>CM053626.1:109269098-109317429 GCA_028646595.1 Phalanger gymnotis | reverse complement strand
AGAGTAGAATTGGACAAGTGGAAACTAATGATTATACGAGACATCAAGAAGCAATAAAACAAAATCAAAAGAATGAGAAATTAGAAGAAAATGTGAAACAATTAATTGAAAAAACTGATCTGGAAAATAGATTGAGGAGACATAACTTAAGATTTATTGGACTACCTGAAAGCAATGATGAGAAAGAGCCTAGACATCATCTTTCAAGAAATTATCAAGGAAATTTTCACTGATATTCTAGACCCAGAGGGTTAAATAGAAATGGAAAGAATCTATCGATCACCTCCTGAAAGAGACCCCAAAATAAAAACTCCCAGGAATATTATAGCCAAATTCCAGAGCTCCTAGGTCAAGGAGAAAATACTATAGGCAGTCAGAAAGAAACAATTCAAATATCATGGGGCCATAGTCAGGATCATACAAGATTTAACAGCTTCTAAATTAAAGAACTGAAGGGCTTAGAAAATTATATTCTGGAGGGGAAAGTAGCTAGCATTACAACCAAGAATCACTTATTCAGCAAAACAGAGTATAATCAGTGAAGTTGTAAACTGATCCAACCATTCTGAAGAGCAATTTGGAACTATGCCTAAAGAGCTATCAAACCCTGCATGCACAATATTTATGCAGCTCATTTAGTGGTGGCAAAGAACTGGAAATTGAAGGGATGCCCGTCCGTTGGGGAATGGCTGAGCAAGTTGTGATGGAATACTATTGTGCTATAAGAAATAGCAAACAGGATACTCTCAGAAAAACCTGAAATTACCTATATGAACAGATGTAAAATGAAACGTGCAGAACCAGGACAACGTTGTACACAGTAATAGCAATATTGTACGATTATGTGCATAACTTAGCTTTTCTCAGAAATATAGTGTTCTAAGATAATTCCGAAGGACTTATGATAGAAAATGCTGTCCATCTCCAGAGAAAGAATTAATGGCGTCTGAATACAGATCAAAGCATATGTTTTTACTTTCTTTTTCTTGTTGTTTTTGGTCTGTCATTTCTTTCACAACATGACTAATATGGAAATATGTTTTGCATGACTGCACATGTATATAACTTATATAAAATTGCTTGCCTTCTCAATGAATAGGAGGGAGGGAAGGAGAGAATTTGGAATACAAAATTTTAAAAAATGAATGTTAGAAATTGTCTTTAACTGAAATTTTGGAAAAAATAGGCTTTTAAAAACAGAAAAGGAACAATAAAAACAGGATAAGAACAAAAATCAAATAAAAAGATACACAAAATGCTTTGTAAACCTTAAAGCAGTAGATAATATCATAATGTCAATGAGCTACCCATACTATGAAATAAAAATATGTGAGGATAAACATACATACAGATTCGCCAAGTGTACTACTCTATCAACCATGTTATCTAGATGCCAATTACAGATGTAGTCATCATGGCCCTAAATGGGCATGTCTTGATAAGGGGTGCCTAAATGTGGGAAATGCAATGTCTGGTCCAGAAATCTAAAGAAAAGAAGGAAGAAGTTATGTATTCCTCTTATACATCACATAATAATGCCAGCCAATAGCAGAGCTTGGCTGAACTGTGAATTGCAGGAAGTCTAGAAGGCTAGCAATAGGCAAGAGTGGTGTGCCCTGTGTGCCTTGCCAGGCTTGTGCCAGCCAGGAGCACAACTCGACCTTCTTGTGGCCCTTGGGGTTTCTAGAAACCTATGAGGAAACAGGAGGTAGTGATACCCTTCTTGCCACCAGCAACATCATATCTAGATGTGTCCAGCTCTGTCTAAAAGTGCTTGCTTAGGTTTTGGTGAATTTCACAAATCATGACAGATATTGAATCATTTTATCATCTATTCAACATGAAAAACCTAGGAAACCTGAGGAACAGAAGAATAAAATTTAGGATGCTCAACTCAGACTTTGGTACTAAAGTTATCAAAGTGTTCTTCCTCTCTTCTTTGATTAAAAATAAAAGCAAGTTATTTATCAAAAATAGGATATTCTATAATTTTTCTTTTTTGTTGTTGTTTTTTTGAGGGGGAAAGGCAAGGCAATTGGGGTTAAGTGACTTGCCCAAAGTCACATAGCTAGTAAGTGTCAAATGTCTGAGGCTGGATTTAAACTCAGGTCCTCCTGACTCCAGGGTCAGTGCTCTATTTACTGAGCCACCTAGCTGCCCCTATTTGAAGTTTCTTAAGAGGAATATGATTCAGGGGCAGCTAGGTGGCACAGTGGGTGGAGTACTGTGTCTGGAGTCAGGAAGACTTGAGTTCAAATCCAGCCTCAGACATGTTCTAGTTGTGTGACCCTGAACAAGTCATTTAACCCCAGTTGCCTCCCCACCCCCTCAAATGAATATGATGCAGTTGGGTATTTTTTATTTTTAAAAATTCTATTTATATCTTTTGTTTTTAATATAAACTTCATTTATGATTATGCTCCTCCATAACCAACACATTAGTTAAATCTGACAGTATACATCATATTCTACACCCATAGTTCCCCACCTCTCCAAAGAAGGGAAGAAGTTACATTTCCTCATCTCCCTTTCAGGGACTAGTTTGGTTGTTATAATTACACAGCATGCAATTTCTTTTTTTGTTTGTTGTGGTTGTTCCCATTTACATTGTTATAATCTTTTACATATTCTTCTCCTGACTCTGTTTACTTCACCGTCCATTTCTTATGTCTTACCATCCTTCTCTTAATTCTTGTTGTCCACCCTTTCTTATAGCACAGTACTATTCCATTACATTCATGTAGCACAATTTATTTATCCATTCCCCAATAAGCATTGTTTCCAGTTCACAAACACAAATGTGTGCTGCTGTGATTATTTTGGTGTTAGTTATGTACACTTCAGTTTGCCTACACCAAATATGAATAATAGTTAAAACATTTTAAAATACCGGAATGTAAACAAATTTTTTAAATTTATATTATGCTGTTATTCAGTTGTCTTTTAGTCATGTCTGACACTTCATGACCCCATATGGAGTTTTCTTGGCAAAGATACTGGAATGGTTTGATATTTCATCTTTAGTTGATCTTACAGATGAGGAAACTGAGGCAAACAGAGTTAAGTAATTTGTCCAGAGTCACATAGCTAATAAGTGTCTGAGGCCAGATTTGAACTCAGGAAGATGAATTTCTTGACTCCAGACCCTACACTCTATCCACTGTGCCACCTAGGTAATCCGAATGTATATTAGTCAAAACCAAAAGTAAAGCTATATCACAATTTATTTGAACCCAAATGTGCCTGTTCATTTTGGGTACACCCCAGTGTTCTAAAAACTCCTATCATACATAGATTTGCATATCTAACTTGATGAAAATTTAATATTAATGCTTAGTATAAACAAACACAAATATCTAAGTCTGAGCTTATACCTGTTTTATTATCTCTAATTACTTAATTAAAAATTTTGTTTTCCTTTTTAAAAGAAAGTATGTTATAAGTGGCTAGAGTACTGGACCAGAGGTCAGGAAGTGGGCATCAGATTCTTTTGATGTGGGATAGGCCACTTGAATTCCCAATTTCTTCTTCTGTAAAATGGGCATGATAATGGCAACTGTGTCACAGTGATGAGGTTTGACTCAAATGTAGTAATATACTTGAATCCTTCATCAAAAGTAAGGACGTTATCAATGTAAATCATATTTTCATCTTCAAACCTCTCCTTTCTTAGACTTTTAAAAATGGGTTATATACAACTTGAGAGTCAGAGCAGCATAATAGAAAGTACCAGATTTGGGGGTCAGAGGACCTGGCTTCAAATCTAAGCTCAGGTACTTGCTAGAGTGGGCTATGTGACTTCTAAAACATATAAAATATCCTAGTCTTGGCCTTCCTGAAACTACCACAAACCTGATTTTATTTGAGACATTGAAGCATCAAAATTCAGCATGAATTTTTCTATTTTTGTGTATAAGAAAATAAAAGAATAATTCTCTGTCTTGGTATAACAACAATGTTGCTAGTAGCTGCTGTGGGGGTATAAGACCAACAACACCAGCACACAGGAGGGCTGCTAGCACAGATTCTTTGATCTACTCTTTTAAGGAAAACAACTTTAAGGGGTTTACAATCTCACTTTAATCAAACACACATATATCATTCACTTAGTTCAGGGAAAAAAGCCAGCACCCTGAACTTCAGAGTAAATACAAACAGAAATTACAAACAGAGAAAATAACACAAATCAACAGGCAGGCTTCTAGCTGTCTGACGAAAGCTACACATACAGTTACCAGAGAGAGAAGCACCAACATCTGGGTTTTCAAAGCCAGGGGGCTCCTTAATGGCTACCCAGAGTCTCCACACCAACACTCTTCCAATGCATGAGCCCCAAACAAAATGCTGACTTCAGAGCATATATGCCCTGTTTAGGGCCCTGGGGCTTCACACCTCTCCAGGGCTTTGCTCCTCTCCTGACCTAATTAGCAAAAAGCACTTTGCTTGCCTTTACACTTGAGTCTAGAGCTAGTTCCTTCTGCTAATTGTATATATTTTAATTTGCTTATAAAACTACTTTCCTTATTGTATTCAAAAAGATCTCTTTTGTCTGGGCCTTCATCTTTCTGAAATGGCCTTTGTTTCTGTTTTTGGGAAAGGAATTAATTTTCCTCTTTGAGTTCAAAACAAAATGAATCTTTAAAAGATTGATTTTATAAAAAAGAAAGGGAACTTGTAAGTGGATTTAAAAAATTCTCATTTTGTTAATATTTTATTTTTATATAGTATATTTCTGAATATATCTCTCTTCCTTTCTATACTCAGCAAACTATCCTGGTAACAGAGTTAAAGCTGATTCTTCAACTGTCTGGTTTTTTTTGTAACATAGTGGCCTCAGAGTCATAGAGAAATTGTTTCAAGCCCCACTTTGACACATACTGCTCAGGTGACCCTGGGAAAATAAGTTAAGCTGTCAGAGTTCTAGGATACTCTTTTAAGACTATATAACTTAACAGAGAAGTTGCTGACCTGCACTGGTAGATGGACCTTCTCACTGGGAACTACTTGCACCAACGAAATCACAGGTTCACTGATCTACTTATTTTTAACTGAATAATTCTTTAATCCCCTTCAATAAATCTTTAATCCCTAAAATTTATTCCATCTACATTTTGTCCAATTTCTGCATACGGACCTTAACATATTAATTGATTCAGCAAGCATTTATCAGATGACTGCTATGTACAAGGCACTGTTCAAGACAGAAGTGATACAGAGGTTAAAAATGTGATCTAGTGCCTTCCTTCATGGAGCTTACAGTATCCTGGTGCTGGGAATATGGAGGATACAGTAAGATAAGTGTAGTGAATGACGGGAAGTAGAACACATTAAGAAAAAGTGTTCTAGGAAAATTTGAGATGGGAGAGAATGCTTTCAACTGGGAGAATCAGGGAAGGCTTCTTGGCTAAGGTAGGTAAGACATGAATTGACTTGAGCCTCAAAGGAACAGAAGGATTCTGAAAGCTGGAGATGGTGGAGTTCATTTCAGAGACAGAGGAAAGCTTGGACAAATATACCGAGGCAGAGTGCATTTTGATAGAAGTTTAGTCTGTAAAAATGTAATATGAAATAAGACTAGAAAGGTAGATAGAGGTTAGATTACAGAGGCCTTACATGCCAGGGTAAGGAGCCTATGTTTTATCCTAGAAATAACAGGGAATCATTGAAGCTTTTTTTTTTAGGAGGAAAACAACATGATCTGACCTGTACTTTAGGAAAGTTGTATTTCTAACTGTAAGAAGAATGATTTGGTAAGTGGAGATAATGGGAATCAGGAAAATCAATTATGAAGTTATTACAATAGTGGAGGCAAGAGTTAATAAAGGACTGAACTAGAGTGGTGGTATTACGAATAGGAAGAGTGCATAAAAGAGATGCAAGAGATGTTGTGTTGCCTTTTGGGAACTTTGATTTCATCTCTCTATAGATGGTAAGAACAAGGCCATCAATACCTTAATGAGAAAACTGAGTACTTATCAATGATTGAGAATGAATTTAATAACCTGGGCCATTGTGGATCAGTCACACCTTTGTTCTATATATGTCAAAGAGGAGATCATTTTCTTCCCAAGGAGAATCCTTATAGTAATATAAGTTGCAGGACTCTGTAGGTCTTTGGAGCAAAGGTGGAGTTAACTAGAATGTGGAAGGTTAGGAGATTGCCTCTCCAGCAACTTAAAATTCATTTTGTTTTAGAGATGAGAAAAATAAAATTGATCCTGTATCATTTTCTTATTGATGCTATTTACAGTTAATTGGTTTTGTCCTGTAACTTACCAAATTATTTCTTTGTTTCTGAAGTTAGTTCTGAATTCAGCTTGCCTGTAATGGGTTAAGTTTAGAAATCCAATTCTTTTGCTCATCACTGTTTTATTCTTGCCTCAAGAAATTCTGGCAGTCTTGGGGATGCAACTTGCCCTAAGGGAGTGGGGCCTGATATCTTTATACCAGCAAACTATCCTTCCAGGATGATTGGTTTGCAATGTAAAGAAGTCTGGGCTCTTGTCTTTGGCTTTGTAGGTAGATTCAAACAACGAACACTTCTCAGTCACAGAAGGGAAAGGAGGTGGTCGTTGCTAGCCCCTCATTCCCAAGTTCGAGCCAATCATATTGTTACCCTTGTGTTAGCTTTATAACTAGTCATGTTACCCTGAAACCCATGATACCACCTACCCTGTTCTTTTCTTTGTTCTCTACTCCCCAAAACCTGTAAAGGGGGAGCAATTCTTTTGTTTGGAGTCTTTGGCTAGAAACTGAGGCAACCAATGATCCATCTTATTCTCAGGTTCATGCCCTGTTAATAAAATGTCGTCTTACTTGGACAAACATGCCTTGTTTTATCTTTTTGTTAAATTTTTATTTGTGACTGAGAGGAACTCACTTCTTTGGTAGTAAAACTAGAGGCCTGTATAAGTCCCCAAGGTATGAGTGGGACTCGTCAGAATGTTAGGGAGTTGCTTTTTTAGCCATCTCAAATTTGTTTTCTTTCCAAGAGCAGCACAAATCCTACCTGTGATGCTGTGAGTTGGAAAGACTACACAGGTCCTTGGGGAAGACCCCTAAGCAAAATCTTTTCATCTTTCAACCAAATGAGAAGAGACCTAGACACGAGCTGTATTCTATTACATTCTTAAAAACTGATTGTGATTGGCTAGATTCTCTCCCTCTCTAAAGATTTCCCCCTTATCTCTCTCTCTCTAATAATGTGAAACTTCAGTCTTAACGATGGCATTCACGGTTCCATTACCTTTCATATATCTCATCATTCCCACACAGAACAAAAAAAATCCTAGAATCTCAGAGTTGGAAGGGACTTCCTAAGTCATCTATCCCAAATCATACCTAATTAAGGTTCCTTACCACAATACCTCCAACAAGTAGGTATCCAGTCATTCTTTGAAGAAACAATATGGTATATTGGATAGAATCCTGTATTTGAAATGAGGAGAGTCCAGGTTTTTACCCAGTTCTGATCTTACTAGTTGGTGAGTCATAATCTTTCTGAGACTCCATTACCTTCGTGGAGATAATAGATTGGAATATTTACCTTACAGAATTGTTTGGAAAGAAAGTGATTTATTTATTTATTTTGAGATTTTTTTATTTTTAGTTTACAACACTCGGTTCTTCATAATTTTGAGTTCCGGATTTAAAGAAAGTGATTTATAAAACTTTAAAGCAACATACTGTGAGTTATTATTTTTGTGATCATTGTTATTATCTTGTTGTGTTCTAGTGACAAAGAATTCACTACTGATCAAAGTGTTCCATTCCATTCTTGGATAGCTGTAGCTGTTAGGAAGATTTTTTTCCTTAGCATCTTTTTTTCTTTTATTGATACATTTTGTTTTGACAGCAAAAACATCCCAAGAAATACAAATAACATCTCTCAACAAAATAAATTCTTCAAGAACAGTTAAGCAAAATTGTTCAGAAGAGGGATTTCAATTGTTACTATATGCTACATTTTCCACTTTTGTAGTTTACCTTCTATTACCAAAAAGAAGATGTATATTAAAAATTATTATAAAGTTAAAACTTTAATGGTTTGGTGCCAGTGTTATCCATTGTCTTTGACCAGAGTTTTGTTGTCTTTTAATGTGGTCTTCCATTTATGTCAGGGGTTCTTAACCTTTTGTGTCACAGACCACCCCCTTTAAAAATTTTTTTTATTACATGTAAAAACAATTTTTAACATTTTTAAAAAAACTTTTGAGTTTCAAATTCTTTCCCTCCTTTCCTCCCCACCCCTCGCTTTGAGAAAGCAAACAGTTTGATATAGATTATACATGTACAGTCATAGACCCCTTTTGGTAAAATGGTAAAGCCTGTGGATTCCCTGTAATAATGTTTGTTGCTTTGTGGAAGGAAATGCTAAAGGTCAGTTTCCCACCCAAAGTTACAAACCCCCTGACATTTATAATTGGATCCCTAGGGGATCTGTAGGCTCAAGATGAAGAGCTCTATTTACATTGTCGTAGCTGTTCTTTTTGCTCTGCTTTTCCCCTCTGCATCACTCCATACGAGTCTCCCTATATGACTGAATTCTCTGATTCATTTTCAAGCTGAATCTTCTCTGCAGATGTCCAGTCTCCTATTGTCAACTGCTATTGGACATCTCAAGCTGGATATCCCATGGACCTTAAATCCAATATGTCTAAGACTGAACTCATTATCTTCCCTCTACCCCAAGTTATCCCCCCTTCCTAACTTCCATATTACCATTGAGGGTACCACCATAGTCCGAGTCACCCAGTGTCATGGCTTAGGTGCTATCCTTGACTCCTCATTCTCTCCCCCATCCCCACATCGCCACCATATCCAATATGTTGCCAAGTCCTGTTGATTCTACCTTTGTAATATCTCTGGTAATCACTGTCGGTCCCCCCACCCCTGCATCATTCATTAAATTATAGTGCTTCCCTGTTACCTCCAGGACATCTGTTTGGCTGTTTGGCTTCTAAAGCCCTTCATAAAAGCTCCCTCCTTACCTTTCTGGTCTTCTTACATCTTACTTCCCACCAAGTACTCTTCTAATGACACTAAACTTGATGTTCCTTAAACAAGATCCTCCATCGTCTAAAATCCATGCGTTTTCATTAGCTGTCTCCATTCCTGGAATATTCTCTCTCATCTCTCTCTTGGCTTCCACGACTTTCTTCAGGTTTCAGTTAAAATGTGACCCTTCTGTAAGAAACCTTTCCTAATCTCCCTTAATGCTAGTGCTTCTTCTATAAGATTATCTCCAATTTATCCTATCTATATCTTGTCTGTACATTGCTGTCTTCATGTTGTCTCCATTAAAGATTCTTGGACTAAGTCATTAAAAAAAGAAACTTTCTTTGTATCCCCAGCTCTTAGCACTGTACCTGGCACACATTACATGCCTAATACTTATTGACTTAACTTGGCAATCTGGTGAAGCCTATAAACTCCTCAGAATAATGTTTTTAAGTGCAAAAAATGCATAGGATTAGACATCAAAAATATATATTTTTTAAAGTTCACAGACTCCAGGTTAAGAACACTGCTCTAGGTATAAGCTGGTAGCTTTGACATTTTCAGTAAGCATTCCCTATCACTGTGTAGATTTCCTAAAGGCTTCTGTAAATTTATCCCCAAGTATCCCAAAGTAGGGCTCATATTCAATCTGTTGTCAAATCCTGTTGATTAAAGTAAGACGGCTATTGTGGGGCAAGACTTTCTAGTTATGTAGGTCATCATGACAAGAAGCAATTCTCATTTCTCTATATTCTATACATTTTGGGCTATACAAGATATTTAATATGCTGCCATTTCCTGAACTCTGAAGCATACGAATTAACATTTATTTGATCTGTTTGCTTTCCTCTGAAATCTTTTGTAAGTCTCTCCCGCCTGTATATTTTAAAACACATTTTATCTATTTAATTATTTAACATTTAGGATGGCTTCTAAAATGTGGCCTTTCCTATTGTTAGGATAACTGTCACACCATTTACCATTCATATTCTAATATTTAAGATCTGTCATAAAACAAAGAAATACTTGAGCCCCTTTTCAATTCTCACAACAGCCTAAAGGAGTTTTGATAAGGATATTTTTTTTGGCTTGTTTCATGTACTTGTTTCAATTCTTGACAAAAGCCCAAATTTCTCCTGAATTTTAATGCCTAATATTTCTATGGAGTTTTAAAACAATTTATTGTTCCTTTCTTTGTTGCAATTAGTGCTATAAAGAAAAAAAATCATAAAGAAAGAGTAGGGGGCTATACATTATGAAACTTATTTAATCATAAAAACTGTTTTCCCTGTGTCATAGGATATATGCTTAAGGCAGTATGGTTTAGTGGATAGAATTGTGGACTTAGAAACAAGGATAATTGGGTTCAAATCCTACCTGAGATACTTACCAGCTGTGTGATTCTAGGCAAGGCACTTAAACTCTCTTGGCTTTAGTTCTTCATCTGTAAAATAAAGAAATTAGGTAAAATGACTTTTATGATCCCTTTTAGCTCTTAAACCAGTGGTGGAGGACTGTGGTTTCAAGGCCACACGTGGGCCTCTAAGTCCTCAAGTGTGGCCCTTTGACCGAATCCAAACTTCACAGAACAAATACTCTTAATAAAATGATTTGTTCTGAACTCAGTCAAAAGGCCGCACCCAAGGACCTTGAAGGCCACATGTGGCCTCTAGGCCACAGGTTCCCCACCCCTGTCTTAACTATGATCCTTTACTATATGTCAATGTGTAATGTCTAGAAAGGTTTGTTTTCTTTTTAAAGTAACTTTTAATCATTTCTTTTGTTTTTACACTACCTACACTTTTTTTTTGATGTATCTCTCCTCATTATCCCTCCCAGAGAGCTATAACAAATGCAATTCAATTCTGTTCTATAAGTGCCTACTATATGCCAGGCCCTGTGCTAAGCATCAAGGTTACAAAAAGGCAAAAGAGTAAAAGATCAAGCAAGCTAGGTACAGGATAAATAGTAAATAACTAAAAGAGGGAAAAAACTGGATTTAAGAGAGGTTGGGGAAGGCTTCCTATAGAAAGTGGGAATTTAATTGGGACTTAAAGGAAGCCAGGAAGGTCAATAGTTAGAGGGGAGTTAAGGAGAGCATTCTAGACATGGGGGACAGCGAGAGGAAATTCCCAGAGCCAAGAGAAAGAGGAACAAAAATCATTCAGAAAGTATGCATTACCTATAGTGCTCTGCACTTATAGAACATTACCTCTCCAAAGAACCAGGGTAGAGGGATGGTGTAGAAATGCACTTTCAAAGTAAAATAGGATGAACTTCTTCCCTCCCCCCTCTTATTGCATGTACTACCTTGAATTTTTAAGTGCTTAAAATGAATGATTCTAAACCTTTAATGACTCCTCTCCTCCAACATTCCCTAATAAATACAAAATAGATATGCAAATTGAATATTAAAGATTATACCACAAAAATTTGAAGAGAAACAGATCATATAACTTTCAGAGCTATGGGTAAGAGATACTTCCTTACCCCTTCCCACCCCAAAAGGCAATAAATAAATAAATAAAATAGAAAATTCTGATCACATGAAATAGAAAAGCTTTTACACAAACAAAAATCAATATACTAGGATAAGAAGAGAAATAGTAGACTGGAAAAAAAATCCTTGTATCTAATATCTCTGATAATTTGGTAATCAATTACAGAAATAAATAGGACCAAAAGCCATTCCCCAATAGATAAGTGGTAAAAGAACATGCATAAGTAATTTTCAAAAGGTGAATTGCAAGCTATTAGCCATATGAAAGAATACTCCAAATCACTAATAACAAAAATGCAAATCAAAATAACCCTGAAGTTTATTCCCTCTCCCCCATTTTTTTTTTACAGATTGTGGGTCCATTGATGTGGAAAATTGCATATAAAGCCAGATTTCCTCAATATGTTTTTGCATATTAAACGTATTTTCACATTAGTCATGATGTAAAGAAGAATTAGAATTAATGGGAGGAACCAAGAGAAAGAAGAAACAAAACAAAACAACAAAAGAAAAAGAGAGCAAATGGTATGCTTCCATCTGCATTCAGTTTCCCAAATTCTTTTTCTGGATGTGGATAGCATTTTCCATCATGAGTTTTTTGGAGCTGTCTTAGTTCCTTGCATTGCTGAGAAGACCTAAGTCTATCAAGGTTAGTCATCACACAATGTGGCTGCTACTGTGTTTCCTGTTCTCCTGGTTCTGCTCATTTCACTCAGCATCAGTTCATATAAGTTTTTCCAGGTTTTTCTGAAGTCTGTCTGCTCATCATTTTTTATAGAACAATAGTATTCTGATTTCCTCAGTGTATTGACTAACTTTGCTGAAAAAAATTTTTTTTCAAAAAAATATTTTTTATAGAGAACAACTCTGTGGAAGGGAAGAGGGAGGAATACAAGGGGAAATATAGGCAATGTGAAAACAAAACATAAAAATAAGATATAATTTAAAATAATGAAAAAATTTTTAAGTTTAAAAATTGTTTAATATATTTTTATAATATCTAAAGTTATGCACTTTATATACATTTCAATTATTTTAATGTACCTCCGAAACATTCCCAACTACTAGGGATATTCACGTAGCCACACACATTTGGAGGAGGAGGAGGTGAACCTGGACCTTTAATTTCCTTTTCGTAAGGAACTCCCAACCTCTCTATTTTAACTTTTTTTAAAAAAAATAACAGAAATCCATTTTCTTTCCTTTCCGCTCACCACTCCATAGAGAAGAAAGAGATAAAAGAAAAATTCCTTGAAATAAATATGCAAAGTCAAGCAAAACAAATTCCATTGTTAGTTATATACAAAAATATGTATATGTTTCAATCTGCATCCTAAATCCAATATGTTTAATCACCAGTTCTTTGGAATCATGGATGATCATTGTATTAATCACTGTTTTTACAATTTTCACAGCTATTTGTTTTTACAGTGTAGTTGTATAAATTATTCTACTGGTTCTGCTCATTTCATTCTTCAGTTTACAAAAGGCCAAATTTTATTCATTTTCATTTTTATGTTATAGTGTAAATTGTTTTGATTCTAATTGGTTCACTAGGTGAAAATTCATAAAAGCCTTTGCTTTTATGATTAGTTCATGTAAGTCTTTCCATTAGAATGTGTGTTCCTTGAGAAAAAGGGACTATTTTAGTTTTCTATTTATGTTCCCAATGCTTAGTACATTGCTTTGTTCATGGGAAGCACTCAACAAATGCTCTATTCATTCATTCTGTGTGTCTGAAATATATATTTCCTAATTTCTTACAAAAGTATTATTCTGTCACATTCAGGTAACAACATAACTTATTTACTCATTCCTCAATTGAAGAACACCTCTTTACTTTCCAGTTTCTTTGGATAAAAACACTGCACAGTTTCCAAAATGCAGTCCAAATGCTCTCAATTCAAGGTCCAACTTATTGTCCATCTACTATAATTCTCCTACATGTATGTACTAATGTACTAACTCCATGTACTGGTCTTCTAAGTATCTGTACAATAGGCATTTTCAACAATTTTTTTTTCTTGGATGGATTGTTAAGCCAATATCTTTTGAATAGTCATGTATCACATTTAGTGAGTCGTCTAATGTTTTGGGACTTAATGCAATCAGCATAATATCATCTGCAGGTGGGAGCATTTGGAGGACTTCATCATCCATAGACAATCTCTCTTGTATTTGAACCATGAATAAGATATCTTTCATAACAGTGATAAACATCTTTGCCAATGTTTCCTTGCCTTATGCCTCATTTAATAATAATAATAATTGGAATTTGAAAAAAAGCATTTTCTCTGTTATTAATAGACATTATCTCTGTGTATTGAGGCATCTGGTATGCATAAGAAACTCCTTGTCAAAGGAAAACCTTTAACATTTTTCATCATCTTTTTGTGTTGCAGTCACCAAATACTAAAATGCATTGATACAGTTTTGGGGGATCTCGTTAGTATATTCCTAGAATTTCCTTACCTTTCCATCCTTTATAATAGACTTTTGGTACACAAGCCTCAGTCATCTTCATGATAGTTTTTTTGCTTTCCATCATCATGAGAACTAAAAGACGTTATCACCAAGTGCCCCATGAAATATGTCTTCTTGTCTTTTGGGCACTGCATTAAACCAGTTCTGCCAACTCCTTTGTTTGATTTTTCCAAGGATAATGAGAACATCACCATTCCATTTATATTTTTGCTTTGTTATCTTTTGTCACATTTACTGGGAGGAAGCTAATGTAGGTATAGTCCAGTTCCAACAAAATGTCAATTTATCTCTATTTTAAACATTCACTTTTTGAGCCACCTCATAATATTTATTGAGGGTCTAAAAACTATTTCATTATTAGCATGTATTGTGGTTGTTCGTCATTCATTTTCAAAGAGAACTGATTTCATCATGGGGCGATGTCTTAACTTGCACATGAACTGAATTTAAGTGAGACAGAGTTGCACAAAGTCATCAGTGACTCTTCCACAGTCACTAAGTCTAGTGGCAAGACAAAAGCGAAACGACTGGAAATGGCCAGTGGCTGACCTTGGGTGACAAGGGGACACTAAAAGCTGTTTCATTATTAGCCTGTACTAAAAAAGTGAAAGAGGGCCACACAGGGCTGGGAGACCTTTGAAATGATTCTATTTTGTTTCATATGTTACCATAGAGGGAAAAATACTCACCTAGTGCTTACCCAACAGTGATTAAACCTCTTTATTTTCCAGCATTATTACGCATTACTCTCCTTCAACTCTTGGATTTATTCAAACGAATATTCTTCCTGATCCTTATAAATGACACTCTATTGCATGTTCTGCATATCTCAACTTTTACTCACTCCTGACTTATACTTCTTAGAATCTTTGCTTTCCTTTAAGAGTCAGTCACAATGCCATGTTCTGCCTTTGCTCATCCTTCTAGCTTCAAATGCCATTCTCTTCAACATTATCTTGAATTTATTTTGTGCTTATTTTGTTTACAACTCTATTTGTACATTTTTTTTCACTCATGATGGAATGAAAACTCTTTAAGGGAGGAGACTATTTCAATTTTTTTCTTTGTATCCCCAGAACCTAGCACAATGTGTGGCACAAAGTAAGTGCTTCATAAATCCTTGTGGGTTGATAGATCAGGTAGATTGATTCTCTAATAGCAGGCTCAGACTGTTACCTTAACCACTCTCAAACCTTTTCTAGAATTTGCCAGAGATTGTGTTCCACTAGAGTATGTATGGAGCTTTTGAGAACCCTCCTCAGTAGTGAAATACCAGAGGAGGACTTTGTGGTTATTATTAGGAGAATACTGATAGAAAAGGTGGTTTTTTTCCTTTGAAGAGCTCCAAGCCTGAAGGAAAGTACCATAAAGAAAGCAAGCCCCCTCCTCCTACTCCCCAATGATGTAGACTCATTTGGAGGATGATTTCTTACCATCTGAGCCTGCAAGTGTGGCAAAGGAAGCAGCCTTATTATTGCTGTCATTATGTTTGAGTATGCTGCTCCAATCACAGCCATGCTTAATTCATTTTCCAAGGTTAAAGGGGGTGATTTCAGATAGTACATACTGTTCTCCAGCTGCTATGAAAAGAATGCATACCGGTAACTTCCATCAGCATTCATGGAAGTTTATGTGCATTTAACTCAACATAAACAAAATGCTTCAATTTTGTGTTTTCTGCAAACCCTGTTTATCATTAATCATTTCACTATTTAACTGATGCCAAAACTCACATGCCTTTAATACTATATTTGTTGTTTCATAAAATTTTATATCTACTTTGCAAAAGATGTTGAAAGAGATAAAGTTTCATTAGTCTGTCATTTGTTTAGTGTTGTTAGCTTGTATGAGCATTACTGCTGGAACTGTGGAATTCTTTTCTATTATTTTGACATAATGAGTAAAAAAAAACCGAGTATATTACATTGCAACGGTCATAAGATGATGGCTGGCCTGGAGCAGGATAAACCTGGACAGATATTTAAATAGCCAAGAATTGAATATAAAGTGTTTTTTTAAACTCCAAAGCTCTTTCCACAGTAATGTTAAACTCCAAAATAGGGCAGCTCACAGCAAAGCAGTGACTAGAAAATCAGGGGTCACTGAGTTCCAAGTCCTTCTTTAGTAACTAGCTAAGTCCTGGGGCTCTTAAGCTTTGTTTGTCAAATTCCTCTCATGTATAAATGAGGCTGTTTTGGGTTAATGGTGGCAAATAGTGTATTTATAAAATGTTTTACATATGTAAAAATACTACTCAAAGTTTTATAGAATAATGTTACTACAGAGGCAGCGTAGTAAGTAATGTTCTCCATTCAGGAAAATTTGGATTCAAGCACCGTCTCTGAATGCATACTGCTTATATAACCCTGGGTAAATTACTTAACCTCTCTGAGCCTCAGCTCAATGAGGACTAGATGGCTATTAAAGTCCTTAAATCTATGATGCTATGATCCTATGACCCTGCTCTTCTCTTAATCTTTCATTCTGTAACTTGGCTCCTCTCAAATGGTAAATGTCTAACCTAGTTCTACATCTATTTGCCTCTCTATCTCACCCACTCTTCCAGCTCCTTGAAATCTGACTTCTCATCCCACCATTCTAGCCTTAAGAGTCAGTAATGATTTCAGTAATGATTTCTTAATTGCCAAATCCAAAGACCTTTTCTCAGTCCTCATCTTCTTTGACTTTTCTGTAACATATGACTCTATCTACCACTTATCCGCCCTGTTTTAGTTTCCCTTTTCCTTCATTTTAACCATTCTTTTTTTCATTTAATCAATCAACAACCATTTATTAAGTGATTACCCTGGACCATTCACTGAGCTAAGACCTGGAGATACCCACCCCTCCAAAAAAAAGCCAAACCAGTTCCTATTTATGTACATTCTAATGAGGGATACCGTCACATGTCAATAAATAGATATATACAAAATTCGTACATACAGAATAGAAAGAAGGTAACCTTAGAGGAGAAGGTTCTAACCCTGGGGACTTGAGAAGGGCCCCCTGAAGAAGGTAGATTTGTACTTTCTTGAAGGAAGTTGAGTAAGAGGCAAAGATGAATTTACCTAAAGAAAGAACTAAAAATTCCTGAAGACAGAGACATAACTGAGACAATTCACTCAGTGGCCATATCCAAAAATGTATGACTCTGTACCTTGTGTGCATCACTTCTCTGACTGCATATGGATAACATGCTTCATCATAAGCTCTCTAGAGTCCAATTGCACTTATCAAAGTTCTTAAATGTTTTGCTTTTTAATGTTCTTGTCCTTGTTTAAATTGTTCTCTTGTTTTTGCTCATTCCACTGTATGTCACTGCATGTTATGTGTATTACCTAAGAGTTTCTGGAATTATCTCTTTTATAATTTTTTACAGTACAAGAATATTCCATTTATAGACCACAATTTGTACATTTATTCTTCCATCAAGTAGACTATGGTTGTGTTTTTTTTTCTTTCCTTTCTTCCCCTTTTAATCTTCCCTTCAGGAATAGAAAGTTTGCTTGCAATATTTCCTCTCCCAGTATTATCTTCTCTCCTTTCAATTTTATTATTTCATTTTTTACTTTTACCTGAAGTTCATTCAATGCTCACTTCCCTACTCCTTCCTCCATGATTTTTTAGGCTTCTTTTCATGCACCTCAATGATGAGAAATGAATTCTATGCCCCTTTCCCTCCATTCTGTACTAGTATATTCCTTCTATTCTATCTTCTATTTCTCCTCTTCAAATCTTTCGCACAGAAGCAATCCATTCCCAGGACCTTTGTTTTTCTTATTTAATTCCTTCAATACACTATGTGGACATTGAGATTCTGAAAGAACACATTTCTTTTTTTCCCTTTTAAAATGTTAGCACTTCATATCATAATTCTTCCAATATCTTAAAGCAATTTACTTTTCTAGGTTTCTCTTGATTCTTGTGAGTTCCTATCAACTATGGTCTTTTTATCAGAAATGCTGCAAGTCCTCTTGTAATGGATCTTATACTAAAAGTCTATTCTCCTTTCCCAGTCCCTGCTCCCTAATCACTTTAATCTTTGCAGGGTAAGTTATCCTTGGTTTTAAGATCATATCTTTTTGTTTTTTAAAAAAATTATATTCAAAGATTTCCTCTCATTTTAAGTTGAATTTGCCATATCTTGTGTGATCCTGTGATCCCTCAGTACTTGAGTTACCTCTTTCTGAATGCTTGTAGTATTTTAAATTTGATATCAGAACTCTGGAATTTGGTTATAATATTCCAGAGACTTTTCCTTCCCCCAAGATGAGTGGTAGATTCAGTCTTCACTTTGAAGACTTGTCTTCACCACTGATTCTGAAAGACTTGACAGTTTTCATTTATGATTTCTTAGGATATGGTTTCCAGGATTTTTTTAAATAGTGGTTTTTATGAAGATCACAGAGTCTTAAATTATCTCTTCTTGCTCTGTTTTCTGGGTCTTTTGGTATATTGCATCTTTTTAAAGAAAAATCTTTTGATTTTGTTTTAATATTCTTGCTGTCTTAATGAATCATTGGTTTCTATTTCATCCATTCTAATTTTTTAGGGAGTTCAATACCTGACTATGACTTCAAATTAACAACATTTCTTCCATTTCTCTCCTCAAAAGCACTTTTAAAATTTCTTAGCTCTTGTTTCATTTTTTCTCTGTATTCATGTAATCATTGTGAAAAATCCATTTCTTCCTAAGCCTCTACTCACAATTTTTATGAAATTACTTCCTTCTTCTTTTGGGGGATCACTAGGTTTGTAATAATTTTTGCTACTAGTCAAGGTCTTCTTTGATTCTCTCATGTTGCCATTTCTATTTCCTGAATTGTGCTTTGTGTCAGAGCCAAGTCCTATCCATGATACACTTCTAAGTTAAGCAAATGGCCCTGCTTGATCTCCCCTGAGTCTCTTCCTCCAGAGATTAGGCCCCTCTTGGATCTTTGAGGTTCAGAACTCTGTATTGTCAAGACCCTTTATGACATCTCAAGATAGGGCATTAGGGTCCTCTTAGCCCTTGGGTCTATGCTGTTTTTGTCTGAAAGCTATGGTATCATGCTGGGCAACATTGTCAGTTGTTTCTCACTGCTGTTGATGCTTCCCAGAGCTTCTAAAGTCCTTACTCTGAGGCTCTCAGGAGATCACTTCCCTCATGCGGACTCTGGATGCAAGCTATATTCTACTGTTTCTGTTTGTGCCAGTGCTTACTCTATTATTGAGGTCCTTTTTCCTGATGTCCTTAGGTTTCTAGTAACTTTTTTTATAGGTTTGGGGTCTAAGAAATCACTATAGCATCTCATTGGATTTCTTGATCATTACTCATTAGGTAAGGACTTCAGGGTTTGGCTTGAATAGTTACATGAGTGTTGGGTAATCTACTTCCCATTTATGCAGGCATCTTAATAGTAACCCTAAAATCATAGTTTTCTAACTGATTTCCTGCCTCCAGTATCACCCCATCATCTTTTAGTCTATACTTCATTTAACAGTCAAAATAATTTTCCTAGGGCAGTGACTTAACCTTGTCACTGCCGTGCTGGCTTTTCCCAAACTTTTGAGCCTAATTTTTAAGGGTCTCCACAATCTAACTCCAGCCAAATACTTTTTTATATTCTATAGTCCAGCCAAATTTGACTATTAGTGTTCTAGAGATGAAAAGAGTTTTAGGGATAATATCCAGTTTCATCATTTTAAAGATAAGGAATCTATTCCTATAACTAAGGAGAGGTATGCTTTCACTTTAGGGATGGGAGTGTTATAGCAATGTTGGACTGATTCTTATAATCAGACAAGGTTGTGGAGACGGGTCATTTACTTAATATTTGAAGATCTTTCTCAACATTCCAAACAAGATATGACTTACTGAATAGATATTTTAGAATTTGGTTTCTTGATTTGATATCTACAAGTGCAAATGTATTTAAAAAGCAAAAGAAAGAGCTTATGTTTAAAAAAGGACACATACAGGGTTTAATACAAATTTTCTTTTTAAAATATCCATAGAAGTATCCTTGAGCAACCTAAAAATCAATGAAATAGCTTTTGTTTTTCTAGTCTAAATGTCTTGTTTTCATTTTGAGATACCAAGTAAATTTAGAAGGAAAATATATTGATTTTAACATATTTGCTCTTCATGTTAAAAGCATCTACAGATATTTAAGGGGAGATGTATGAATATTGGTACTACCCTATCATTAGTTGACCCTTATGCTATTATTAGTTCATCCCAATAATAATTACTAGATGCCCTTAGAGGAAAGAAGGAAAATCTCTGAAATGTCCACTTCATCAGAATATCATTTAAAAAAATTAATATAAACAGGGAACTATGAAGAGAAATCTGTATGCTCAGAATGACTAAATTAATGAATTACTTCAATTTCTGCCTGTTTTCCTCCATATTCCTTATGGCATAAATTTTAATGAAATTGTCTAATGAAAACAATCTTAATTCATTTATGGGAAAATGCTACTTGTTTTTCTGCTAAAAAGAGGCAGCTATTTATATAATCACACATTTAGTGCTAGCAGGGATCTTAAAGATTATCTAATCCAAAAATGCAGAGAGGTTAAATGATTTGCCTAAGGTATCACAGAAGCAGAGCTAAGATTGGAAATCAACTCCACTGAGTCCAGACTCATAGTTTTCCCCACCACACCATATTGATTTAATTTGTTGACTAAATAAATTGAGAAACTGGAAAATGTTATTGCTTTCTAGAAGGTATGCATTCTGTTTTGTGATTATTGGCATATTATTGAATATGGAAATTAGAGAGGAAATATATAAAGAGTTTTAGACACAAATCACAAACCTTGTAAGGGAGTCTGCTATTGTGATGAAGGTGGACTTCAGTTATCCAAATGTCTGTTGAGTTCTCTTTCTCATGAAGGATGATAAACTAATGATTTATGGACTTGCTTTAATGCCATTTTCATCCTCCAAAAAAGTGGTGAAACTAACGAGGAGAACTTCAATTTTAGACCTGATTCTAACCAAAAAGGAAGAGCTTGTTATTAGGGTGGGAATGGGAACTTTGAGGGGGAAGTGACTACTAAATCTCAGAATCTATAATCTAGAAGTGAAAGAAAATTATGCATAACTTGACATAGAACCTAGATTTGGGGAGAGCATGTTTCAAAGGGTTCGGAGAAATGATCCCATATTCTAAAGCTCTACAACAGAGGTGAACCCAGGAGGGAAAGGAATAAAGTTCTGAACACTTAAAGAGACATAACTATGAAGAGAAAGAAAAGGAAAGGAATTATCTGAAGAGACCAATGTGGATGCACAGATAACTGATTGATCAACTTAGATTACTTTTTTAAAAAATTGCATGAAAGGTAATGGAGGATGAATACAATTGTGTAGCATAGTCCTGTAAAAATAGTCAGGAGTATTAAAGGTCAAAACCCAGGGAGGTTTATGAGAAAGCTAAGGACAATAGAATTGCATAGGTGTTTTTAAGTTATTTTTGAGAAAAGAAGAGATCAAAGAAAGAATAAGACCCCTGGCTCCGGGTAAATAGGATGCTGATTATAGATGACAGAGACAAATGGGAAACTACTCATTCTCTTACTTTGCTTCTTTTTGATCTGCCAAAGAGAATGACCTTTGAACTAACAAGGACACCACAAAGATGACTTTCAGGGTGTTGATAACAGAGATAAATAGGGAGATAAGAGAGCACCTAGATGTTGTTGATGAATTCAACTCAACATTCTCAGGTGGATTATATCCTGAGGTACTAGAAAAAAACAAAGCAAAACTAGCAGTTGTGATTATTGAGCTAATGTCAGTGACATTTGACAGATCATGTCATGGCATGGGAGAAATGCTGCACGATGGAGAAGGGCAAATACTCTGATTTTCAGAAAAGGGAAGAAAAGGAAGTTTGCAAACTCTTGGCTAGTCAGACTGACTTCAATTCCTGGCAAAAGTTTAGAATTTATTAGTGAAGGGATGGTTAATGAACATCTAGAAAAGTAGTACATGATCATAAAAGCTCACATATCTTTCCAAAGAACAGGTCATACCAGATTAACCTTACTTACCTTTTTTAGTACAGTTATTAGGCCAGTAGTATATGTTATGTTACAAACATTATTTGACATAGTTTCTCATTCTATTTGTGGACAAGTTGGAGAGATTCGGTTTAATGGCCAGCTGCAAAGAGGAGTCATTAATAGTTTCATTCCTGCTTTAGTGGAGTGCCCTAGGGATCTGCGTTTGGCCCTGTGCTGTTTAATATTTTTAGTAATCAGATTTATAGATGACAGCAAACTGAGAGGTATCCCAGGTTGTGATTTGTCCTTCATTCTCAAAGAGGACCATGACATCAGGAAGATAAAGACGTAACTTGCAATTGATTTTGATATGAGCGAGGGAGGGCTGTGCAAAGTCACCAGCCTCACTTTCTCCTCCAGAGCCATCTGGGTCCAGTGGCCAGATATAGATCAGGATGACTGGAGATGGCCCAGGATGTAGTGGGAGACCGTGGCCTTTTTTGGAGGGATCCCAACATGCTAGATGGAAGGGTAAGCATCTGAAAATATTTTGACGAGATAGAGCTTAGCTTCCTCCTTGGATGTCTTCAAGCAGACATAGAGGCTAAATAATCACTCATCAGGTATTATATAGTAGGGATTCCTTTCAATAGGGGTAAAGTCTTATATTTAGAATAAATATATTAATTTCACAAGTACAAGATAGGTGTTTGTGTGTGACTGGACAAGAGCTTATCCAAAAATGACCTAGGTGTTTTAGTGAAATTGCAAATTAAAAATCAGTCAACAATGTAATGTGACAAACAGAAAAAGAAAACATGCAGTAAGAGAGGCATAGTGTCCATGTATAGAGACCTGATAGTCCTGCTGTAATCTGATCTCTTCAGACTACATCATGTTCACTGCTTGGTAAAACATTTTAGGAAAAACATTGTTAAGAAGAAGAATATCCAGAGAAGTCAGACAACATAACGAGTGACCTTAAGATGGTGCCATAGAAGGGTCAGATGAAGAAACTGTGTGTGATCAGTCTAAAAAAAAGAGAAGGCTTAGTGGGAGCATGATAAGTGTCTTAAAGTATCTGTATGGTTATCATGCTGAAAAGTAATTAGATTTGTCCTGTGTGGTCTCAGCAGGCAGAAAAGAAGCATTTTTGTTTGATGTTAAGTGTGATGGTTACATGGCATGCCAGCCTTGAGCTCCCACACTGTAGCCTCTCACAAAGGACACGAGATCTTCATTTCTCTCTGAGCTGGTCCATTCACCCCGACCTGCCCTCATACTGGAAGGTCTGGGTTCTTAAATAAAAACTACCACTCATATTCTTTCAGAGTTCTAGGAGTAACCCCACTGGGGAAGAAAATGCTCTCCCTATTTACCACTATAGCTTTTGAGACCTCTCTGTGTGTTTCCATGTATACTAAGTCAGCCAGTCCTGATGATGATACTTTTAGATCTTACGCATAAATATTTAACAGTAAACAGAAACAAGGGCAGCTAGGCAATGCAGTGAAATAGAGTGCCAGTGCTGGAGTCCAGAGAATCTGAATTCTAATCTAGCCTCAGACACTTACTAGCTGTATGACCCTAGGCAAGTCACTTAACCCTATTTGCTTCAGTTCCTCATCTGTAAAATGAGCTAGAGAAGGAAACGGCAAACCGTTCCATTATCTTTGCCAAGAAAATGCCAAATGGGGTCATAAAGAGTTGGGCACAGCTGAAAATGATTGAACAGCAAACAAGCAGAAACACTAATAATCAGTACAAATACTCAATATAAGCAAATGTGGGAACAAGCAGTGCATAAGCTTGGGGCACATTCTCCCACCAATATATTTAGTATCTGTGAGGAAAAGTGGACACACATAAATTTTGCATGAGGGCACACGTCAGGAAAACTTATGTACCCAGGGTAACTAATAACTATAGACTGCAGGCCTTGATGTCATTGATTCGTGGAGGATCATCTGCACCACATGAAGCTATTTCTTTGCTAACTACTCTCGGGCCAGGGTAGGGAAATCATTTCTTCTACTCTCAAAACCCATGAAGCATTGAAAAGCGCTTAGAAGGTTATTTAGAAAGTGTTGCACTTTGTATTGTCTAGCAGTTCCCATTAAGCTAAAGAATTATAGTTTCAGTAGACTTCCACTTCTCTGAATTTGTATTGGTTTCAAATAATCAACTTAATATATTTCCTCAGGAAGCTACTAGAATGAGGAAAGTAAGGCATCGTTGAATACGACCCTGGGTCTGGTTGATTCTTTTTGCAGCTCTGGAAATAAGTTAATTTGCCCACAAATGGCTACACATGCATTTACTTCAAAATGTTTAATTTCTCTTAGTGACTCTAGGTTGAATAAAGTCCTTAGAAAAAAAATAACGACATTCATTTTGTCTTACCATTTGTTTATTTATGGCCTCTGAGATGGGAAATACCAAGCTTTTTAGTTTCATGGCTAAAATTATTCATTTTGAACATCTATAAATCCTTAATGAATATTCACTATCATATAAATTATTTAAGTTATAATTTCCTAAACTAAATAGTGATTAGATTAACATACATTCTCAGATCTCATCACAGCTGTCTCAACTCAGCTTTCCTTAATAGTTTTGGTTTTATAATTTGATGTAAAACTGAAAGTTTTACTATTCTAGAATTCCACTCCGAAGTTCTCAAACGGGCATTAAAATAACACTTGAATTTTTGTTTCAGTTAGTAATCATGTAATACATAATTAGTTTTATACCTTGAAAAGGGATATTGTTTGTTCAGTTAAGTGGATTTGAAAAAGTACATTTCTTTCTTTGGGAATCTACAAAAAATAAAACAAAAACAAAGAAGATAGATTTCCATCTTAATAGGATGATTTACATGTACTCTATCTTAAAGAAGGGGGACAGTATAGACAGAAGTTGGCATATAATAGAACTTCAACTCAAAAAAATGATGAATAAATGAATGAACTCTCTCAAAGTCCTTTAGACTTTATTATCCTATGACTTAGATCATACAATCATAAAAGTTTTTAGAGCTTACAAGGACTTTAGAGAGATCGTCTCTAATCCAACTCTTTCATTAGGCAAGTTGAGAAACTGAGGCCCAGAGTTGTTAGAGGGCACATTCAAGGTTATAAAACTATGTTTGGAAGAAGAATTTCTTTAAATGTCATTCTATCTTTTACTCTTCCTCCCCCAGTATAGAAAAATGTTTTTAAAAACAGGCGATGGCTCTAGGTACAATAAAGCAAACCAAGTTTAGCAGAATGCATTTACCATATTAAGCAGAGGATTTAAATAATTGCAATAATGGCATATTTGAATAGAAACAACACATCAAGTCTCCATTTTTCTTCCTAAGATTTAAAAAAAAAACCACGAATATATTTGTATGTCAGTTAGGGGCTTCCCAACTTTGTACTGCTGTTCAGATTCCTTGTCCTTAATATTTTAGTGCCCAAAAGGCTGTACATCCTAGACTAAGGGTTGGATCTGTTTCCATGAAACTTTCTTCCTTTACTTTATATGTTCAGATTCTTGATTTAGGTTTCATTCTTTCTGTCTTTCTGTTTCTATGTCACATGTCTTATACTATTCTTCTCACATAATCCATTCTGCTAGTTATTAAGTTTTTCTCCCTGACAATCCCTTATTTCTCTCCTCTTGAAAGGGGAACCCTGCTGCTGTCATTACGTTTTCTGTAGATTTCCCTCAGATCTCTCCCTTTGCCAACGACACAATTCCTAGTCTGTAGGGATCCTGCTGATGGCAATATTTCTTCCCCTATTTTTTGGATTCAAAACATTCTGAATGCTGCTTGAATAACAATAATGCTAGAAACTTTCTATTTGTAAAGTTTATTTTATCTTGCAATATCTAAGTACTTGATATGAATTGAATTTATTAATAGCTACAATATACTTATGAAATGTTGCTAATTAATAATATCTTCTCTTTTTAGGCAGGAAAACTAGAACCTGGATAATTGGTTTAAAATTAAGCCGTAAAAATTGCTTGCAAGAATGAAAAATGTATGTCTAAGTTCTGATTTTATTAACATGCATAGAGTAACATTATGTGAGTTAAAATTAAAAACAAGACTTTGTATCGTTTTCAATTTTCCCTACCTACAATTGCTACCAAGCTTATTGTAAATCATAGAGTTTTGTTATCTCTAACTACAAAGGCTACACAACTTCTGATAGAGATCCACCAAATGAATAGGCTTAAAAAGTATGATTAAGAACACAGTTATTTTATTTTCCACAGTCGGTCATCTTAGCTCAAATCCTTCAGTGTTCTCTATGTTGAAGACATAAGGTAGCTCACAGTGTGATACAGCATACCAGATTTCTTCAGATACAAATAAAACATAGGATAATCCAATGACATGTTGGTAAAACCACCCAGGAACATGGAACCTCTGGTTCCACACTGTACCATCTCAAAGAGACTGTGAACTGATTTTCTCACCCTTCATTTGAAGACAATCATTTCTGAAGCTGTCATGGGGTGAGCCAGCCTATTACAAATACCAGCCCAGAGGTTCTGGCACTTTCTGTTCTAATCTGTTTCCTTGGATTGTAAGAGAACATAATGCCCTTGTTTGGGATGCTGCTTTCCTATCACCATAGCTCAACTGCTTTTCCATTGTGATTGTAATAACATTAATCATCTTTGTGGTGATGAGTTATATTTTGGAGACCTTTACTCCCAGCATGCTAATTCAAGCTTTCGCTCCAATAGAAGGTTTGAATCCAAGTGTGTTCAGGCTATGCCTGTTGGTGGAAGAAGGCTACTTACTGAACATATATGAAGGTCTACCTACTGAACATATATTTCTTTGGTTGTTATGTATACTTGAATTATTTAGTGAGACTTAAATAAGAAATCCAGTCAAACACACTAAATAGTAGATGTAAATACCACAAAGAGAAAATATGTAAATGTTAATCTGCCAGAGCAATTTCAGTTCCCTCACTTTCATTTAGTTTGAATTGTTATAAAGACTACATTTTAGAATATTTTCACTTGGTTAAAATTACATGTTTTCTTTCATTACAGTTTATGCCACACTGTGACATGAAACCATGTGTTGACCCAGTATAGCATACTTATATGTACAGTATTTTTTAATGCATCTAAGAGGCTGAAGATGAAAGGATCTGAAGATATCAGACTGTATTTCCACTATCAATCTTGCTAGGGTATCAAATTAGCACAAAATAATAAGTCATAGAAATGTGATATTTTTCATGTTTACTGAATGATTAATATTTACTTTCAAAAAGTTTCTCTATTTTTATTTCAAAGTGCTATTGTGAGTACCTTTTAGCAAAAATCTGTTCAATGTTCTCTTAGGAGGGTGATTCTTGTTCTGAAATAAGGCTCTATACTTTTGATAAATATTGGGGGGGAAATTTGCTCTGTTAAATCTCATAGATCATCTTGTCAACCAATGTTGAACTACAGAAAAGTCACAGAAATTAAGTAATTTAATTATGAGTTGGCTTTTCTCTTGTGAGAATCAGGGTTTGTCAGACTACTGCCTAGGTAGGGTTGTGCTGGAGCCATTTCTAACTAGCTTTCAGAGAAACTGAAATTTTCAGTGTGAGCTTTTTATACCTGAGATACCAGCAAGCTGCAATCAAGGCTTGATTTATTGTTTTTGTTAATTATCTGAAATTGTTAATAATGCAGAATAAGCTTAAAATTGTATGTGCATACATTTTAGCAAAGTCCTACATTGCTTCATAAACATTGCTTGAGCTTGGCTGGAGAGCAATAGAAGGTTCTGGGCATAAAGTCATCCCCAGATTGGAGGCTTGATGACTGTAGGCCAGTATAATGATAACTGGCATTTATTAAAACTGGCACTTTAAGGTTTGCAAAGTGCTTCAATCTATTATCTTCTTTGAGTGTCACAACATCCTCATCATGGCTCCTAATGGTTCTATAGAAGTATAATAACTATTAATGTTCCTAATCATCCCCAACAAAAATTTTATAAAAAGTTTTTATTTATACTTTCTGTTTCTTACATCACCATAGTTGTTCCAAATATCCCTCACCATCACCCTCCCATAAGGCCCTTCCACATGACAAATATTATTTTTGTAGAGGAAAAAACAAATCAACGCAAATGATTTATATATTGAGAAGATCTGAAAACATGTGCAATGTGTAATATCTGAGTACCTCCCATTTCTATGAAGGAGTAGGTTGGAAGTGTCTTCTTATCTCTATTCATTTGAATTCAGTGTGATCTTTGTAATTTTTTGCTATATTTACTTTCATTTTTTTTGGTGCGTAGTTCTTTCCATTTACATCAGCCTAGTCACTATGTACATCGCTTTCTTGGCTCTGCCTATTTCATTCTGCATCAATTCATAGAGATCTTTCCATGCTCCTCTGTATTCATCATGCACATCATGTCTTACAGCACAGTAATATTCCATTACATTCATGTACCACAATTGGTTTAGCTATTCCCCAGGTGATGAGCATCTCCTTTGTTTCCAACTTTTTAGCTATCGCAACTGCTGCTATAAATATTTTAAAATGTTTGGGGAATTTTTTCTTATTGATAGCTTCCTAGGAACATGAGGCCCAGTAATGGAGTCTATGGTTCAAAGGATATGGACATTTTAGTCACTTTATTTGCATAACTTCAAATTGCTTTCCAAAATGATTGTGCCATTTTATAGTTCCACAACAATGTATTCACTAGTACAATTATATATGCCCACATACATGTGTTATGTACGTATATACATACACACACATACATAATAATTATAGCGCCTATCCTTCCATAGTCCCTCCGAAAACTATTGCCTTTTTTTGGGTAATTTTTTTTTGCCAATTTGAAGAGAAAATAAAACCTCAGGGTTGTTTTGATGTGCATTTCTATTATTATTAGTGATTTAGAGAATTTTTCATTTAATTTTGAATATCTTGCAGTTCTTTTGAGAACTGTTCGTTCATTTCCTTTGACCATTTATCCATTGGAGAATGTCTATTTGTCTTGTACATATTTATTAATTGTTTATGTATCTTGGATGCCAAACCCTTATCAGAAATTTTATACAAAGATTTTTTCCCCATTAAACCAGAACCTTTCTTATCCCAGAGGCATTAATGTCTGTGCAGAAACTTTTCAGTCTTAAGCCATCAGTTATCCATTTTATCTTTTGTAATTGCTTTTATTTCTTGTTTGATTAAGAATATATTTCCTACCCATAGCTGTGAGAAGTATATGATTTGTTTCTCTTCTAATTTCGATATAGTGTGATTATGATCCTTAGTATTAAAATGACTTATATAATGTGGTGTAAAGAGTTGATCTAAGCTGAATTTCTATCAGACTGCTTACCAATTTTCCAAGAAAAAACAGTATGTTATTTTTTATATTATGTCCAATGGTATAAACTAGTTGTTTTTCTCACATAATTCCAAATTATCTCTAGAACAATTGCACTAATCCATTGCACTATCTTTAGCAGTGGTATTGAATTCAAATAGAAACAGGAACCATTACGTGTACTTAAAGATTCCTGCCAGATTGATATAGTTTTAAAATGTTATATTATCCATATTTTATTATATTTTCAATTTATCTTGTTAAATATTTCTCAATTACATTTTAATCTGGTTCCATCTGCACTCAGGAATATTATAGGCCATAGCTTGCTGCTGTGTATTTGACATCTCTGATCTACTCTATATTAAGGGAGCCTGTTTTCGCACAACCTCTTAATCAGTGACTTTGTTTTTGGTTCTTCGCCAATTTTTTTTTGTGTGAGATTAAGTTTCAGAGTTGTTTTTTGGTGTAAGGTTAAGTTTTGGAATTATTTTGATTTGCATTTGTCTTAGTAGTAGTAGTAGTAGTAGTTATTTGAAACATTTTTCACATGGTCACATAATTTTCAGTTGTTTTTAGAAAATTATTTATTTGTATCTATTGACACTTTATTGGTCTCACTGGATATTATACCCATTCCCATAAACAAAACAAGCTGGCATTCTCTCTGTTACTCGCACATGAAAGTTCATCCCATCTTAATGCCTTCAAATTGGATGTTCATATCCTTGGAAGGTATTCCCTCCTCACTTCTACCTCATAGAGGTCCTCTCTTCCTTCAAAATATGGCTTAAGCACCATCTTCTGCTTGAAATCTTTCTTGATTTCCTCAGCCACTCGAGTCCTCCCTTCCAAACTACTTTGCATTAACTACTTTGTATTTATTTGTATTAATTTATTTCATATTTGTTCTGACTACACTGTATGTGTGTGTGTGTTTGTTATACACACACTTATATACACTGATAAAAATGGGTTTGGTTACAAATTACTTTCCAAAATGGTTGGCCAATTTACAACTCCACCAACATTATGCCTATCCTACCGCAGTTCCACCAATGACTGACTTTTTCCATTTTTGCCATCTTTGTTAATCTGATAGATGTGAGGTAGAACTTTACAGTTCCTTTAAACTGCATTTTTTCTAACTGCTAGTGAATTGGTGCTTATTTTTCACATGGTTGTTGATAGTTTGCATTTCTTCCTTTGAAAACTCTCTTCATATCATTTGACCTTTTATTGAAGAATGGTTCTTATTTTTATCAATTTCCTCTATATCTTGGATATAAAACTTAACATCAGATATATTTCTTGCAAATATTATAACCTCCTTGAGAGTAAGAACATTGTTATAACTGTAATGCCTGATGATATGGGATAAATACAGTAAGGGTGGTATAAATAAAGTTCTGTGGTGAAGGGAATCAGTTCTAACCCATATGATCAAAGAAAGTTTCATGGAAGAGGTAGCATTTGAAGAATATTCTGAAGGAAAAAGAAGAATATGAGCAAAAGAATGAAGATAGAAAAGGTAAAGACATGTTTGGAGAACAGTAAGTAGTCCAATTTGGCTAGATAATAGTATATTAAGTATATGAAAAGGCTCAAAGTGTAGGTTGGGGCTTGAATGTAAATTTTTAAGTAAGGGAATGGCATGAGCATTGTTCTACAGGTAGGCTCATGTTCCAAAGGAGCATGACTCATGAATATGACTGGATTTTTGAGCCTGGGTGACTAATAAAATGGTGATATTCTTAACAAGACTATGAGATTCAGAAGAAGTTAGATTTTGGGGGTGGGTGGGTGGAGAGAGGCCTGGTACAATGAATTCAGTTATAAACATAATGAATCTGAGGCTTTAGTGGAACATTCAATTACAAATGTCTATAGGTGGTTGGTGAGAAATACTAGACAAGATCTCAGAGCAATTAGGGATGGAAATAGAGATTTGGAATTCTTTAAAATAGAATATACTATATTTCCTAGAGATAGCTGCATTTGGTAATTTGAAAAACACATTTCCCACAAGGATTGGCAGTATTTCTGTTGGTTAGGAAGGGGAAAAAAGGAATTGCTGAAAAAAGATTAAATTCTTAGAAATCTTTATTGGCCATCCTCATAAAAGCTCAATGAACATTTCAGCTTGGTTCTCAGAAATAAATTATTTAGGGTAATGAGCCCATTTCAAGTTACCCATTTTTCCAGTTCCTACAACACCTACACACCAAATAATGACCAGTCTCTAGTTATAGCTTATAGCCATTGAGATTGCACAGGCAAAACACAAAGCCCCATCGGAAATTCTGAGAAAGCCCATTTTTTTACTCCATTCTTATGTTTTTCCATAGCCTTTTTAAAATTGTTTTGGAGAGTTTGAGGCTGACTCACTTTGGAATGTACATTTTATTATTTGCAGTATTTCAAGTGCAGTACAAGGATAACTTAGATGGGGAAGATATTAGCACGCAGGGTTGTTTTTCCCATTTTCTTCATGTTAGGTTGATGATGAAAAGCCCACTAGAGGGCTGTGTTCAAAGCCTAAAGTGAATACTTTAAATTTAATGATATGATAACCCCAACCCTATTACTACTATCCTATTCATTTGACTGAATTCTACTTTTGTATCTAGTTTTATTTTCTTTTACATCATACTCTAGGTATAAATATAAGATGGTTTACTTTGTCTAAATTTGTCATACAAAGCATCCAGCTGATTATTTATCCCAATTATTTAGTTCTTTGTCTGGATAAATGCCTATCTTCTCCCTTCATAGTTTCATTATTTTAAATAATATTCATTCTTCATTTTAAGAATTCCGCAAGGAGTTCCTGAAAAGTACTTAGAAATACCTAATTCTAGAATGCTATCACAAACATTTTATATTAGATCGTGCTAGTTAAACAGTTGGTCTATTATTATGTCAATTAATATGAGTTTGAGGATTTTCCTTCCTTTGTTTAGATTTAAAGTTGTCCAACAATAATTTAAGCCATGTATACACATAATGAACTATTTTTTAAAAAAGAAAAAAAATTCGATTCAATAAAACACTTAATAATTATCAGTTGTTTTGAAAATAATCAGTTAATCTTGTGGAAATGAATGTTGAAAACTAAAATAAATTTAAAAAAGAAAACTAAAGGATATAATACAAATTAGCATCATCTTGGATTTTTATTAGGGTGATCAATTTTATTGGGAATGCATTAAAACCACCAAATTTATATCATAGAAATAAAGGAAGAAATGTGCTTTTATTGTTAAAGAAAAAAAAAAGAAAATCAGTAGCCAGTTTGAGTGTATTCATGTAGTTGTTTTCAAACCAATTATTACAATGAATGCATGCATTTAGTTGCATTTTACAAATGTTTTCTTGAATCAATGAGAATAACCTATTTTTAGAAATGTAATTTAGTCTTTTCTTATTATTCCTCTACCTCTCAAATTCCCTTCCCCCAAGTTTGGTTTGTGTGCCTTTTTCTATCTATAAGAGTCATGATTCAATTATCGTAGAGGACATTTGTGCCATATCTATAGCAGAGGTGTCAAATACACTGGCCCACTGGCTACATGTGGTCCGAAACACTCCCTCATTGATTGTTTTGTATTGTTTAGTGACCCCCACTTCTATTAGAGTTTGATAGCACTAAATTCCACAGCTATGAGATTTTTTTCATCCTTTCATATACTGATCATACTTATGCTCGTCTTTTACACAGGCCCTGATGGTAGTATCAGTCAGAGTAGTGGGATAACGTGAGGCAGAGACAAAAGTTATTAACTCATCTGATGCTAAACATCACCCACTTTAGGATTTTGTTTTTTTTTGTTGGCCCCAGAAATTGTTGTTCTATGCTTATGTCTCAGGAACTCTATAAATTGTGTGAATCTGGGGTATAGTCCAGCCAAAGTGTTAAGCACTCTCTTTGTTAATGTATATAACAAATAGTCACTTTGTGACATAGGATTATTAATGTTATCTTAATATCTCTTGTTCTTGAAATGCTACAGAATCAAGCAAGGTTTTCGCTTTGTTTCTTTCTGTGAGTAAGATTGCTGGCTTGATACTCATATTGACTTGCAGTACAAATTGTTAACCATGTTACTGAGGTTTGAGATGGAATTCAGGAAACCATCAAGAGGGAATACTGATAACTAGCATTTAAGTTATATAGCTTTAAGGTTATATAAACCATTTTAAAATGCAGGTTTAATGAAGTTGTAAATGCTTTGAAGAGTCAAAGCTCGTTTTTGCCCTGAAAACAGATGAAGGGTAGACAGAATGACTTTTTTGTTTAGTTTTTCTATATTACAACATATTATAAATGGAAAGTTGTTAAATGTAGGTTGACTGGGCTCTCATTGTTCTTAGATATTTAAGTTTTAAGCTGCTTGTTAGAAATCACACTTAGACCAGAAACTCATTTTTAATTGACAGTGGGGAAAGTTGCTTAGTTCAAAATCAGACCTTCTGAAAAGTTTACAGTTTGTACACAGATGTGATAGTCAAAGGAGCACTGGACCGGGGTTTGAAGCCCAGCTCGGCCACTGCCTAGGAGAACCAGTTGGGGTGGAGTTCGAGTAAGTCACTTAACTTCCTTGGATCTCAATTTCCTCATCTGTGAAATGAGGAGAGAAGGGTTGATCTAAATGGCCTCTAAAAGTTTCTTCAGGTTCTAGATCTATGATCCTGTGAATTCCAATGTGAATGTGCAAACTGACTCTAACTGTTCTTTCTACCTCCATTTCCTAAACTCTTCTGAGGAAACCAGGGTTTTCTGTAAGATATGAACTGGAGTAGTGTTATCCATTCCATGATATTAAATATGAAACTATATGTGTATATATGAAAATAGATGCATAAATTATTCATTGTGAAAATAGACTTAATAGCATCTTGGTGGAGTAGAAAGAAGTTTGGATTTGGAGTTAGAAGCCTTGTGTCTGAATTCTGGCTCTGCTGCTTCCCACCTATGTTACCTTGGGTCATTTAACCTCTCTGGGGCCCAGTTAATTTAACCATAAAATGAGGTAGTTGGACTAAATGTCCTTTGAGAGCCCTTTGAGATCAAAATCTATGATCCTATTTTCTTTTATTTTGTTCCAGAATTTTTCTACCCTCCCTTTACTCCAGGATTATTTCACGTTGAACATCGGCTCAACATTTATAGGTTCAAAATAAAATATACAAAGTATGAATAGACTATTTTGTAACAATATATATCAATTGCATAATTTAAAATCAGTCCTTTAAAGTATGTCAATAACAAGCATTTATTAAGTGTTTACTGTGTACTAGGCACTGTACTAAGTAAAATGTATACAAATACAAGCAAAAAGAAAAAAAAACCCTGCGTTCTTGCCCTTAAGGAGATTACATTCCTTGGGGGGCAGACAACACAAAAAAGAAAGCTGAAAAAAGTCTCTCTGTGTGTGTGTGTGTGTGTGTGTGTGTGTGTGTGTGAAATACATGGGTGGGGGGTTTGGGCGATGGGGGGTGGTGCCAATAAAGAGTGATGAGATTCCTAGCCTAGGTGCTCTCCTTAAATGGAGCTTCCAAGAGAGCCCATCCAACCAGAAGGAAGAGCTACAGGGATTGTGGCTATTAAAATGTTCAACAGCCAAATTAGTTTGAAAGGTGTTGCTTGATAAAAAGTGACTACACTTAATTTTAACTTTTTAGTTCATTTCATATTTTCACCGTAGTTTTGGAAGAAATCCTTTAATCTACTCCCTACTTATAGCATGAATCCCCTCTACCACATTCTTTACCAATGGTCATCCAGTCATTGCCTGAGCAGCATGTCCAGTGATGGGGAACTTAATACCTAGTGATATACATACATACATACATATATACATATACGTATACATATACATAAAATATTGTTTCTGATGTCCTAGAGAACAAATAGGAAAAGAAATGGCCTGGGAGTCAACTTTCTCCTACCAATTCTGCCACTGACTAGCTGTCTGTTCTTGGGTAAATCACAACTTTGTGCCTCAGTTTCCTTATCTAGAAAAAAAGTGGTTTGGACTAGATGCTTTCTAAGATCTCTTTTAATTCTAAAATTCTATGTTTCTGTGAAATATGGCAAGCTAACAAGGCTTTTTAAAGGCAAAATCCAAGAATTGAAAGAGACTTTAATGGACACCGGAATGGCTTATCAATTATTTTAACAAGACTTTAATTACTCTTCTACTTTCTTCTATACTTTGTGGTATGTTACATATAAGTGGTCCTTGGAAATGATTTTGTCACTAGGGTCTAAAACTAAATGCACCAGAAACTAATCTGTAAACTTAAGAAGAATTCCAAGGATCACTTACTTTCTAAAATATGTTCTCAAGTGGTTTATGCTGCTTAAAAGGTCCTATTGTGTGCTATGATTTGTGTTACCGTTCCTGTGAGTAATGTTGAATACAGTAATGCCACATATTCAGAATGTAAACTCTGGATTTCTCCTTTGGGCATTAGATGGCAGTATTAATCAAGACATCTGTGCAGAGATGCTGCTACTTCAAAAAGAAAGCATTATTTTCATAAGGAGATTTTATAAAATAGTTATTTATCTCTTGCATTTTACATTTAAAAGGTGGGGATATGCTGCCAAATCTGACTTGTATTCATTCTCATCATGTATTTACTTTTGTTTTAGTTTTTGATTCTGAAAAAAGTAGATTTGTTTTTAATTGCTTATTTCTGTCAAAATTATGCTCCTGCTTTCAGTATTTGCTGCGATTCTATAAATGCACTTGAGAAGAAACTGGCCAGAAGCTGACTAGCGGCGAAAACAAAAATGAAAACAAAAAACAAAAAACAACTAGGATTTGTAAGAAGTATGGTACAGCAAAAATTTTGGGGACTCTTAGGTAGAATGAAGAGAGAAAGGAAAAGGTGGCAGTTGCTCCATGGCAGCTGCTCAACTATGGCAGTTTGTGTCTGACACATTTACAGATCCATTTTTCAAGACTTTGAGAGAGGATTTTTACACGGACATAGAAAGGTGTGTGACTGTTTTTTCTCTTTGGTGCTCACTCGGGAGAGTTGAGAGGAAAAAAAAAAGCCACAAAGAATGGGCAGTCCCTCCCCTGCCTTTGACTTACTCCCACATAATTAAAAAAATTCTCTTAATGAATATTTTTCTGGATTTAATATTATTTCTCAAATACCTATGATTGACTCTATTCTTATGTTGCCTGATGTCGCTCTGTTATAGGCATGAGACTACAACGAGGTCCACATAGGAGAGTGACCTATCCTAGTACGGGGCTGGGAACTCAACCCCTAGCTCAGTGTTAGAGAGTTGTGTTGTCTAACCGAGAGAATAAAAATGAGTCACTATTTCATAACTACACTTCCGAGTATAGAATTACTATGCACATGGGCCATATTTTATAAATTATAGCTGTTAACTAGATTGTCACTTGCTTATGATTAAACTTGCTGCTTGTTATAGTTAATTCATTATATTGAAATTTACTAAATTTGTCAATTGTGTATTGTTCTTTGGTAATTGGTCAAGTATTACCTTTATAGAGGGACATTGTGATCCTCTGCCATTGTTATTGACAAAATATTGACACCTTGCAAATATTGATGTACATAAATGTTTACTAATACTTGGAATACACTTTGTGTATGGTAATGAGGGAGTTTTGAAAGTTTTGAAGGACAATGTAAGTGAGTTAGGGGACAGTACGATATTCTGGCTAGACAGGAGATTAGGACAAGCCTCTATGGATGTTCGTTATGAATCATCAGAGTCATGGTATGATAAGACTATTATTTAATCAGCATTCCCTTGAGCCAGCTTCTTTCCCCTCAACTCATAATGTGAGGAGTCTTAGACTCTTGCTGCATTTTATCTACTTGATTTTATACAATCCTGAGGGTTTTTCTCAAGTTATACACTTATTTATTATTAATTTTTCCTAGTCCAAAGGGTGTTTGCTCATTTTTTACTTTCTTTTTCTGTCTCTGTCTCTCCCCCCACATATGTGTGTTCCTTATGAAGTCCTAGATAAAATCACTAAATTCTGCCTGTTTATATATTTTATTGATCTTAGTGTCTGAGATAAGTATACATTATATAGAGTAAGGACTAGATTATAATTAATTAATAGGGACAAAAATACGGATAAGGAATCAGGGACAGATAAGGGCAAGAATAGAGATAGTTGACATTTTTATTTTAGGGATATGATAAGGAAAAATAGTGCTAGGGGTGATAATAGTAAAAAAGATTAGGAATAGAGATAGGGAAAATTTATTGAAATGGAGATAAACTGAGATTAAGTATATAAGCAAATTTAGGCTAGAGTTAGAGAAGATTGGCTTCTGACTAAGGGTATCAGATGAGGAAGGTACTACCTTGAAAATTATGTAGCAGCCTTTCTGTTGGCTATCACTTTTGTATGTCAAATATATGATCCTATACCAAAGTTTTAGAAGAGGCATTGTGATTTATCAAAATACCTGAGAAAACACTATGGAAAGGAGTTTGCCTTTAGATGTCGCAGGTGCCGAGTTATATTTTGCATCATTAAAGAATGAAGTGCCAACAAGAGATTTCCCTCTTCTCTAGTCTGCCACCATCAATGGAGTTGATCCCAATTATACCAGCACCCACTGAGGAGATTCATCTTAAGAAAAAAGTCTCATATGCCCCAGTTCATGTTAATAAGGCAAATTGTGCCTCCCTTCATCTCTATTTAGGAGGATCTACAGACATTCATGGAGATTCATCAGTCAGGAGCTGGTGGTTTAGCATCACCCACTGAGACTATTGTCTTCTCAGTGATAATATAGGTGAAAAGAGAACCATAAATAAGAATAAAAGGAAGGTTGGTATTTTCTGACAGGACTCTCAAGAAATAGGACATAGTAAAATTAGTGACAAAACCAAAGTAGACAAAGTGAAAAAATACCAAAGCCTCCCAGACAGTGTCTACCAAAGATAATACTTTAAATCATAGAGTACCACCTAGCAATTCTGTCAATTTACAGCTGTCTAATTTCCAAAATGAATGGATTGAAAATTTTAAGAATTGTAGAAATGGACTAAATTTTTAAAACATTTCATTGCATTTTATCACAAGAGGGCAGAGGGTTTTTAATTGCGATGGTGTCCAGAAAAATTTTAGCTTTAAACATTAAATCCTGTGGAAAAAGCAGCATGGCTTCAATGACTATATGAGACTAATCATTTTCATCCTTTTAGAGAAATAATTCACGAATTGTCATCAGCATGTCAGATACCAACAATAATTTTATGTGAATATTTTAAAAATGTATTTGGATCCAATGTTATTTCCTACATTTTTACATGAACTAGTACCAAGTCAAGACATCCCTTGATGAAGTAAGGAAACCCATTTGTGGACCCATTCACTTCTGAAATATGGACTTGCTGGAAATGTTGGAAAAATACAGCTCCTGGACTGCATGATATTAAATATTGGATTTGGAAGAAGTTTGACCCAGAGAGACATAATTTAGCAATCATTTTCAACATGTCATATAAATACAATCATGTCTTGAAGGAGTGGCATCTGTCTACTACCATTTTAATTCATAAGAAATGGCAATAAGAACCTGCCTCCAATTGGAGACCTATATCTCTGGATCCCTTCAGTTATTTGTGTTTGCATTTCTATAACATTTGGAACATCTTTTCATATAACTAATAATTTTTTGGATTTCTTCCTTTGAGAAAATCTGTTCATACCCTTTCACCATATATTTATTATGGAAATGATTTTCATCTTATAAATTTTGAATGACCTTCATCAAAGAAACTCACTACAAAGATTTTTCTCCAGTGAACTTTTTTTCTTCTATTGGTTTTGTATGTGCCCAAAATTTCAACAACCTCAAAACTTCACGCAATCAAAATTGTCTATTTTACCTTCGGTGATCCTCACTCTCACTTAGCTTGTCATGAACTCTTTCCATATCCATAGATCAGAAAGATAATTCCTTTTTTTCTAATATGAGTATATGTCAATATTTTATCTGCCATTTGGAGTTTATCTTGGCAAGTGATAGGAAATATTTGTCTAAGCCTAATTTCATCCAGACTGCTTTCCAGTTTTCTCAAAAGTTCTTGTTGTATAGTTGGCTCTTATACACTCACATGAGATAGTATTTGTAAACAGCACTTGGTACAGTAGCTGACACATAGTAGGTGCTATATAAAATTGCTTATTCCCTTCACCCATTACAGTTGTTGTCTTTGAAATTATGAAATATTAAGCTGTTACATTTATTTGCTTCCATCTGTTGTGTTCCTAATCTATTCCACTAATCAACTTCTCTTTGTTTTCATCAGTGCCAAATAGTTTTGAGGATATTTGTAGTGTAGTTTGAGATCTAGTTCTGCTAGGGACTCTTCTTTTCCATTTTTTTTCATTATTTCCCTTGAATTTTTGTTCCTCTAGATAAAATTATTATCTTTTTCTAGCTCTAAAGTAATCTTATGTTAGATTGATGGTATAATTAATGTCTGTTATCTTAGATAGTATTTCATTTTATCGTATTGGCTTGGCCTAACTTTGTTCAACTTACAGTTCTACATTTAGAACTTGATTTCTATGAAGACTTTTGTAAGTCTATACATGTAGTTTCATTGTTTGTCTTTATGGTCAGACTGTGAATGATTTTATATATTCCGTAGTTGTTTTTGAATAAAGTTTCTTTCTATTGCCTTTGTGATTTTGTTGGTAATTTACAAAAAAGCAGACGATTAATTTGAATTCATTTTATATCCTACAAATTTCTTGAAGTTGTTTCAATTATTTAATTTTTAGGGTTCTTTAAGTAAATCATCATAACATCTGCAAAATAACATCATTTTTTTGCCTATGCTTATCCTCTCAGGTTCTTTTTCTTGTCTTACTGCTATTGCTAGCATTTCTAATGCTATACCAAGCAATTCTGGTTGTAGTGGACATTCTTGCTTTATCCCTGACCTTGTTGAATGATTTATCCTCGTTACATTTAATGCTAGCTCTTAGCTTGAAGTCAATATTTTTAATTGTATTAAATTTCGCTACTATTTATTTTTTAGTATTTGTAACAGAAATGGGCATGTTTTGCCCAAAGTTTTTTTCACCATCTATTGTTTTGTGATCTTTATTATGCTTTTTGGTTTTTTTCTAGTTATATGTAAAAACAATTTTTATATTTTTAAAAAATTTGAGATCCAAATTTTTTTTCCTCTCACTTCCTTCTGCCTTTCATTGAGAAGACAAGCAATTTGATATAGGTTACACATGTGCAGTCATGTAAAACATGTTTCCATGCTAGTCAGATTGTAAAAGAAATGCCCCCTTAAAACAAGAAAAATAAGTTTAAGAAAGTATGCTTCAGATATCCTGCTCTATCCATGAACTCGTACTTTCATCACTTCTACAGACTTAGAGAGGCAGAGGATATGGTGGAAAGGGCACTAGACAAAGCCAAGACACTGAGGTTCAGACCCCAGCTCCGGCCTCTGTTTCCTCCTCTGTTTACAGAAATAAAAAATGTACTACCGTCTTCAGGAATATTATGAGAAAAACACTATAGACTTTCAAGTGTTACAGTGATGTGATTTGCTATTCATTATAAGCCACTAGGTGGCACAGCAGATAAAATCCCACACTTGGAGTCAGGAAGAACTGAATTCAAATCCAACGTCAGACACTTCCTAGCTTTGTGACCCTGGGCAAGTCACTTCACGTCTGCCTGCCTCAGTTTCCTCACCAGTAAAATGGGGATAATAACAGCACCTACCTCACAGGGTTGTTGTGAGGATCATATGAGATAGTAATTGTAAAATGCTCAGCACACCACCTGGCACATATTAATCACTAAATAAATGTTAGATGTTAGTATTATTAAAAAAAAGAAGTATGCTTCACTCTGCAAACTCCATCAGTTGTTTCTCTGGAGTTGTATAGAATTTTTCATCCTAAGTCCTTTAGAATTGTCTTAGATCATTGTATTGCTGAGAATAGCTAAGTCATTCATAGTTAATCATCATACAATATTGCTGTTATCCCGAAAGCATCCTGCTTATCACTTCTTATAGCACAATAATATTCGACCACAATCATATACCACAACTTGTTCAACCATTCCTTAGTTGTTGGGAAACTTTAATTTCCAGTTCTTTGCCAACACGAAATGAGCTGCTATAAATATTGTTCCACATATAGGTCCTTTTCTGGGGTACAGACCTAGTAGTGGTATTATTGGGTTAAACAGTATGCACAATTTTATAGCCCTTTAAGCATAGTTCCAAATTTCTCTCCAGCATGGTTGGATCAATTCACAACTGTGCCAATAGTGCATTAGTGTCCTAATTCTCCTACAATCCATCTAATATTTGTCACTTTCCTCTTTTGTCATATTAACCAATCTGATAGGTGTGAGTTGTTTTAATTTGAATTTCTCTAATCAATAGTGACTTGGAGTATTTTTATATGGTTGTATATAGCTTTGATTTCTTCATCTGAAAACTGCCTGTTCATATCCTTTGATCATTTATCAATTGGTGAATGAATTGCATTCTTATAAATTTAACTCAGTTCTCTATAAATTTGACAAGTGAGACCTTTATCAGTGAAACTCGCTGTAAATCCTCCACCCACCCAGTTTTCTACTTTCTTTCTTATTTTGGTTAGATTAGTTTTATTTGTGCAAAACCTTTTTAATTCAGTGTAATCAAAATAATCCATTTTATATCCTGTAATGCTCTCTATTTCTTGTTTGGTCACAAATTCTTCCCTTATCCATAGATCTGATAGGTAAACTATTCTGTTTTCCCCAGATTTGCTTATGGTATTACCCTTTATGTCAAAATCATATAATTCACTGTGCTATCCATTTCCATTTTAGGGGTGAGTTCATCCCATTCCCATTCACAGTTGCGATTACTATGTATTCCCTCCATCTTACTTCCCCCGCCCCAGACTTGTTTATACTTTCTCTTTCTCCTTCCACCTGTTCCTCCTCAAATGTGTTTTGCTTCTAACCACAGCCTGCTCCAATAAGCCCTTTTTTTCTATCAGTGCTCCCCTTGTCTTGTTGCCCTCCTCTCTTACTTCTAAGATAGATTTCTATTCCCTACAGACTCTGTATGTTATTCCTTCTTTGAGCCAATTTTGATGACAGTGAGGTGCAAGTGTTGCTGATTCAGTAGCCCCCAAGGACTACACCTAGCTTTCCTGGGTGTAGCCTGCATTGGTGGGGCCTGCACTGGACTGTATTCCACATTCACGGAAGTGAGACGGACCTTTCCTGGTGACCTTCCAAGTTGTCTTGGGTTAGAAAATTGTTTCTCCCTGACTTTTGAGAATGGTTCTCACATTTCAGAATTTATTTTGAGGCATTATTTTAATGTTGTTTGGAGGGAAATTTAGGTGAGCTCAGGTGAATCTTTGTTTTTAATTTGCCATCCTCTATTCTTGTTATCAAAATATTTGAGTATGTTTATAGTTTTCCTAATATCGAACAAGCTTTTAATTCCTGGCAAAATCAACCTATATCTTTAGCTACATAGCTAATATTTAATTAAAAATATTGCATCAATATTCACTGGGGATATTGATCTACAATTTTCTTTGTTTTGTCTTTCCCTTCTTTAGGCATTGAGGCTATATTTGTATCATTGAAGGGCTTTGGTAAATTCACTGCTTTTCCTGTCTTGCAAACATTTAATAAGAATTATTTCAATGTTTACTAGAATTCATTTGGAAATTCATCCGGTCCTATTTTGTTTTTCCTTTGGGATTATATATATGGAATGTTAGATTTCTTTCCTCCTCAAACCAGGATATATAAGTTTTCTATTTTGTTAATCTAGTCATTTTGTTTCATGAATATCCATTTCATTTGTCAGCTTTATTGACACATAACTGGACAAAATGGTTACTCACAATTTCCTTCATTTCTTCTTAATTTATTGTTTATTCTTTTAATTTTTGATACTGATTTTTTATTTAATACTTTAATTTTTGGTTTTCTTACTCTTTTCAAAATAAAATTAGTTAATGGTTTATTTTCCTCATTTATGTTTAAAAAAACTGCTTTGAGTTTTTAAACTGATTTCAGAATTTCTATGTTAGTGTTTTACTATTTTTTGTTTTTACTTTGTTGGTTTTCTAGGGATTTTTTTTGTTTTGTGTCCAATTTATTTATTTCTTATTTCTTTCTTTCATGAAAGTGCTTAGAGATATAAATTTTCTCCTAAGGACTGCTTTGATTGCATTCCACAAAATTTGAGATATTCTGATTGTCATTTTCATCAATTAAATTATCTATTATTTCTATGAGTTGTCCTTTGACATACCATTTCTTTTTGATTATTATTTGGCCCTTAATTAATTTTCAACCCTTTCTTCTATAGCACTTTATTCAATATCTTTTTTTTTCATGAGTTCATGAGTTCAATTTTCTGCTTTCCTGCATTTTTGGTGAAATTTTTATGCCTTAATACAGGATCAGTTTATTTATTTATTTTTACAAAAGTGTCAGGCAGTGCTGGTCAACAGGTGTACCTTTCTTTTATCATTAATAATTACCAGAAATCTATTCTATCTAACATTTCTAAAATTCTATTTAGGTCACTTCTTTATTTCTTTGGCTAAATTCATCTAGCTTTGAAAATGACATTGAGGTCCCTGACTATTACAAAATTTTAATATATATTTCTCTCCTTAATTCACTTAAGTTTTTAGATGCTATTGCTCTATGAGAGATCAGGACTGCCATTCTTGCTTTTTTCAGTTCAGCCGAAGTATAATATGTTTTGCTCCAAATTCTTACTTTAAAACTGTGTGAATCTTTGTTTTAAGTATTTTTCTTGGAAGAAAACAAAAGCATATTGTAGGACTCACATTCTAGTACCATCTTTAGTTTTGTGGGTGACTCAATCACAGTTATAATGGTTAATTGTGTGTTTTCTACCATATCGTTCTCTTGTATTTTTTACTTTCTTTGCTCTCCATATTACAAAGAAGAAGAGGTCATCAAGAAAATGGTTTTTAATGATCTATGCTATATACATGGTTTCACTCTCAGCCTCTTCTTTCTTGCTCTCTCAATTCAGACAGAAGTGATTCAGTTTCCTGGCATAGCACTGGTCTACTGTCCAGGTTTTACAGGCATACAGCAATGAGATAAGCATAACGGCTCTGTAGACCATCAGTTTGGTAGACAATCTAATACCTCTTCTCTCCCAAACTTTCTTTTAGAGTCTCCCAAATACTGAGCCAGCTCTGGCAATGTGTGTGTCAACATCGTCATCAATGTGTACAGCCCTGGAAAGTACAATACCAAGCTAAATGAGCTTATCCACAGCATTAAAAATTTCTCCATTTGCTGTGACCAATGGTTCCACATGTGGATGGTGTGGTGGTGGCTGATGGAGAACCTTGGTGTTAATTGTTAGGCCAAAATTAACACAAGCAGCAGAGAATTGATCCATACTTTGTTGCATCTCAGCTTCAGTGGATGCACTGAATGAACAATCATCTACAAACAGAAAATCATACACCAGCACTCCCTCCACTTTACTCTTGGCTTGTAGCCTTTTCAAATTCGAGAATTTATCATCAATGCAGTAGCTGACCTTGAGGCTGTGTTCATCCTCATTGAAAGCATTTGACAACATGGCTGAAAATATCATGCTAAAAAGCATGGGAGCAAGAACACAGCCTTGTTTCACTCCATCTGTGACTGGGAAAGCATAAAAGCCTTGCTCATTATCCAGAACCCAGCAAGCATCCGGCAAGTGTGCTGTCATGAAATTGACGTACGGTGCTGATGAACTCCAGGCAACCAAATTCTGACATAATTTTCCGTAAGCCCTCATGACTGACAGTATTCTGCCCCTAGAGGTTGAATCTTTCCTAAGGTCTTCTCAAGTTGTCTTAGGACAGCTATTTTTGCTTGACTTTTTTTTCCAGCTCTGAGTTCACTTTGAGGCCATGTTGTTTTTTTTTGGGAGGAAATCTGTAAAACCTGGAGTTTTCTGACCTACTCCACCATCTTCTTTGGGCAGTTTTCTTTCATGATTTCTTGAAATTCGATATTCAGGCTGGGTTTTGGGGGGGGGAGAGTGGTAATGGCTTTTTGGGATTCAGTTATTCTTACTAGTTCTTCCCCTTTGACCGTTTTCCAGGTAAGTTGGTTTTGACATTAGACACCTTACATTTCCTTCTATTTTCCCCCCTGACTATTGACTTTGCTTTTATATTTCTTGTTGTCTTGTGGAGTTGTCAATTTCTATTTGATCTACTCTAATTGATGTCTAGGGCTTATTGTTTGCAGTCAATCTCCAGCTCTGCCAGGTCTCTGGCTGTTTCTGTGATGATCTGGGGTGAAAAAAAATGACTCACTGTGGTTTCTCTTGATTTCCTGATTACCGCATGGCTTTGTACTCATCCTTAATCGTTATTGAAGTAGTTATAGGAGAAAGTTGGGTTTTTGACTCCTTCATCTTTGCTGATCTCCTCAATTATTTCCTCATAGACTTCATACTTATAATGAAACTCACAAGAGACAAAATTATGCCTCACATATCATAAAGCAGAATATAAACAAAGTAACATCTACTATATTTTAAAATAAGCAGAGGATCCCCAAATCTTTACTTCTAGGCCTAATTTCTTTCCACAATTCCAGTGCAACATCATCAATTGTCTGCTAGATGTGTCCTACAGAATATCTTGACAGCATTTCAAATTTAATGTGTCCAAAGTGGAATTCATCATTCCCAAGTCATTTAACTTTCCTGTGCTTCAGATTCCTAATTTGTAAAATGAAGGATTAGACATGAGATCTTAATCTATGATCTTATAATCTTCTAAACATCCCTGTTCGCCTAAATTCTCTATTTCTATTGAGGGAATTATGACCCTTCTAATCATCTAAATACAAAACCTTTAAGTTATCCCAGACTTTCTTCTCCTTCTCTACCCATATCTAATCAGTTGCTAAGCCCTGTTAATTCTGCTACCACCCCATCTCTTTTTTACTCTAATTCTAGCCCTCAGCATATCTTAACTGAACTATCATGATAGCCTCTTAATTGATTTCTTTGAAACCACTTTCTCCCCTTCATTAATTTTTTTCTCCAAGTTCAAAATAATTTTGTTCATGTCCAGCTCTGTCTCTGTCATGTCTTCCTTTCCCCCTTGCCTCCACTGCCAACCTCAAAATTTTTTAGTAGTTTCCGGGGAAAATAAAAATTCAGGTTGGTAGTTAAATATTTCAATAATCTGGCTACTTTTATAGTTCTATTTTCTATTAATACTTTTGATGAACTCTCTACCACCTCTTCTCTAACACTTGAAAGTCTCATCTCCGGCCTCTGTGCATTCCCACAAGCCATCCACCATGAGTTGAATGCATTTCTTCTATAATCTCACTTTTAAAATCATCTTCCCTCAAGGTTCAGCTCAACTGCCACCTTCTCCAGGAAGCCTGCTTTGATTCCTCCACCTTAAAGTGTGCTCTTTCATTTACCTTGTATTTATTTTTCTGAGTACAGAGTATAACTGACTTGATCTCAGTGCCTTGAAGATAAGAGGCACTTAATAAACATCCCTTTAATTGAATTGAAGAGCTGTCAATATTATTTGGAACATTTCTTTGAAGTTTTGGACCACATGTCTTTCAATTATCCAAGGAATGGAATGTATTTGGGTGTACAGGTATGACCCTACCCCTGCTAATTCCTCCTGTCCATCTAACCTTTCATTTAGAGCAACTCCAATACATTCTAATTTTAGTTTCTATTAATGGAAAATCAGGCTCCATCTAAATGTTCTCACATTAACCTTACTTTATGGAGAGTCAAGTAGTTCAGCCAGGAGTGAAGTTTTGTTAAAACTTTAAGTGACCTGAATGGAAGTGCCATTTTAACAGTTCCCCGCCTCCCTCTACTCTGATATTCCATAAAATATATCATTAGCTTTCAATAATAGGTGATGTTCTTTCCTGTGCTTGCCTCTGACACTGAAGGGAGAGAAATATGACTTGTCTGACACAGTGGATGAGTATAATGTCTGTCTTTTGGATAATGACTAAATCCATTGTTTACATGGCCCATTAGTGTTTACAGCTCTGCCCATTTCCTTCATGGTCTGCAAAGCATTTTAGTTTAGATTGAGTTATTCTTTCCCAGCAACCAATTTCACCTTAACTGATATCATCTGTGATATGTTAGTAAAGCCCCAGTACAGGTCAGGACACTATCCTGTATACTTGACTACAATCCTTTCCTACAATCTCAAATGTCAAAAATGGCACCAGTGGGGGGGCGGAGCCAAGATGGTGGCTGGAAAGCAGGGACTAGTGTGAGCTCCCTGCCAAGTCCCTCCAAAAACCTATAAAAATGGCTTTGAACCAATTCTAGAACTGCAGAACCCATGGGGTAGCATAGGGAAGTAGGGCTTTAGCCCAGGACAGACTGGATGGTCTCTGGGTAAGGTCTATCCCTCATGGAACTGGGAGCAGAGCTGAGCCAAGCAGAGCCCAGCATGGGCGGCATGGACCAACGAGACTAGGAGCTGGGCAGAGTGTGCCCTAGCACTCTGAATCAATGAGCTGAAGCAATTACCAGACTACTCAACCCATAAACACTAAAGACAACAGAATAGGTCAGTGGGAAAAGCTGATGGGGACAGGGAATTCCCTGTCCAGCCACTGCCCCGGGGGCAGCGGAAGTGGGGCAGCTACAGAACTACAGCTCCAGTTGTTTCTGGCCCTAGGCCCACCTGGTGGGAGGAATTGAGTGGCAGATCAGAGCAGGAGTGAAGAGCCTGCTGAAGATCTAAATCTACTCCAGGTTGGGGGTTCTTGGGGAAGGAGGAGTGCTGGTGTGGCAGAGCTGGCACATCCCTCCAAGGTTGGAACATAGAACACTTTAGTCTACAAGCTGAAAAACTCAAGGGTCAAGTAAGTTGTCTGGGAACATGGCCAGG
>CM053626.1:109174922-109268598 GCA_028646595.1 Phalanger gymnotis | reverse complement strand
TTAAAAAATAGATGTTCAAAAACAAAAACAAAAAAGTTTTTGCATGCAACAAGAAAATAAGATACACAGGCAATGGGGCATAGAAATTTATCTTGCCCTACAAGAAAGGAAGGGAAAAGGGGATGGAAGGGTAGTGGGGTGACAAATGGGAGGGCAGACTGGGGAACAGAGCAACCAGAATATATGCCATCTTGGAGTGGGGGTGAGGGTAGAAATGAGGAGAAATTTGTAATTCAAACTCCTGTGAAATCAGTGCTGAAAACTAAATATATTAAATAAAATTTATAAAAAATAAAAAAATGGCACCAGTGGTATCCATTTCCTATTCCTTCTAATCTTTGTTGTAGGAGAAGTCTCTCTTCTTTGAGTTCAAGCAACAGGTTAAAGTTTCCAAAATAAACCTAGGTAAAAACTCAAGTTTTATTACATCTAAGTACATGTTCAAGTGGTAGAAAAATAATCTTTTGACCAAAAATCAGGATTTCCCAACAAGTTTTTATATGATTCTTTTACATGTTACAATCTCTTATCTCCTCTTAGGCTATAAAATCTAAAAAAGATTCATAATCCAATATTTCCTTTAATGTCATGAAAATTAAACAAACTTAGTTGAACAGAGTCATAATCTTATACATCCCCTAAGGAGACAAACCTCATTAAATAGACTTTATAGGCAAAATAAGTCAGGTTACAGATATATAATACTACACTTAGAGGGTTCAAAATGAGCTGATTGAGGGGGGAGACTTTAATGCTGACAGCATCAGCTTCAGTGGAATCCCTTCCTCAAGTCAAATTACTTTGGAAGCTTTGACTTCCTTTTTGGTTTCCTAGGTAAGGAATGTTTGAGGTCTTAAGTAAATTTTCCCATCCCATAGGGCAGGTTTTAACCAGCTCAGTAGCCTCCTAGCTAGAGGAAATAGCCTTACCCTTCTCCCCGTAATAAAAATTAATAAAAGGAAGTTTTAAAAAATTAAAAATTCCTGTAACATTTTATTCAACTCGTTCTTTTTAATAAGGCAAGGTTCTTGCCATGAATATCTCTACTGTGGTTGTCTTCCCTCTAGTTACCTGACTGGAATTCAGGCAAATCCTTCTTCCTCTTCCCTTATTAAACATGGGACAATGTTCCCCAGAGGGAATTAATAAGCAGGCTGTTAATCAAGAGTAGTGAACATGGCTCATTGCTTCCCTCACCATGAAGGAAAAACATTGTTCTCTTGCTCTTGGGACAGCAACATCAGTCAAGGTGTAGTGGGAAGAGCCTGGGACTGGCAGTTCCATATATACCACTCTCTAAATGATGACATACAATAAGGCATTCATTTCTCTGTGAATTGGTTTCCTCATCTGCCAAATGGGGAGATGAATAAAATTCAACACACATTTTAATTTACTCTATGAAGTGTACTGTGAGGGCTTTCTGACATAATCCATAACCTATTCTCATGGAGTTTCCAGTAAGCGGCCTACCTATTCCATGGAGTTATTTTAAGGATCATATGTAATAAGAAATGTGAAAATATGTGGCAATATCAAAAGAGATGTATATCCATTTTTGTGTGTCTATGTGGTATTGATTGTCCACACTCCTCATAAACATCCAAATTTTAACATAGAAAAATCTGAATCCAGATGTTCTAACTCCAAATCTTTCTGCTACATCATACTAATTTTTTAGTTTGCTGTCTTAAATAAATCTTTTTGTCAGCTTGGTTTCTTATTATCGGACTTCTTTTTTTTTCAGATGAATGGCATACAGAATATGAAACTATTCATGAGTGGTATCATAACTTTATGTAAATTTAATCATTTAATCAAAGAATACAGCAGTGTTCACCTGACTTGGTTTTACTCTCCTAAACGCAATCATCGTCTTCACCGTCTTTAGTGAAGTATCTTTTGTCTTTTTTTAATTAAAAAATTTTTTTTAGCATTGTATGTATTCTTTACCATTTGTCACTACTTCATGAAGAAATTCTACCCTCTTGTGGACTTTTAGGATATTGCAGCTGAAGACCACTGAATCTAGGTTGTGTTTTTGCAACTACGTGCACAAATTGGACTTCCATGAATCTTAGAAGAGCTGGAAGGGACTTTTGAAGCCATTTAATATAATCTCTTAATTTTATAGATGACTAAATGGATGTCCAGAGAAGTTAAATGCCTTCCCCAAAGTCCTATTCAGTTATTCATTTACTTCCAGGTTTGTGGCACTTGTGGTACCCTCAGGTACTAGTTTTCTGGAAGTTAGGTAATCAAAAGTAATAGATTGTGCCTTCATTGGCACTTCAGTATACTTGATAGTTTGGAGTCTTGGAAAAGACCTTGTTCCTGCTTTGAGATTGTGCTGGGATCATAACTGAAACCCAGCATGTGCCTCGATCACACTGCCCCGCATCCCAGTTTCCTCAGAGTAAAATCTACCCTCCTCAAAATTCTATCTTTCCTTAAATGTCTATGCAATAGTTTAGAGGAAATGATTATTGTTTATAAAGAATGTTTTTATTATAATCAAACATATCTCTCCACCAAAATTTTATTTCTATAGCCTAGATGTTTCTAGGTTATTAAAGGCTATGCCAGAAATATATAAGCTCTAGCAAGTCCTACTTTGATGATGATGACTTTGAATACAGGTTCATTGATACATGGTAAGTGTTTCTGATAAGTTTGGTGAGTCTTATTACTAGACTCCTGGCAAGCAGATGATGAATTGTGTTGTCCACAGAAGATAACTATTAAAGTGTTGAGTGGTTGTGATCAATGTGGGTAGAACTAGTGCCAAGGCTGATGAAATTTTGGGTCTTTTGATGTTATTGTGTCAATCTAAGAAACATTGAATGCTAAATAATTTATGAACACATTTATTACATAAGATTTTTATCTTTAACTAAATTTATCGTATCCAAATCACAGAAAAGACCATTAGTGGGATGAAGGATTTGGAGGTAGAAGGGAGCTTAAAAAATCACCTAGGAAAATTCCCAGGAATATTATAGCCAAATAGTATACTTGCCCTATTTTATAAATGAGGAAACTGAATCCAGGAGAGGTTAAATGATTTGCCCAAGGCTACACTAATGATTGTCATCTAGGGCCTACAAATGGCTTTATTATATGTAGGACTTGAAATAATAACAATATTAATTAAATATAGCATTCTAGCTACTTACACTGTGTTGCCAACTAGATGGAGGATACCATAATTGTCATATGGATGGAAGAATTGATGTTTAATATTTAGCACTTTCAAACTTGGAGCTTGATGATCATTTTACATGGTTTCAAGTGTTTGCCTACCTTTTCCCTCTTCCTATTTTCTACCTTTCTGTTGAAAGTATCATTATCCTTCCAGTCACCTGGGTTTGCAACCTCAGAAGTGTCCTTGACTCTTCTCTACCAAGTCTTACTGAGTTGGCCAATTCTACTTCCACAACATTTCATTCTCTCCACTCCCATGGCCACTATTTTGAGAGTCTCTTACCACTTTTCACTTCAGCTATCATAACATCCTCTTATCTGGTCTCCCTGCCCCATCTCTGTGCTCTCCCACCCATCATTCCCATGGCTGGCAAAGTGATATCAGTAACCTCCAGTAACCTCAGTAACCTCCAGTGGCTTCATATTGCCTCAAGAACTAAATACAAACTCCTGTTTGGCATTAGGGACTTTCACAACCTGGTTCCAACATACTTATCCAGGTTTATTACACATTAGCCATTTTGTTTCTTACACAAACTATTCCATTTCCCATCTCTCTGCCTTTACCCTTTGCAGACAATGGACTATTTCCTCCTCTCTCCCTCTAGGAATTCTTATCTTTCTTCAGATCTCAGCTTTTTCTGTATCTATTTATTGACATATTATCCACCCTATTATAATTTAAGTTCCTTGAAGGCAGAGACTATTCTTTTCTTAGTATCCCCTGCATTTAGCAAAGTTTCTGGCATGTAATAGCAACTTAATAAATGCTTTTTAACTAACACTGCCTCTCCCTGCCTCCATTGCTTTTTATTTACTATGAATATATTTTATATTTACTTATATGAATACACGTTGTTTCCCTTTATGGAATAGAAACTTCTTAAGCCAGTTTCATTGCTGTCTTTGTACCTACACCACTTAGCACAGTGACATATAGTACTTTAGATGCTTAATAAATAGTTGTCAAGTGAATGTGGAGCCAAGAGGATAGAGTAAAGGCAGGGACTCTCCTGAACTCTCCCCCAAGGAATTTAAATCCCAAAGGTTTAAAAATAATTGGACCACCTGAAAACTATGATATAAAAAAGTAAGACCCTATACATCATCTTTCAAGAAATTACCAAGGAAAACTGCCCTGATATTCTAGAACCGGAGGGTAAAATAGAAATTGAAAGAATCCACTGATCACCTCCTGAAAGAGATCCCAAAACGAAAATTCCCAGGAATATTATAGCCAAATTCCAGACATCTCAGATCAAGGAGAAAATACTGCATCCAAGCCCAAAAAGAAACAACTCAAATGTCATGGAGTGAGCCAGAGTCAGGACAACACAAGATTTAGAGGCTTCCACATTAAAGGATTTGAGGGCTTGGAATATGATATTCTGGAGTGTAAAACAAGAGCTAGGATTACAACCAAGAATCACTTACCCAGCAAAACTGAGTGTAATGCTTCAGGGGAAGAAATGAACATTCAATGTAATGGAATGCTATTGTGCTATAAGAAATGATGAGCAGACTTCACAAAAACCTGGAAAGACTTATTTGAACTGATGCTGAGTGAGGGGAGCAGAACCGGGAGAATATTGTACACAGTTACAGACACATTGCACAATGACTAACTTTGATAGACTTGGCTCTTCTCAGCAATACAAGGTTCTAAGACAACTCCAAAAGACTCATTATAGAAAATGCTATTCATACCTAGAGAAAGAATTACAAAGCCTGAATGCAGATTGAAGCAATCTATTTGCTTTCTCTTTTTTGTTTTGTTTCTTCTTTCTCATGGTTCATTCTATTGGTTATAATTCTTTGCAATATCTTCTTCGCAATTCTTCTTTTGCAATGACTAATGTGAAAATGTGTTTAATGTGAATGTATATGTAGAGCCTATATAGGATTGCATGCCTTCTTGGGGAGGGGAAAGGGGGAAGGAAAAGGAGGGGGAGAAAATTTGGAACTCAAAAGCTTGTAGAACTGAATATCGTGGGCCAGCTAGGTGGCGCAGTGAGTAGAGCACTGGCCCTGGAGTCAGAAGGACCTGAGTTCAAATTCAGCCTTAGACACTTGACACATGTACTAGCTGTGTGACCTTGGGCAAGTCACTTAACCTCAATTGTCCTGTCTCCCCAAACCCCCCTCCAAACAGAACTGAATGTTGTAAACTAAAAATTAATTAATTTGAAAGAAAAAAAAGAAATGGATATTCAATGAGAGGACTTTCAAGCATTCCTGATGAAAAAAAAACAGAACTGAATAGAAAATTTGATTTTCAAATACAAGATGCAAAAGAAGCATAAAAATGTAAACAGAAAGGATAAATCACAAAGGTTAAACTTTTTATGTTCCTACATAGGAAAATGATATTTATAACTCCTAAAAGCTTTCTCATCATTAGGGCAACTAGAAGGAGTATACATAGACAAAAAGCAGAGGTGTGAGTTGAATGTAACGGTATGATTATCTTAAAAAAAATGGATGAGAAAGAAGACTGCACTGGGAGAAGAGGAAAAGAAAAGTCGAATGGGATAAATTATCTGAGATAAAAGAGTCCTGAAAGATATTTTACAGTGGAGCGAGAAATGAAGGAAGCAGAGAAGGGAGCATATTCTCTCATCAATTTGGTTCAAAGAGGGAATAACATACACACTCAGTTGGGTGTAGAAATCTATCTTACCATATAGAAAGGTAGTAAGGGAAGGGGATAAGAGAAGAGGGGAGGAGGCTGATAGAGAGGAGGACAGTTTGGGGGAGATAGAACTCAGAAGCAAAACACTTTGAGAATGGATAGGGTAAAAGGAGAGAGAGAGTAGGATAAACAGGGGGAAAACAGAATTGAGGGAAATATATAGTTGGTAACCATTACTGTGAAAAAAATTTACTGTCGGTTTCTCTGATAATGACATCATTTCTCAAACATATAGACAACTGAGTCAAATTTATAGAAATAAGAGTCTTTCCTTAACTGATAAGTGATCAAAGGATATGAATAGGCAGTTTTCAGACAAAGTAATCAAATCTATCTATAGTCATATGAAAACAATGCTCTAAATCACTATTGATGAGAGAAATGCAAATTAAAACAACTCTGAGCTACTACCTCACACCTGTCAGATTGGCTAATGTGACAGAAAAAGAAAATGATAATTGTTGGAGGGGATGTGGGAAAATTAAAACACTTATGTACTATTGAAGTTGTATACTGATTCTGGAGGGCCCTTTGGAACTATTCCCAAAGAGCTATAAAACAATGTCACTCTTTGACCAAGCCACTAATAGATCTGTATTCCAAAGGGGTAAAAAAACAAAAAAGATAAAGACCTATTTGTAAAAAAATATTTATAGTAGCTCTTTTAGAATTGAAAATTCAGGGGATGTCCATCAATTGGGGAATGGCTGAACAAGTTGTTGTTTATGATTGTGATGGAATGCTATTGTGCTTCAAGAAAAGAAGTACAGGATGCTCTCAGAAAAACCTGGAAAGACCTATAAGAACTGATGCAAAGTGAAATGGGCAGGACCAGGAGAACATTGTGTATAGTAACAGCAATATTGTGTGATGATCTACTCAGAATAAGTTAACTACTCTCAGCAATGCAATGATCCAACACAATTCTGTAGGATTTATGATGAAAGGTGCTGTCCTTCTCTAGAAAAAGAACTGGTAGAACCTGAATTCAGATCAAAGATATTTTTTCTTTACTTTATTTTTCTTCTGTTTTTTTTTTTTTGGTCTGTGTTTTCTTTCACAGAATGACTTACATGGAAATATGTTTTGCATGACTAAATATGTATAACCTATGTCAAATTGCTTGCCTTCTCAGTGGGGGGAAGAGAGAAAGGAAGAGAATTTGGAACTCAAAATTTGAAAAAAAAGTTAAAATTGTTTTTACATGTAATTGGAAAAGAACCTTAAATAAGATAAAAACTAAATTCAATGTGATCAAAAATAAATAAATACTTATGGATTAATCCCTCTCTATAACAATTCCCTTCAAATAATCTTTGTTGTTGTTGTTCAGTGATTTTAGTCATGTCCAATTCTTCAAGACCCCACTTGGGGTTTTCCTGGCAAAGATACCGAAGTTGTTTGCCATTTTCTTCTCCAGCTCACTTCATAGATGCGGAAACTGAGGTAAACAGAGTTAAGTGACTTGCCCAGGGTCACATAGGTAGTAAGTGTGTGAGGCTGGATTTGAACTCAGGACTTCTTGACTCCAGATTAGGTGCTTTATCCACTGTGCCATCTAGATGCCTTCAGTTAAACTTTAGGGACCCTCAATATCATCAAATCAGTTCCACAGATTCCCTTTGTTCATATAGAGCAGAAAGGGACCTCAGAACCCAATCTAGTGCAACCTCTTCAATTTGTATTTGAGGAAAATCAGATCTGTAGAGGTTAAGTGATTTGCCTAAGGTCACACAGGCATATACAGTAGTATACTTCTCACTGTGCCATGTTGCATCCCCTTGTTCTTCCCTTTGCTTTCCTAAGAGAATTTTATTTCCTCTTATGCCACAGAAACATTGGCTTTTCCATCTACCCTCTCATAAGTCACCTCTTCTTATCCACAGGGGCTGCATAGCTAGGCAATATTGTCATAATTTGACAATATTTTGTTTCCTATAGTGCCCAGCCCATATAGGAGATATGGATGGACCAATCAATAGACATACATTTGTCATTTCACTAAGAATTTAACTTGGTCTAACTGAACAAGCTTGGCCCCAGGCAAATTATAAAGAAGCCGGTTTGTTGGCTTTCTGCTCTTGACAAGACCAAGGGTATCCAACAGTTTAATGCTAAACCTTGCCCAGGGCCATAGACAGTGACTCTACAGTAGCCAGTGTTTCTGGGAAATATACTGTGTTCCAGAACTTTCCAGACCCACTCCTACCCATCAAAAATTACCTGTCCTGTGCACCTTTCCTTAGGGCCCTATTCCCTGTTAGATAATAATTAATCCTATTAACTGGTTTGCTAATATTTAATGGATGCCAATGACAAAATATATTACTTTCTTCTGAGTAACACACCTGCATATTAAAAAGGCCCTTCTGGAGACAATGATTTAACCCAAAGGACTGACTCTATGATACATAATTTAGGTTCTTTTGCAGGTCGATGAGAGAGAAATTTTGAGGCTACTGGGGCCTAGTGGTTCCCTTCTAATATGCCACTGCCTCATCTGCCTCTACCAGATCGACTGAGACAGTGAACACTTTGGCTCTCATGCAGTTATTGTCTTAAAGACAGGATATGAAGGGGCTTAATATAATTCTTTCTAGGCATAACATGGGTGACCAAGGTTGCATTAACATAGAGTTTGAGTAGAGGATTCAAGGTGAGGATGGTAATGTTAGAAATAGTAACAGTGGGGCAGCTAGGTGGCACAGTGAGTAGAGCACTGGCCCTGGAGTCAGGAGGACCTGAGTTCAAATCCAGCCTCAAACACTGGGCACACTTACTAGCTGTGTGACCTTGGGCAAGTCACTTAACCCCAACTGCCCTTCCTTTCCCCTTCCAAAAAATAAGAAAATTAAAAAAAATTAAAAAAAGAAAGAAATAGTAACAGGAAAGGTGAAAATATAAATGGGTAGGGAGAATTGCTTGGGAAACTGTGGAAGGTGGAATGTGGAAAAGTTAAGAGGAAAAGAACAACTTTTGGGGAGAAAGAGGTTTCGTGGTATTATCTAAAGTGTACTAATTTGGAATCAGAGGATCAAGTTTTGAATCCTGGCTCTTCAATTTACTCTTCTGACCTTGGACAAGTCACTTAATCTCTATGGGTCTCAGTTCTCTTTCTGTAAAATGGATAGTTGGGACTAGGTAACAACAAGATCACTTCTAGCTCCAAATTTATAAACCTATGAAGGGAAAGGCAGTGTAGCGTCACAACAATTTTTTCTTCCCTTCTTCATACTTCAGAATCAATTTGTCTGGGGCTCTTTCATTAAATCATTGTCTGCAGATCATACGTTGAAATGATTTTATTAAATCATCAAAACAGTTTTCCGGCTGGAAGACATGAAGGAATGAAGGAAGGAGACTCTGCATAGGTAGGTTTTTATGAGGAAAGGAAAAACCCCAGCTTGGTAATGCTGTCTAGAATTCAGTGATATTATAGCCAGCAAGCTGGGGAGGGCAGCCTGGAGAAGCCAGGGCACCTGGGACTCCAGCCCAAGCTGGGCTTGGGACTTGGACCTGAGACTGTGCTCTGTGGGAAGTGACCCAAACTGTGAACCTAATCCCCTTTCCTTCCTCAGAGAATGAGGTGGTGAAAGGGGGTAGTAAGGGTGGAGAAAGGGAAGAGGATTATGGATTGTGCCTCTCACTGGTTGGAGGAATAAATTTGTATGTTTGTGGTTATACTTTTTTTTAAAGTAAATATTCATTTATAAAAGCTAAAGTAAAAAAAAAAGAATGAATAAATGAATGAAAAAAGCCTTTATTAATAGCTTACTATTTGCAATGCAAGGTGTTAAGTAGTGGGAATACAAAAAGAAGAGAACGTGATGACACGTTATTGGCAGCAGGAAGATGCCTTCTGGCCTGAGGAGTATCTCCTAAAGTGGGTGGCTGAATAAGGCAATCAGTTAGGAGATACAGTATAGGCACGGAAAACAAACCGTCTACTGTATAACTTTGTCCGGTGCCTGGCTCATGGATAGATTTCTTTGCATGTCTGCATCGTAACAGGGGATTGCTAAAATTATTTCTTAGGGTCTTTTCCAAACCAAATTTTTCTCAGAAGTGACTGGAAGGTACCAAAGAAAGGAATAGGAAATGTGTATGTAGTGGGGAATGGAGGGTGTCAAGGGAATGTGAGTACAGTCTTTATATCCCTTCAACAAGGGAGATGCTGGGGAGAGGTGACGGTGGAGAAGCGCCATGACTCTATCCCACCCTCTCTCATTTCTCCCTTAAGTCATAAGCTGCGGCCGGTCTCCGCTCGCCCCCTGGCCGGTGGCAGTCCTGGGGTCCAAAAGGAGCTCTCTGGACCTAGTTTAGCTTAGATCCAGTAGTTTGACACCCAGGTGCTGTCCTGCTCCGCTTCGCTCCCGCCAGCTCCCTTCTGCTGGGAGACCACCTCCCAGAGGCTGCCTAACTCCGTTTCATGGGTGAGTGTGGGGCCACGAGCCTCTGTTCTTCCTCAGCTACCTCAGGAGACAGACAGACAGACAGACAGACAGACAGACAGACAGACAGACAGACACACACACACACACACACACACACACACCACACAAGGGGAGAGACAAGGCGCCCTGAAGCGGTGGCGAGCTTTGTCCACTTTGTCTACAGTTCTCTGGCTGGACTCTGGTCTCCACGCCTGCCAGGAAGAGGGCGGGGCCGGGGCTGAATGGAGGAAAAGGTGAATTAAGGGCTAGGAGGAATGAGGGCTGTAGGAGAAACTGGAGACGAATTCCAGAGAAAATGGGCAGAACAGAGAGACTTTCCGAGCTGCTCCCCACCCCCACCCTCCACCTGCCTTTTTGCATATGGTTGCAACTTGATGAGCTGGTTTCCCCAGACTGCGATCAGGCCGCCCAGGTTCCAGTGGGGTGCGCAATGGGGAACTGCGGGCCAGATGGGACTGTCCAGGTTGTGGCACAACTGGTTAGTACCTAAATGTCCCAGCCCCACAACACTCCAGGTGAAGAGGAGATATTCCAGGGACTCTTAGGATAAAAATAATGGTCTCCTAAAAGACCCCTTTTCCAGGGAAAATCATGGAAAAGAAAGACTAGATTTTCTGGCTTCTGTGCACTTGATAGGCTTGAAAGAACAAATACAGCTGGCTCTGTGTCCACTGGGGTCCAATTACTTTTGCTTGCTTTGTTCTTGGGGTGGGGGTGGGGGAGCAAGGAATGTGAATTAGTGTGTTATCAAGGGGAAGGAAAGGGACCTTGAGAGATCATTTTAGCTCAGGCAGATTTTATTCAATCATCCCCTCCAAAGCTGTCTACCTTTACTCTTCTGAAAACCTTCAAGGAAAAGTCCTTTACCACCTCCAGACTCTCAAAATCCTTTACTGTTAGGAGGTCCAGAGGTGTAACTCAACTCTCAAGCCTATTTCTTTGTGTCCTGTCCTAAGAGGGAACAGAAAGAAAAGCTACCTGCCAGTGTAAGGTAGTGTGTGTGTGTATACACATATATACATATATACACACAACACATGTATATACAAATATATTTATATATGTGTACGTATACACACGCACATATATATGTGTATATACGTATATGTGTATATATTCCATTTGAGTGAGAAATACTGAAAGACAGTAACCTTTTAAGGCTTGTCTAAAAATAGTTTTGAGAGAGCCTGCAACAAAACAGCTCCTCAGATGAAAGGGATCTATTGGAGGCAAGTAGGTGGAGCAATGGATAGCACATGGTACTAGAAGTCTTAAAGACTTGAATTTGAACACTTACTAGTTTACTAGCTGTGCAACTCTGGAGAAGTGGTTTCATTTGATCCGCCTTGGTTTCCTCACATATAACATGGGGATGATAATTGTATCTAGCCAGAGTTATTCTGAGGATCAGATGAGCTAACATTTTAAGGCTTTTAAAAAGCTTAAAGTTCTCAGCTATTATTGTTTCCTGGAACCTTATTTGCATACAGCTATTGTGGTATAAAATCGTGGTAACTCCAACATTTTGGTAACGGGGGGACAATTGCACATTGCCTAACTGCAGTATGTATGGCAGCATGTGAGTTTTGGTTTTGCATTATTAGGTAGAGATGAATCAGTTCATACCAGGAGACCCTACTTTGAAGCAGGAATCAATCGGTGATGAGAGGCAAAAGCAGAAAGCAAAAGAAAAGTGTAGGAGAAACAGAATCAAAGCTGAGAAGAAGCAGAACAAAGAATGAAGAATACAAGAGCTGCTCCTGCCATTCAAACCTAGCCTCAACCAGCTGAGCAGAGGAAGAAAGGCTTCCTTTTACAGTTGCTGCTGGGAGCTAGTCTGATTGGAGGAAAGCTTTGCTGTTCAAAAGAACTAATTGCAGAAAAAAAGAATCCTCCATTATTTGAAGAGCTAGCAGGGAAAAGGAAACACTAGGTTGCCTTGCTCTTTACTACAACTTACAGCTCAAAAGAGAAAACTCCCTAGAATGTTTGCATTGAGCACTGTCAAGGCAAAGACCTAAAGAGCTCTGCAGATTCCAGACTTAAGGGAAATGTTTTACTGAGAGAACTCACGGCCTCACAGCTGTTCTCACAGAGCCTAGTCAAGGAAGCCAATCCAAATTGCTCTTCAGACACAAAGCATAGGATCATTGCCTAGTCCCGCTTCCGTTGCTGAGAGTAGAAGTCAGCAGAGAAGTGTCTGTGCTCCAGCAGGAGAACAGAGAGGCTCAGAAAAGGAGTGTACCCTTTCAGCAAGCAATGTGTGATTCAGTTTATTCCCTAAAGAGATCAAGATCATCAAAGCCAGTAGTCTAGAGTTTAGAGTTGCTGCAGAACATGGCTCTCCCTACTCATGTACCACCCTGCTGGGCTTCTGTGTTTGTGGTATGCTCCTCCATAGACATTATGTGCATTTTTGGAAGAGTGCAGCCCAGGTTTATGGGTGTACTGTTATGTTATGATGATTCTTCCTTTTGACTTCTTTTTTAGTAAATAATTACTGATTGAGTTAATGAGATTATCCTGCTCAGTTGGTTTAAATGGGAAAACACACTGATGGGGGCTTAGGAGCTACAGTTATGAGCAGTAGAGGTATAGTGTTTCCATACCAAGATTATCATAGGTCCATGAAAGTGACTTATGGCAAACCTTTCTGAGAAAACCTACTAGTCAGTGATAAGAGTATAGTTTGGGGTAAATAAGAGAAAGGAAAACACCTAGAAAGAAGGAGTACCTGGCCATCTTTATGATATGTCAGCATTCACTTGCTATTCTCTCTTCGTTGTATTTTAAGACTGCCCTGAAACTAGTCAGAGGGGGCTTTATTCATAGTGTAGCTGGTTGCCTGTATCAATGAGGTCAAACCCAAATAGAAATGGATCCTTGTCCCCTCCTTTTTGACTCAGAAACCCACAAATTAATGTTATCTATGTAGTATTATATTTTATTTATTTTGTCAGAATTTCCCAATTACTTTTTAATCTAGTTCTGTACTCAGGAATTTTGTCGGATTGCAAGTCCTCTGGCCTACGTGGTATGATTTTTTCAGTGGCCACTGAGAGACTTGCAGCTCTTCATTGTCCTGTCACAATGACTGAAATTTCCACCATTAGAACACTATAGTCATTTTTTAATGAGAGAAAACACATTAACACTTACTAACACATTACCAACTATTAGTACCCTCCCTTCCTAACTGCCTTGTGAGTATTTAATAGGTGCTTTATTGATTGATTGAATAAGGACTGATGTATTAGATTGGTCAATTGTTATGTAATAGAAGTCAGAGACTAGACAGTGGAACTGAGACATGGGACCGATATATTTTGATGGGAAAAGAAGGCTTGGCAAGGTCTGGAGTACTTGGAGGACCTGGGTAGAAAACTACATGAGGACAAGGGGGAGGAGTTGGTCTTCGAACCTCTAAGGTACAGTATGAAGATATGAAAGTAACTGGTACCTGGAGGAAGAGAGTGAGTCAGAGGATAATAGTGAAAGCAAGGAGGAAGACAGTAAAGGTAAATTTTTTCTTTCTAGCAGTTTTCCCCTAGAATCTATTGTACCTCTACTGCTATTTTTTAGACTTTCCTTCTCTTTTTTCCCCCACCTCCTCTGAGATACCTTTTATTCCTAGAAATAATAATCACCATTTGATTATGGGTAAGTGTTATCAAATTATTTAGAAATTCAGTCACTTAACACAATGTCTGGTACATGATAGGCACTTAAAAAGACTTGCTGACTCCTTGACGTGTAATAATATTGTAGCACTCTCTCTGGGCTACCTTTCCAACTTGGGACTTGGAGTTTGGCAAGTTAGGTAAACATGTATGGTAACTATTTCCAGGTTCAAAATACTCTGTGGGTCCACACTTTTAAACTATAGTTTATGAGTTTCTACCAGTATGCTCATTTTTAAATAGTGATTTAGCAAACAATTAGGTGAAAGCAAAGGCATTTACTAAGATGGCACAGGAAGAAAAGTCACTACAAAACATTCCTTCTGAAAACCTGTTGCTTCTCCTTCAAAAATACAAATGGCACAAGTGGGAAGAGTGGAAATAACTTAGAATACACTAAGACTGAGGCACACATGTTTCCAAAGCAACTGACTCCTCTACTAAGGTAAGGCCTTGATGTCCTTTCTCTTCTCGTGGTATCTGCACACTGCTCTCATCTGGGCATGCTGCTCACCTGGCCTCTCTGAGTCTGCTCCCCTCCATGGTTTATATATCCCTTTCTCCCAATTGTCCTCTGGCAGAAGCACTGAGATCTCACATTTCATGCTTTCTGCCTCCACTGCCTATCTTTAGGACCAGCAAGCTTAGATTTGTAAAGGCCACCAGTGGTGTGGTTGGTTAGTCTTGGGCCAGCCATTGGCAAAGTGCCCTTTCTGGGAAATTTCTTCGTACAATGTAGTCTCTGTGCTATCATTTAATACAATATCTCTTACCTCTGTTGTCTGTCTCTTTTATTAAATCAGCTGGTTTGAGTGTGGAGGGGAACCAATTCATTTCCACTTTAATGTGAAGATTCTACAAAAAAGAAAGAGTTGCTATGATCCCAGACATGCATGGAAAGTTTTGTTGCTGTTTACATGTAAAGCCACTTCTTTTGGAATCACTGAGTTTTAGGGCTAGAATAAAACTAGCAAAAGCAGTATGGTGTAGTGTAAGAAATTACCTTGACTTTGGAGTCAGAAAACATAGATTTTAATCCTTACTGTGTCACTCTTATGAATTGAGCCAAGTCACTTAACTTTTCATTGCATTAGTTTCTTCATCTGTAAAGTGATAGGATTAGACTAGATGGCTTCTACATATGATTGCTAGCTTACAGTCTTTGATTCTAGTTAGAGGCAGAATTCTATTTTGTTTTAGATTACTTTTAAAGTTCCATGCACTCTTGATCTCATTCCTTTCCTCACTGGGTCTACCCATGAGGGATTTATGCTATTGCTAGGAAAATTTGGCATATGGATCTATGTTCAGACCAGCCTGTACACAAGATGAAGTAGGTTAACTGACATGGTTGCCTTTCATGTGGGTGGGTGGAGCCAGAGGTCTCCCAAGGAAGAGAGGTGGTCTAGGATTCCCTGAAGAATCTTTGCAGTCTGGCACTGGAACTTCCAGCAGCCTCCCAGAAACCTTGCTGGTAGCTACCTAGGCATGATTGGAAACAGTGGTGTCAAAGTGTTTTGCATCTAAACCTTTGAGGCAGTTAGCATCCATACTATTATCACCAGAATACCTTCCATGATAACTTTAACCATTGTTCTCTCTTCTTCCTTAGATGGACTCTTGTTTATTTGCCTGTATACATATTAATTGGGAGACTTGTTCTCTTTCTGTCCCCAGCAATGATCACAGTGCTTCACACTGAGTGGCTGTTTGTTGAAGTTGAGAGTTCAATTGCCTCACAAACTAGGGTCACACTCCTAATATGTGTCACAGCTAGGACACAAACCTATGAGGTTTAATTCCAGCTCTTTCGCTCTGTCTCCCATACTATACATACGCTGCCTCTTCTATCATTGCACTAGAAGTCAGAAAGTTCAATTTTTCCTTCTGATTCTGCCAGAGACTAATATTGCACAACAGTACACAGTCATGTGGCCTCTCTGAATCTCAACTATAAAATAGGTGTAACAGTAGAATGTCCCAAAAGTATTAGTGCAGTTTTAAGCTTCAATGGCTTTATTAAGTATTAGCTAATATAGCTTTATTAGCTAATTTTAAAAAAAAAATTTTTTTAAACTGCACTAAGACTTTTGGGACAACTTGCATCATCCATTTTATAGCTGAGATTCGGAGAGATCACATTAGTTACCTTAGGTAGCATTATTTGTATGTGTGTTGGAGCTGTTTCAAAGGGGTGTTATGAGATGCAAATCTACAGATATGATTTATGATGTTAAAATAAGAAAAGGATTATGATATATACATTTTACCACATTTAGTTGATAAATATATATTGTACTCTGTGTCCAGTAGAAGAAAAAAATTGATTTCTTTTACTTTAGTCCTCCAAGTCTCAGCTAAAGTTCTACCTTCTACAACAATCCCACTCCTCCTTAAATGTCAGTGTCTTCCTTTGAGATTATCTCTAATTTATTATATATGTATGTTTAATATGCATTCACACATACACGTGTATATGTATGTATATATATATACATATTTATACACATTATTTATACATAGTTGTCTGCATGTCGTCTCCATTAGATTCAGAGCACTTTGAGAGTAGGACTGGTTTTGCCTTTCTTTGTATCCCCAGCACATAGCACAGTGCCTTGCCCACAGTAGGTTCTTAATAGATGCTTATTAACTTGGCTTGTATTGGCATTCAGGTCTTCTTCCTACCATTTGCTGTTCATGTGACCTTAGATAAATCATTTGACATTTATGAACCTCACTTTTCTCATCTGTAAAATTATGGGGCTGGAACAGAATTTTTGAGGTCTCTTCCAACTCTGATATTCTCTAATTCTACAGATGGTTGGAAAATAGTACATAAAGATATAAGACATGGTTTTTGCCTTCAAAGTGCTAATGTACTAGTTGGGAAATTTGCCCTCTTGAAACAGTAAATAGATACCATTTGTTACCACCTTGTAAATGTTATAGGACTCAGGAGACAGAATGTAGGCTGAAGTAGTTGCAGAAGGGTGCTTGGGGTATTTGGGATTTAAGTTTGATCTTGGAGGCAGGGTTTATATTTATATAACTGGAGAGGATGGGTGAAGGAATTCCAGACTGGTTGACAACAGAAGCAAAATGCTTCCCTGATACCTGTATATTACTTTAGGGCCCCTATTTTTTTCCCTCAGGTCAACCTAGGTTGACCTTAAGACTTCGATCCCTGATTCTTCAACCAGAAAATGGTTCCGAGACTTTAAAAGCAACATCATGGATTCAGCAGTGGAATTGGTTTAGAGGTTTAGAAGCAATAGCAAAACCATGGTGGGTCACTGCTGGCATGATTTCCTGTGTGCTACAATAAAACACTTCAATAATTTATTAACTACTGTTGTGGCAGATCTTTTTTGCCTACTAGTTTATGATTATCCCATGATACAAATAAAAACATGCTTATAATTTGGTAGTGTAATTTCAAGTGTCACATTCTCCTTCAGGAATGTAAAAGTTAACACTGTATTTAGATAAGGTAAAAACCTTTACCCCTGCAACCAGGAGACTCTTGGCTGTGTGCATTTTATCAAATGGAGTCCTACCCCAGCAACTATGTGTATATTTGCTGTGTTAATAAATAATTCACTTCACAATCCAAAATACTTTAACGTACGATACTCGTTTTTCCTAAGAGTAAAATGAAATATGAATCCTAGAAATTCCCAAATGGAAAGAATAACATTACATTTTTTTTGCCAAATAGTTCCCATTGCCATTAGTTAAGTTTCCTTCATTTGCCTGCCTTTTTTGTTTTGCTAAAACGTAGACATCTGTAACTTCTTTCAACCATGGCAATCTTGAGTGCAGAAAAGGTGATAAGGGATCTTCTCTATAGAACTATGCTTATAGTTATTAAGACTAAGAATTTCTGTATTAAACACACACATGTATGTGTATATGTATTTATTCCTAGCACAATAACATATATTACATGCTTAATAAAGACATATTGACTCAAAAAAAAGAATTCCAGTATTACACACCAATACGCCCCTCCCACATGTATGTGTGTACGTATGTATTCCTAGCACAATGGCATATATTACATGCTTAATAAAGACTTATTGACTCAAAAAAAAGAATTCCAGTATTGTTGATCGTATTGTAAGGTATTTGTTGGTTCAACGCATATGTACGCTTCTTGTGTAAGGAGATGCTAGGACAGAAATGTTTATATGAAATAGGATACTAAAGTGTACTAAGCCTTTTGGGACATCCTGTATATGTGCCCAAACCCAAATATAAGAGTTACAACAGGGCAAAAACATTACAAATAAAGGATTATACATAAGTAATTGCATATAGATGCCAAAGAAATGTATAATCATTTAAAAATTATTTGGTTGAATAGTGAAAGTGAAGAATAGCCAGTGGTCAGCTTATAGGCTACTAATAGCCATATAATGTTAAGAAAAAGCAAGAAAGTCCCTTAGCATTTTGGGTGGATTCCATATGTCAAGATTTAAGGGAGATAATGGCCAAGCATCACACAAGATGCTTGTGTGATGTCAGCAAGTAGATGGTGAACTGCCTCACTCAAAGGAATGCTCACATTAATAAGATTATAGTAGAGATGCATTAGAATACATACTGTATATGTGTATATAAAATTTATATTCTATATATATATACACATGTATATGCTTTTCTTATTATAGATAAGCAGTTGTTAAATACTTCTTGTTATTCAGTCGGTTTTCAGTCATGTCAGACTTTCTGGTGATCTCATTTGGAGTTTTCTTGGCAGAGATATTGGAATGGCTTCTTCTTCATCTAAAGTGAGGCAAAAAGCAATAAGTGACTTGCCCAGGGTCACATAGCTAGTAAGTTTCTGAGGTCAGATTTGAACTTAGGAAGATGAGTCTTCCCGACTTTAGGCCAGGCACTCTATCCACTGTGAGATCTAGCTGCCCCATTAAGAGCTTACTTTATATCATTTCTGAGTGGTGCCCAGAGCAGCATTAGCTTCTCGAGGCTGTTCATACAGCAACCCTATACTTCCTTAGGCCCAAGAGTAACGGCCATGATATGTCAATCTCTAGCAGATCATGTCAGGTCTCACGAAGATGTGTCCCCTCAGTTTTTCTAATTTATAACTCTCTATCTCTACTAGCCCCTCCCTCATATTAGTCTTTAAGTATTCTAGTTTTGAATGCTCCTGCCATATTACATGGTTTTCGTGGGGTCTGAAAAAACTCATTCAGGGCCATAATTTCACTTTTATGTCCCAATATTTCCATCATACAGTGGATCCTTTCTGACTGGCTCTCTTAAGGCTCACACACTCATCGGTCTTTCATCATTGAGTAGAATGACATATTTGTGATCAGGTCAAGCTAGGCCCTGAGCATTATAAAGTTCTCTTGTTGCCAAGACCCAGTCTTAGCACAATGAATTGCTGTCTGGGACCTCCATTTTCTATGAGCTTTTTCCAAGGCCATCTTATGCTCTTTTTTCATTGACAGCAACATGTTATGTCAGTGATGTGTACATGTAGATCTTTCATACATATTCCAACGAGGGCATCACTGGGTCTGTCTGTACTCTCTTTGTACACTATATTTACTTGGCATTTGCTCACTTACTTTTGGACTATTGCCAAGAGCCTTGTCTCATGGTTGGGTACCTGGTCTTCTAAGTATTGCATGTAAACCAGTGTGGGATGCTGATTTCTGGACCACCAAGAACTGTATACACATATACCATCATCATTATCATCATCATGATCTAACTCTATTACCGGAATCATTCAGTAATATGAAGGTTGATGTGCTCACCCATGTTGTCACCATCTGAACCATTACTGTCCTTATCCAAATAGTGTGTTGGGCCTATTAACAATATGGTCACCTGGGAAGTCATTCTGGCTATACTGCGACCCAAAAGCACTCTTCTACAGACTCACCGTTTCCTCTTCCAATTTATGAGTCCTATCAACTCAAAAAACTTTCTTTGAAAGCCTGGTATGGCCCTATACCAGGGGTCCCTTACCCCATCTGGCCACTGACAAGTGAATTATATCAGATCTCTGCTTCCTGATAACAACTTTGTTTTGCCTTGACCAGCACTGATACCTTCACTGAATTTGCTATGATCTGTTCCTTAGGTGCTCCACAGATTCTTCAGTTTGAGAGTCTCTCTACTATCTTTTGTAGATCTAAGCTCATATTTAACTTCCTTAACTGGTCATCTGATCATATAATTTATTAGAATTTAGCCAATCACAACATCACAACCAGCAAGGCCAAATGGCTAACAAACTACTACAACGTGAACAATGATGGTAGAAATAGTGATAACAATGCATACAGCCTACAAGTCATTAGTCTGATTGAAGAGTGAAATGGGTCATACCATGGTGACCCCTGCCACTTCATAAGAACTGACCAGATACTGATTTCCACTTCTCCACAATGGATTGTTTGCTTGGATGGTATTATGAGAGGGTATAAGACTCAGAGATTATTGTCATCAATCACATGGACTTATTAGCCCTCTACTGCCAAGGGCCCATTCTAGTTAATTTTCCCAAATGCCCCTTCTAAAAATGCTGAAGTTATAGGACAGTGGTTCATAGAATGAGTATCCTGAGATGCTCCCTATGTATCAGTTGTGGTCCCAAGAAAAACTGCTTAAATGAGGTTTTTAGCCTTAACTCATATCACCACTGTTCTTTTCCCTCTTCCCAGGCCCACATTTTGGTAATGCTATGATCACTCAAACTCTAGTCACTCCTTATTACCTCTAGAAGAAAATAGAAACTCCTATGTCTGGCTTTAAAGTCTTTCCCCATGTTTCCCTATCCTACCTTTCTTAATACTATTCACTTTCATCTACTTCACATGAAGGTAAAGAAATGTGAAGGTCAGTCAAACTGACCTTCTTGCCATTCTTCATGTGTAGCAAACTATCTCCTATGTGTCTGCATTTGCAGTAGCTTTGCAGTATGCTTGAAATACAGACCCTCCTCACATTTGCCTTTTAGAATACTGTTTCCTTCAAGATTTTGCTCATTTGCCACCTTTTAAATGAAGCATTAATTAACTCTCCCACTCCCAACCACTGATAGGCTGCCTTTGTCCTCAGTCCCTTATATCTCTTTATATAGTTAAGTAACACCAGCTTGAATAGCCTCTCCCACTGAAAAATAACTATACTATTATACACCTTTAAAAGTGAATCAAATCCTGAGAAATAGGCAAAGTTACCTGTCATGACTGGAGACAGTCTGAGGTATAGAAAGGAAGAAGAGAACTTCTTTCCTAAGAGACTGAGTTAACTCTTATCTTGTTAAAAAAACATTATACCAGGTTTTTGCTGAATATTCTTGGGAGACTTTGGCTGCTATCCTTAAAGAGTTGAATGACAGGATTATGTTACCAGGATTCAAGTCAGTAGTATCAGTAATATTTAGAAATTCCTCTTCCTCTGATCTTTCTCAACCAATACCTTGTAAGTAATTATTTTTGTCTTTGTTTTATTATTTCTTATACTGCTAATAAATTTTGTAACCAAAGCCTCAATATTTATTCAAGCCTAGGTGATTAGGGAATTTTATGTATGGGGAGAAATGAGCCAAAAGCTTATGGGAAAAGAAGTTCCTCCAGAATATTTGATGGGTAATATTTAATAAAGCAGGGCAGATTCTCAGAGGTAATTGATTAGAGAGAATCTATAGTTTTGTTAATTAATGAAATATCAAAACATATTCCTTGATTGCCTTAGAACCCTGGATGAAAGAGGAGCTAATAAAGAAAGGAAGAAGTAGAGAAGAATGAAGTTTGGTACGATTGTTTATCAATGTAGTACCCCGCACAGCCATCCCTACTCTACACAGGCTATACTAGGGTCATAGATTCTAAACATTGCTACACCTATTTTTGTACATGCTGTCTTCTGCCAAAAATAAAATCTTTGAGGGCAGGGATTGTTTCATTTTTGTCTTTGTATTCCCTGGGCCTACTACATTATCTAACACATTTGTTGTTGCTGTTTAGTCATTTTCAGTCATGTTCAACTCTTTGTGACCTCTTTTTGGGGTTTTCTTGGGTAAAGATACTGGAATGCTTTGCCATTTCCTTCTCCAGCTCATTTTACAAATGAGGAGAGTGAGGTAAATAGGGTTAAGTGTCTTGCCAAGGGTTACACAGCTAGTAGCTGTCTGAAGGCACATTTGAACTCAGGAAGAAGAGTCTTCCTGACTCCAGGCCTGGTACCACCTAGCTGCCCCAGTGATCCATTACGAAAGACAATTAAAGAAAATACTCAAAACTTTATTAGGGAGCAGTTTTAGCTGGATAGCTTAACATCTATTTTATTCTTTAGCTAAAAATAACTGATGCTATTTTTTGCTAATAAGGCAAACAAGTAATGGGTAGATATTTCATATTGCTGTGAGGATATGAATTATGTATAGACCGTAGGTTGCCCAGATGCTCTTGATTCCTAGAGACAATAAGTTATTTTGGGTAATCTGACTTGGTACAAATAGGTTCTGGGAATGTCCTCATTTTGGTACGGAAATTGCACTCAGAAATTGTTGGACCAACTAAGTATTTATAGTATCTTTAGAGAGTGGGAATTAACTGTATTAGGTAGGGTTTCTTGCCAGTTAGGGCTCCTTTATGCTAGTAACTCACACTGTGGTTATATGGTGGGGGCAAGAGCCGGTTCGTGAACTGTCGATTCTCTTCTTGCCTAATCTTGAATGATCTAGGATCACTCTGATCCATGTGTTTTCATTAAAATGTAACTTCACAAAGATTAGTAAGGTTTTTTTTTGTATTCTTCATATAGCAGCCATTTATGGGCATTCAAGTGAACTTTTTTCTTGTTTTCACACGCAGGAGAACACCAGCTGTCCCTAGACAATCAGTCGTCTCTCGAACAAAAAACTGAAATGATTTGCCTCATATTTTGTTCTCTGACTTCTCCTATTTCTCCTATGAAACTATGTTGTATTTCATCACTCCAGCCACCCTAGTTGCACAAGATTTTTTTGTTTCTGCCTTAAGGCCTTCAAAATTACGATTCCTCCATTCAGAAAGAAATTCCCTTTTGATCATCCTTCATTTCTTTTCCACATCGCTCAGAAATTACCTTCTCCATGAAACCTTCTTAGACATCCCATAGAACTATGATCATTGTAATTAGTCTAGTTACTTGTTAGTAAACATGTACTTGTATAAATGTCTTCCTCTGTTATAGTTTTATGTCTTTATGTTTATACATATGTGTATGTATATGTATAAAATGCACAAAAGAATACATCTGTGATTGCATTAGTGTGGGGAAATGCTTCTGTAAATATATATATCTTTGTAGAGAAATCTTAGCTAGTTGCCTTAGACACATTTTAATTTGATATCTAATTTTGTTTTTTTATACATCTCAGAAAGGTGTCTCCCAAGCATATGTTAAAAATCAATCAAGATTCTATCTTTGGAATTCCAGCCCTTATGCATAACAGGTGCTTAAAAATGCTTATTTATTTATTGATGGATATGACTACTGATATAACTTTATCAGTGACCTGGCTAAGTATCAATATCAAGCAAGGCATGAAACAGAAAACAGTAGCTCACTAGGTTCAGAGAGGATGTGTTTGGAAAGTCCAAACAGAAGAAGCATTTCATATTATTAGCAAGATTTTCCAAATGTTTCTATTTTCTGATTATACAATATAAATTACATTGAACTGTGGAATTTTAAAAAAGTAACCTTGATGAAATCTACAATTATTTGAAAGAGATAGGTCTAAACATTTATTTTTAGAAAAACAAAGGTAGATTAAAAATACACATTACCTAGATCAGAGGTCTCCAAACTTTTTTTTATCATGTACTCTATCAGTGAAAATTTTTGAGCATATACTTCCATAAAATGTATATTTGCTTATTTATAAATTATGCAATGTACTGCTGTATATTATAAAACACATAAAAATAGACACTTTAAAAGGATGAGATAAATATGAAATAGAAATTGATCTTAGAGTCAAATAGGGAGGCGCTATAATTTATTGAGGGTGGGAGTGACATGGCTAGACCTGTGTTTGAGGAAAAACATTTTGACAGCTGTGTGGAGGATAGATTGGAGGGGAGAGACTTGAGGCAGTATAGTAGGCCAATCTGGAGGCTATCATAATAGTATGGGGAAGAAATGACAAGGGCCTCATGTAGGGTGATGGTTGCATGAGTACTGAAGTGTCTGAAGATATGAGAGATGTCCTGGCTCAAATTGTTGGTGGTGCCTGCAACAAAAGAGTGGTCAGTTGTTTCGGGGGAGATAATATAATGACATCTGTGAGGTGGTCATAGTTTATCAGTATTTATTTATCCTTATATGAATATCCAAAATGAAGATGTGACCTGGGTATTAAAGGACGAGTATGTTGTGCAGAGGTTAGGGTGGGGATTTTCCCAATGATGCTTGCATAGCTGGTTAGGTTATAATTGCCTTGATGAGACTGTGCTCAAAAGAAGGGAGTTGTAAGCTGGCACAGTAGGGTAAGGAGTAAATTTGTTGAGTTGGGCCATGAGAGTAGGTGTGGTTGAATTGGAGATAATACCCACAGTTAGATCTCTCGGGAAAGGTGGGATGTTATCCCTCTTCCTACCCTCCTACTGGTTGATCACATACCCTTTGGGGTCATGGCTTATCAGGGTGTTCCAGTCCCAACTTTGGAGACCACTGGCCTAGATCATGAGTCGTTATTTAGGAAAGCAGTTCACTGTGATACTTGCCATTTTATGGGATTATTGATTTAGAATTAGAAGAGGCTTTGTAGTTCACTTAGACCACTACCCTCACTTTACAAATGAAGAACTGGTACCCAAAAAGGTTAAATGGCTTCTTCATGGTCACAAAGGTAGAAAATAGCAAAGCCAGGATTTGAATTAAGGTCCTTAAACTCTTCTGATTTCAAAACCAGTATTCCTTCCATTCAATCCATCTTGGACAGGCAATACCCATGGATAGTAGACTTGGCCCAAAACTAAACAGGAGGAGAAGATTGGGCAGGGTTTCATTTGGAAAACTGTGCTAATTGCTATCAGAAAAGCCCATCTTTTCAACACCAGTATTCTGAATGATTCTATATGAATACAACTCATAAAATATCATGATCACAAATAAAAATTACAGGTAATCTCCTAGGCAATAAGATGAAAGGGGGATATAAGCAGGCTTCAGCACAAAACCACTGTCATCAGGAAGTATTTTCTAGCAGTCTCCTGCTGTTTTGATCTTCAACTAAAAAATTCCAGGTTATAGATTATTAGTTCTGACTTAGCCATAGAATTTGCTCATATCCTGTTTCCAAATATTATTTATGTTGGAGCTTTAATGGACAAATCTGTCAATACAGTTTCTCAAGTAAATATTTTTTAGCAGTCCATTTATACATGCATGTTTCATTTATTTTTGAGTATACGTCCTAACCTTTATGTATCCCATCACTAGAAGTATAAAGCTAGCTAATTCAGTGACCTTTTAACTCAACTTCTCACATTTGGAGTTTCCTTCTCTAAGTTACAATCCACATTGCTGTAAAATCACTAAAGAGCCATGTTAAGCATGCCACATCTCTGTTCAAGAGCCTACAGTGACTCCCCATTACCCATGGAATCAAGTTCAGACTGTGTCATTCAAAGCTCTACATGCTTATTTCTGTACTTGGAATGTCTTCAGAATCACAAAATCGAAAACACGGAATTTCAGAGTTGAAGGGGCTTCAGCAACCACATAATCTAACTTATACTTGGAAAAAAATCCACACTAGAATAGACTCAAAATAATAAATAGATTCTTCCACATTTTTTTTACATTTATATAAATCTACCTTTATTTTTCAGACTCCATGTTGAGTTCTACCTTCATTGGTAAGCCTAGCCTACACTGGTTGTTCCTTTCTTGTTCCTTAGGCCTTTCTCGGTTGTAGCTTTTCAAAGATGGGTAAAACAAAGACCAAATTTGGATTTATTTAAATACTCAATTGATTCCATATAGTTCTCTCAGCCACTATTGGGAACAAATCTGTGGCACAAATCTAACTTTAATCCCCCTGCCCCTTAGTACACTTGAGTTTGCTTTATAAAACGCTAGGTGACTGTGTCCATTCATTTCTGTATGTTTTGTGTCTATTCTACCAATCAACCTTTCTATTTCTTAACTAATACCAAGTAGTTTTGATGATAATTGCTTTGTAGAATAGTTTGAGATCTGGTACTGCTAGGTCACTTTCCTTCCTGCCTGTTTTCATTATTCCCCTTGAGAATTTTGACCTTTTGTTCATCCAGATGAATTTCATTATTTTTTTCTAGCTCCACAAAGTCATCCGTTGTATGGCACTGAATAAGTAAATTGATTTTTGTTGTATTGTCATATTTGTTATATTAGCTCAGTCTACCCTGAATAATTAATAGTTTCCCAATTATTTAGTTTTATTTATTTGTGCATCAACTTGTCCTAGAGGATTATTTTCTTGCTTAAGATGGTTGATTTACAGCTTTTTAATCAATTGTTCCTCTTCTTAATTATGTGCAAATTCCTCCTCAGAGCTTGACAGCCACCACCTAGCAATTGTCATTTCCCTAGTACTTAACATTATAAAGATTGGTGTATTTATCACATAAATTTACTAATTTCCCCTTATTCATTCCTGAAGGCACAATCTCATTTTCCCCAAAGATAAGGACTTAACTCTACATATTACTTGTTTCAAAGTACATTATGATTCTTTACCCCCATCACCTTCACCTCCTAATCTGGAACTTCGGATTATTGTAACTAATAAATATTTTAAGCTTTTTGTAAGCAGGGACTTTGGCAACTCACCAAGTGTCCCCTATTCTTGCTAAATCCATTAAACAATCAATAAGTTCCATCCTGCCAACTCATTCCTGACCTTTCCCATTGCCATTTGTAGTCAGGAGTAACACAGAGGAAACCTAGACCTATCTAAATACTTTATTAAGTCTACAAAGCTTTGACAGATAATGATGAGGAATAAGATTTCTGTATAAGTACAGCTTGAAAGAACCCTCTCTTTGATGCATTTCAAACACATGGCCTTCTAACCCCAATTCCCTTGTGTAGGCACAGTCTGGATTTAGTTTCCCCAGAGGATATATCTTTGAGTTATTAAATACTATCTTCCTTTCCTGATACAGACAAGAATTCTTCCTAACCTACTAAGCAAATGTTCTATTTTCTTATCCCTAACTGGATCCTTGTGTCAGTCAACAAAGAAAAGTTGATATCTTCTACTCTGTCTCGCTATAAGGTCTTCTGATATTGTCTTGTTAAATGCTTATCAAAATTAGGACTGTTATTAAAATTCCACTGAAGGGTGTCCTACTTCACATATATAGAGGGAAGTTCCATATAGCCATTTATCCCCTTCATTACCACTTATTCTTACTAATTTTCTGCTAACTAGTATCCTCAATTCTGTCTTGTTGACATATTCTGCTTTCATTCTTTGGACAAGCTCATAAAAATGTCTCTTTTCATTGCTTAGGGCAGATTGAATCCTGTGTGAGAAAGTCAATCTTCTGCAAAATCTCAGTGGTAGGGATTCCGCTCTTGTATGAGTAGTATGCCTGTTAGTTTCAAGTAGAGGTCAAGATGATTCCTATTGACATCCTAACAATGCACCTCAAGGCTAAAAAATATTTTATTCCAGAGGAGAGTGGTTGACAAAGTAATTTATTTACCTCGCTGTCTGATAGTTAAGGGGAAACGATTTCATTAAATGCTAAAGGAATATGAATAGGTTTGGAGCAGTGGTAAGCAGCTGTCCTGTTTCTACTGAACTCAAAAGATTAAGTAATTTGAGTTTATGTTTCAAGGTAGGAATTATTTTAGTCCTAAAACGGTTTTGAAACATAATGCACTAACAGAGATAACATTTTCATGTACTCTGGTATGATTTAAATACAGTCCCAACTATAAATAGTAGGGTAGACTAGCTTCTGAAAGCTTCTTCCTAACCTAACCCAATGATTAAGATGTAATAATTTTTTCCTTTTTCCTTATGAAGAATGGCTCCCTGTTACATTTAAGATTTTTTTAAAAATTGTTTTGGTTATAGATTTATTTCTTGGCTTAATGGGCTTGAGCAGTGAATATTTACTAACAGAATTTAAAAGTGTTTAAATATCTAAGGTCGCTAGGATAACCTGTAGTGCATCATTCATTTGTTGAGAATACCCTAATGTCCTAAAACGGTTATTTTTCTCCTTAACACCCCTGAATTTAACAGGAGAACTTACTCATTTTTAATATTTGACCAAATAAGTGAAATATCTCATTCTTATAATAGAGAATTTGTGTAAATATACTTGGGGTTGTATGCTTTCAGAAGTACAAGCTCCAATTGAAGAATGAAAGATTATGAATGAGACCACCTATATAATAAATTTTTTTTATGATTCGGATGACTATCATTGGATTTATTTTCCAAAACTTGTAAAACAGAAATAACATTTTTAGCCAACCGTTCTCTGGTTAAGTTGCTGAAACATATGTCCCACTTATTTTAGGTTAGGTTCCATAGAAACAATATTTCAGGTATTCAATAAATGCTTATTAAATTTACCAAAATGCAAATATACTGAGACTTAAGTGAGTCTCCTTAAGAATCCCCACCTACTCTTCTAAATGTGATGGAGATATTTCCATTAAACTGAATGAGATGATTATCAGGTATTTCCTTATAATTGTTTCTGAAATCCAGTGGATTGATCAGATAGTTGTGGCAATGTAACATGTTTTGACTCCAGATAGAAAGATTCAGAAGAAAATTTAGAAAATATGAGGAAAATTTATTTTTTGGGAGGAAGCTTTTTAGTTTTGACCTCAAAATTGCAACAAAAAAGGAAATTTCTTATTCTAAAGTTTCCCATTTTCCCCTGGTCTTCAAATCTCCAAGAATAATAACACAATTGTTTTAAGACTAAGCTAACTTATATTCACACTGCATTTTTTATATATTCCTAAAATATAAAAAAATGTCTTAGGAGCTCTTAAAGGTAACCAAAAAAGTATTGCATGTATTTAAATTCCTAATTTTTTTCCTAGAATTTTTCATTTTCAGTTCTTAGTCATAAATGTAAAGCAGAAAGGAAGCCAATCCCTAGTGATATTTCCATTTTATGAATATTTCTCCACATAAACAGAAAGCTTGTTCCCCTAAAAGAATCAACAGGAACTTTCCCATGTATTACACCAGAGCACAGGCTCTACTCACGCTCTCTTAATTATCCACTAGGATACTTGAGTCCCTAGACCATGACTGGTGGCTTTTTGCCAGAAGCCTTCTAAGAATAAATCTGAAGAGCTGGGGTCTATCTAATACTGTTGTTCATAAGCCCTCATCTGGTGTCTTTCCCTCAAAATCATTCTCTAGTTAATCTCTCTTTAATACTGTTTGATACTCCTTAACATCAATTAGCTTTTACAAAGGGATATTTACTGAAAAGATATACCAAGAACTTGAATAAAACAGTGTCCCGTATGTGGAGCACTCTTTCCTTTACCACCTTGCTCCCTGGGGAGAGTGGCCTCAAACTTAATGTATTACTACAACATAGTCCCCCTACTAAGTACAATTTTGGGTAGTCCATAGCTGGATAAGTCACTTTCTTGTTTATAGGCCACAAGCTGCCAGTTATCGGCCCTCAACTGTAGGGCTGATTTTCTCTTAGGTGGTTCTCAAGGAGGTAGTTTCTCAGGGCAAGTCTCTCACCAGCCTTGGATACTGAAGCTACCTGCATACTCTTTTTACGGATTCCAGGTGGTGGACCTCTGGTGACTTCAACATTTAGAAGATCACAAATTCAGAAACTGGTCTAGTTTGTCTCAGATACATTTAATCATCTAAGATCGAAAGAGATGAAATACCACCACCTCCACCACCACAGATCGCTTATAATGAACTTTAAGTTTCCTGAAGCACTTTACTTATTTTATCTCCTTTAATCTTCACAGTAACCCCATGAGATAGGTGCTATTATAATTCTCATTTTACAGATAAAGACACTGAAGTTGAAAGAGATTCAGTAACTTGCTGAGGGTCACATAGCTAGTAAGTGAAGAAGAATTTGAACTCAGGCCTTACTGACTCCAGATCTAGGGTTCTATGCACTATGCTACCTAGACACCTCCACAAAGCTGGAAACAACAGTGGTGCAAGGTATTAATGGGTGTGTAGAGAAAGCAGCAGCCACTTTTTTCCTTTGCTTTTACCCCTTCCCAATCTCAGAGGCCTTTAGCACTTCTGCCTTACTTGCCAAAAGAGAAGAAATTTCATCTCTTCCAGCCATTTGTATATACCCTCAATTCTGAATCAGCTGTAAGTTAAAAAGTTTCTGTTATCATGCAGGAAGCCAACAGAAGACATAGAAATACTGATCCATGCTTTGATACAGGGAGGGTAAAGGCCCCTTTATCATGCACTTCTGGAGCTAGGCTTACTGTGCTTCCACATGGATATGTTAGAATCAGAGAACACTGTTCTAGCTCCAAGGTCTAGGACCCATCCCCATTGCCAGCCCTGCAGTACAAAGACAAGCATAGGCTCCAAGTCCTCAGGCAACCTGCTTTACAATGCCCCTTTTTCCTCCCTCTGGGATACAACAATAAACCTATACCATCCAGCTAAAAGAATAATCTCTTGTACCTAACTATACTTCCAATGGAATGAATGAAAAAAATTATTAAATGCTTATTATGTGTCAAACACTATACTAAGCATCGGCGTTGAATATAAAAAGCAAGCTAGACCCTCCCCTCAAGGAGCTTTCATTGTAGTGGAAAAAGACACATAAGCCATAAAGAGGCATTTTTTGGTTTGTGACATCACAAAGATGATCGAGTATAACCAGAGCAAGCATAGCGTTCTGTTATTGCTCCTATTGGAAGAGATGGAGGGGAGGAAGGGAATGCACAAGACCATATGGGAGAAAGATAAGTGGAGCACATCATGATGGGGCAGAAGGAGTCTAGATATGATGAACTCTGACCAATTAGGAGCTCAGGGCTCTAAGGAGGGATGCTAGAGTGGCCAGTTGGAGGCAAAAAGATAGCACAGCCCCATGACTTGTGGGTTAAAGGGACCACATTCATCAGATAAAGGTGGGAGTTGCTTCCCAATCAATATCTTTTAGCAGCACTAGAATAATCCGCATTTGATTGAGAATCTTTCCTCTCTAACTTTGTGGTGAATTCAAAATATCTTTCTTTTTCGTGAAGCTGGTGAAAGTCTCCGCCATTGTCAGCAGGCTAAATCGATTGACAAGTTAATGCACAAATTAAACGTAATATCACCTTGGGCCCTAGATGTCTTTATGGCAGGGTTCCTTGGAAAGCACCTCACTGCTACACTTCTCGTGCTGAGGTTGTAGCATCTTGATTCATGATAGTTTTTTGTTGCTATCTGATTATCTATCATCTCTAATAAAATACAGCAGGGCTCCCCTTTTAATCCACACAATTCAGAATATTTACACACAACTCCAAAGATTCATCAATTCTGCCCACTTTCTTATTACTTCCATTTCTTCCCATTCCCCTGATAACTTACTCTAATCTGTCTAGGAAAATTTTTCCCACATCCTCCTTCATTCCTTTTCCTGAGGAAATGAAGGGGAAAGGGAACGAGAATTTATTGACTACTATATGTGCCAGGAACTGTGTTTAATATTTTTAAAATATCTCAGTTGGTCCTCACAATACTGTGAAACAAGGTGTTATTTTCATTATCCTCTAATATTACAGCTGAGGAAACTGAAGCAGGGTAGAGATTAAATCACTTGCATAGAGTCACAAAGATAGTAAGTGTCCAAAGCTAGATTTGAACTCAGATCTTCCCGAATATCAACTGTACCACATAGCTGCCTCATAGGTAAAGATCGTGGAAAGTTCTTTGCTCAGAGCTATTTAATATTTCCATTAATTACACAGATAAAAGCATAGATGGTACACTTAACCAGATGTGCAGATGACATAAGGCTGGGAGAGATCACTAACCTATTGAATGTCCAAATTGGGACCCGAAAAGATCTTGACAGGCTAGAAATTGGGATGAATTTTATAGACCTAAATGTAAAATCCTATACTTGGGCTATTAAAAATGTTAACTGCCTAAGTACAGGGTTGAGGAGCCATGGCTATTCGCTTCTGGTTTTTCATGTGAAAATGATCTGCTTTCTGATAGGGAGGGTTCTGGCTGCCAAGGGAGCTAATGTAGTCCTAAAGTTACATTAAGAAATATTGTGTTCACGATACATGATGATAGTATTACTGCTTTCTGCCTGGTCAGTCGACATCTGTAGTATATTGTGTTTAGTCCTGGGTGCCACATTTTATTTTATTTTATTATTTTTAAAATTCTATTTTATTTCTAGTTCCAAATTTTCCCCTCCCTTTCCCTCTCTGGAAGGCAAAAAAAAAAAAACCAAAACCCATTACACATATGTATTGGCACAGTGGATAGAGTGCCAGCCTGGAGTCGAGAAGACTGGATCAGGGGTGGAGAACCTGTGGCCTCAAGGCCACATGTGCCCCTCTAGGTCCTCAAGTGTGGCCCTTTGACTGAATCCAAATGTTCTGTAAAGTTTAGACAGTCAAAGGGATTTGTTTTATGAAGTCTGGATTTAGTCAAAGGGCTGGACTTTAGGACCTAGAGTGCCACACATAACCTCAAGGCCACAGATTCCCCATCCCTGTCTGAGTTCAAATCTAGCCTTAGATACTTACTAGCTATATGACCCTGGACAGGTCACTTACCCCTGTTTGCCCTGGTTTCCTCATCTGTAAAATGTGCTGGAGAAGGAAATAGTCTAGTATCTTTGCCAAGAAAACCCCAATATGGGTCATGAAGAGTTGGACACAACTGAAATGACCACACAACAACAGTCATACAAAGAATTTTCAATATTAGCCATATATCTCCACCACAAAGGGGGAGGGGGTGGGGGGGGAGAGAGAGAAGTGGGAGGAGGAGAGAGGTGAGAGAGAGGCGAGAGAGAGGCAGGCTTCAATCTATCAGTCCATCAGTTCTGTATCTGGTGGTAGATAGCATGTTTCATCATGAGGCCTTTGGAATTGTGGTTGATCAGATTTACCAAATCTTTAAAAGTTTATTATCTTTACAATATTGCCATTACCGTATAAAAATTGTTCTCCTGGTTCAGTTCACTTTACTTTGCATCTGTGCGTATAAGTCTTCTCAAGTTTTTATGAAACCATCCTATTCATCATTTCTTATGGCACAATAGTATCCTATTACATTTGCATACTATAACTTGTTCAGCCATTCCCTGATACGCCTCCTCTTAGTTCCAATTCATTGCCACTACAAAAAAAGCTGCTATGCATTTTCTTCTTTCTTTGATTTCTTTGGGGTATAAACCTAGTAGCAGTATCCTCAAGGAAAAGATAATGTGGATGCCACATTTTAGAAGGGCATGGTGATACTGGAGAGCATCTAAAAAAGGATGACTAGGACATTGAAAATTAAAACTCATGCCTGACAAGAGACATTGTGTAGATGGGCTTAGGAGTGGGGGAGTGTACAAATATATGATAGTTTTCAAGTATTTTAAGGGCTCTCATATGGAGACAGCTAGGTGCTATAGTGGATATGATAGAGTGCTAGACACGGGTTCAAATTGGGTGTGTGACATTGGGCGAGTCTCTTAAATTCTGTTTGTCTCAGTTTCTTGAACTATAAAATAGTAATAATAGCCCCTACCTCTGAGAGTTGTTGTGAAGACAAAATAAGTTAATATATGTAAAGTGCTTTGCAAATCTTAAAAAGTGCCATATAAATACTAGTTATCATCTATAGACATAAAAATGCTCTAAATCCTTTTTGATTAGAAAAATGCAAATTTAAATAACTGTCTCACACTTATTAGATTGGCTAATATGGCAAAAAAAGGAAAATGATAAATGTTGAAGCAGATGTGGGAAAACTGGGACACTAATGCATTGTTGGTGGAGTTGTGAACTAATCCAACCATTCTGGAGAGCAATTTGGAACTATGCCCTAAGGGCAATCAAACTGTGAATACCCTTTGATCCAGCAATACTACTACTAGGTCTGTATACCAAAGAGATTTAAAAAAAAGGCAAAAGAACCTAGATGTACAAAAATATTTATAGCATCTCTTTTTGTGGTGGCAAAGAAATGGAAATTGAAGGGATGCCCATCGACTGAGGAATGTCTGAACAAGGTGTGGTATATGAATGTAATGGAATACTACTGTGCAATAAGAAATGATGAGCAGGCATATTTCAGAAAAACCTGAAAAGACATGTATGAACTCATGCAAAGTGAAGTGAGCAGAACCAGTAAAGCAAAGGAGTATACAATAACAGCAACATTGTACCATATTGAACATTTTAAACCATTGTGCTATACCAACTATGAATGACAGCTATTCTCAGCAGTACAGTGATCCAAGACAATACAAAGGACTTGTGAGGAAAAATGCTCTCCACATCCAGAGAAAGAACTGATAGAGTCTAAATGAATACTGAAGCATACTATTTTAATTGTTTTTTGTGTGTGCTTTTTTCTTTTGGTTTGTTTCTTCTTTCACAACATGACTAATAGACCAATATGGAAATACATTGTACATAATTGTACCTATAACCTATATCATATTGTTTACTATCTGAAGGAGGAAGAAAATTTAGAACTCAAAAATTTTTAAAGATAACTATTAAAATTTATCTTTACATGTAATTGGAAAAAATAAAATACTCTTAAAAATAAATATGTGCTAGACATCACTATTATTTTTCTTACATGGAAAGTAGCTTAAATTTGTTCTACTTAATTGCAGGTAAACAAATTTAGGCTTGTTCTGAGGAAAAATTTCCTAGCCATGTTAGGCCCTATCCAAGTGTGACATTAAGGAGCTTCTACCACAGTCAAGTGGAAGACATATGGACACTTCTTGGGAACACCATAGAAGAGATTCTTGGTCAAGGTAAGAATTAGACTAAATGGTCTCAAAAGTACCTTATAAGTCTAGTATTCTCCCATCCTATTTCCAAGGGCAACCCCACATTTATATAGTACATAAAGATTTACAAAGCATTAGAGCCACGAACAGGAGGAGATTAGTATTAGTATTAGTACAATTTTTAGAAGAGAAAAGTTTCTGGGACTGAGCAACTTGTTCACAAACACACAGCTAGGATTCGTTGTCAAGAATTCTCTTTGTTATCAAAGCCCAAAATCTATATTTAATTACATGCCAGAACTCTGGAAACACTTTTGAGCACTAATAAAATAAAACATAACATATTTGCACAGCATCTCAGTGCTTGCAATGCAACAAGGCTTTGCTCACAATAACACTGAGAGATAGGCGACATAAATTGTTATCCCATTTTACAGATGGGGACATAGGTGCAGGGATTCAGCCATTAGTTTGGAAAAGATTGTGCGCCTCCTAAGTATCAGATCCAGACTCATAAATCTAAAGCCAAGAAGGCCTTTAGGGATTATCTAGTCTAATCCTCATTTTACAAATGAGTAAACTGAGGCCCAGGGAAATTTAATGACTTGCCCAAGGTTACACAGGTAGTAGGTATAGACAGCAAGTTTTAAACGCTGGTCTCCTGACTCCAGAGTCAGCCCTCTTTCTAGCATTCTGGAAAGAAAATTGGATGTGGCATCTGAGGACTTCATCAAACACTAACACAAATACTTGAGTTCAAGTAACGATTTGCAGCAATGGTGAAATCTGTGACAGTCAGTAACTTAATTTCTCTGAGCTTCAATTTACTCTTCTCTAAACTGAGGATTTTGGAGTAATATTAATAATAACAGCTAACATTTCTATAGCTTTCATATGTGCCAAGAAATTTACAATTATTGTCTCATTTGGTCCTCATAACCCTGAGAGGTGGTTATTTTTCTTATGTCCATTTTATAGATGAGGAAACTGAGGCAAATAGGTTAAATGACTTGCCCAAGGTCACACAGCTAACAAGTGTCTGAGACTGGCTTTTAACTCTAAATTTCTTTCCACATCTAAACACTCTTAGCACACATCTTTTATTTAAAAATCCAATATTCGGTCCTACATATGTAGTTTTCCCCTTAATTGTTTCTGATCTCACTCTTTTATTGTTTTAAACCCTATTCAAAGCTTTAGCAAAAAAAAAAGATTGCTTTTCTCATTAAACTCACAAATTTAAGTAGGTCTCCGATCCTTTCCTTTGGTCTGTTTCCTGCTCCCCTCTTCTGTCTTCCAGGCACTTATGATAATCATTTCTTTGACTTCTCATTTTTAGCCACCAACGAGACATCTACCTTGCTTCAGCTTTATTTTTCAGCCAGGTGGGTCTCATATGACTCTTTAGGGTTAACCCTAGGGCTATGTGTGGTCTACATATCCTGGCATATATACAAAATGTCACCAGGTCAAAACCCAAATCCAAAACCCAAATGACTTTCTTGTACTTTACCCTGGGAATGAAGTTATTCTAAACTCTCCCCTCCCCCTGTTTTCCCATTTGCTTGTTTAACTTACTTGCTATTGTGTGAACTTAGTTACTTATTTCTAGTCTGCCTGGTGTTTGTGCAGCAAAGTGCTCAACTTTCATTTGCTAACAGAAAATAGAATTTAAGATTACTGAAGCAATTTATAACAAGAGAGAATTCACCATGTGCCTCCTGCATTATACATGTGTGTATAGATATTTTAGAGAGAGACACACAGACATGCACAGAGAGAGAGAGGGAGACAGAGAAGGGGGAGGTGGGAGAGAAGAAAAGACATGGGGAGAGAAGGGGGAGAGCAGGAGGAGGGAGAGAAGGGGGAGAACAGAGGGAGAGAGATTGATTTTCCTAACTTGGGAAAGGCTGTTCTTTTGTATATGGAGGAGGTGATTGTTATGCCATTGTAACCTTGTAGGATCATAGATTTAAAGCTAGGAAACAGCTGTGTGCTCCTAAATGTATAGCAATAAGCTTTCAAAAAATGCTTTGGACATACTTTACAATTTAATTTACAATATTAACATTTTCTCCATCACCTTATTAAGTCTAGATAAACAACAAAAAATACATTAAAACCACACATTTCTGAAGTGTAAATGCTCACACCAAAAATTTAACAAAGACTTCAAAACTAGTTTGAGCTGGCTCACAGCCCGTAACTTCCTCACTTTAATTATAAGGAACCTAAGGCTTAGAGAATTCAAGTGAGTTGCCCAATCTCATACAGCCAGTAAGTGGAAGGACCAGGATTTGATCTTAAGTCTCTAGTCAACAAAACCAGCAATCGTCCCACTTGAGTTCTTACTCAGTTACTGCACAGTTATAGAAAAGAATTTTCGAAACCATAAAGCTCTCTGTAATTCTGTTGATGTACGTGTTTTCATTTTTGTTTTGTATTTTTGCTAGTGCCTATCTCAACTCCTTTGTATCATACTGGATGGTCTGTGTGCTATGGCTGAAAAAATCAATTCAGTCCCCCAATGGCCAGTTTGATGATATCTCTTCAAACTTAGATACATTACACTCATAAAATATACAGGTGTGGGAGCACCCACCCACCCACGCAATCTGTTGCACAGCAAGTAACCATTCTAGATTGTTAAGACCTGCCAAAGCTTGTCTTCTCACCTCAGCATTCTCTCAGAGTCCAGGGGTGAGCAACCTGTGGCCCTCTAGGTCCTGACTGGATTTAGTCAAAGGGCCATACTTGAAGACCTAGAGGGTCAAATGTGGCCTTGAGCCTGCAGGTTCCCCACTGCTGTCCCAGACCATCACTCCTGCTTACACTTCTCTTTTTGTACTTCCCAATCTTGACCTTCCAGTTAAATTCAACTGTTAACCTGTCTTCTGCTTTTGGATCTCTTGCCCCTTTGGATTATCATTGCTTATGTCTAACCTTAACTCTAGATTACTCCTACCATCCGCCTTCTATGTTTCTACTCAGTTTCTACTGAGGAGGGCTGAAGAGAAACCCCTAAAGGACGTGGCTTGGTTCACTGCCAATTTATTTCATCTAATTTCAAGGGGGGGGGGCTTATTTCAGCATTTTATTCCTTCCTAATCGAAGACTTTGTTGATGGGAAAGATTGAAGACAAAAAAAAACAGGGAAGGCAAAGGATGAGATGGATAGATAGCATCATGGAATCAACTAACCTGAGTTTGGACAAACTTTGGGAGATATTAGGATATAGAAGGGCCTGGTGTGCTGTGGTCCATGGTGTGGGGTCACAAAGAGTCAGATGTGACTGGATGACAACAACAACAACTTCATTATCACATCACATTCCCCACAAAACTTCTCTTTTCACACTTCTTGTACCTTTTCTCTCCCACCTTCTCAGGATAATATTTTAAGTCATAGTAAGAAAATAGGAGTCATTCCTATGAGCACTCTTTCCTCCCCTGCTCTAGATTTTAATACTGCTTGTGACACCATCCTCCAATTCCTCTGTTATTTTTAGTCTTTGTTGAAGTGGTGGCCCCCATCCTCAGTAAGGTCAATTTCTCTACATGTGCCTTTGAGCCTATCCTCTCATATGTTCTCTAAAATAGTTTCCCCCACAATCTTTCTCTTTAATCTCAATCTTTCCTTATATATTGGTTCATTCCCTGCTGTCTTAAAATCCCCAATTTTTCCACCATTCTTAAAAAAAATTCTCATGATCCTACCATCCCCTCAAACTATTGTCCTATATCTCACCTCCCTTTCACAGTCAAACTCCTAGAAAGAAATTGGCCATATTTCTTGCCTCCACTTTTTTACCCTCTCTCACTTACTTCTCAACACCTTGCAATCTATCTTGTCACTTCATTTAACTGAAACTGTTCTCTCCATATTTACTAGTGATCCCTTAATTGGAAAATTCAAAGGCCTTTTCTCAAACCTCATCCTTCTTGAATTCTGTAGCATGATACTTGACCCTTAGCTACTGGTAGTTTTCCTCAAATTATTTTGGATTTATTTTTAATATACTTACATGTATGTATGTTGCCTAGGCACACATGCCTCTCTCTCTCTCTCTCTGTATGTATATATATATATATATGTATATATATATACATATATACACACACATAAATACATATACATGTATATATATACATATATACACACACATAAATACATATACATGTATATATATATATATACACACACATGCATACGATGGTTTCCTTTATTAGACTGTAAATCCCTTGATGGCAGGTATTATTTCATTTTGGTCTTTATGTGTCTAATACCTAGCATAGTGCCTGATAGAGTAAGTGCTAAGTAAATGCATGTTGATTTACTGACCATCCTCTCCTCCTAGATCATTCTCATTTTTATGACACCATACTCTCTTGGTTCTCTTCCTACCTGTCTGATAGCTCCTTCTCAGTTTCCTTTGCTAGATCATCGTCTATCTTATATACTCTAACTGTAGATGTACACTAAAGCCTAGTCTTAGACCCCTTTTCTCTCTCTCTCTCTCTCTCTCTCTCTCTCTCTCTCTCTCTCTCCTCTTGGTGATCTCATTAACTCACATCACTTCAGTTATCATGTCTTCACTTCCATTGGTCCAGATCCCATCCACAGGACACAGCAAAAATGGGCACTATGGGAAACCCTTTCTTGGGCACACTACTTAACTTCCAAAATGTGATGAGCCAGGTCCTTCCACAATTCAAAGGCATACATGACTGCTCAAACCATTTGAATGAGTAGAGAGTCACCACCTACAATGGAGGGGGAGATGTAGCCAGTTCCTTCTGGGGACCAGAATTGTCAGCGTAAATTGGAATTAGGATAATGACCTCCAGAATTTATAAAGGCTACAATAGTATAGAGTGAAAAAAGAAGAGGGACCAGGATAGAACCTTGTTATAGTTAGTGGGTACTACCTGGATCTTCAACCAGCAAAGGAGACAATAAGTAATTGCACTTATAGGAGAAGCAGGGGAGAGTAGTGTTGACAAATCCAGGAAGAGAAGGTGATAAATAGTGTCAAATGCTACAGAAAAGTCAAGAAAGACAAGAGTTGAGAACAAGTCATCACATTTGGCAACTAAAAGATAATTGATAACTTTGGTGAGGACCATTTCACTTAAATGATGAGGTTGGAATCCAAATTGCAGAAGATTTAGAAGAGATTGAGAAAAGAAAAAGTTGGAGGCACTAAAATACGTCAGTAAATACAATGTTCCAGACCAAAACTACATGATAATTCTAAGGACCTAATTTTCAACAGGTCTTTCAAGTATAAGACAGGAAGACAAATGGTGAATATCATGTCTTTTTATGCTACAACATATGACTTCAGTCAGTCCATTGTTTCTGAACAACCTATTTGGTTGATGTCAGCAGTGGGAGCCAAGTGAAATTTCTATACAACATGCTCTGTTGCCTAGAGATGTAACTTTAAAATAATTAAACCTATCAATCTGAAGAGTGTTATTGCCATCCCTGAATACCTCCTATAAACAACAGGAATTTTCTTGATTCTAGAAGTGAAATATGAAGAAGTGGAGGTCAAAAGTCAATTTGTTAAAGCAAGCAAACAGAAGCCTTTATCGAACTATTGCTGATTAAGAGTTGTTCTTTTTCAAATATTTAAGTGGTCAGCACAGTTTCAGAGACAAATTTACTGGGTTTATACACAGGCAGCCTAATTTCCATGCTGATTGTTGAGTTTTGATGAGAGACAAAGTTTTAAATTTTTATCATTATACAGTATGATTCATCTGTTATGCCTCACTTAGTGAATTGCTTATTTTGTTTTGAAATGAGAATTTAATTATTGGAATCAGTTGCACAAGAAAAAAAAAATTCAGGCATGCTAGTTTCACCACCCCAGAAATTCTACCATTAGCTGTGCCCGTGCTTATTAATATAAGTTTGGATGGGAATTTATTAAGCAATAATTCCTACTAATCAACCGATGATGTGTTATAATTGTGCTCATTTAGAGACTGGAGGTCATGTTTGCAAAAGAGAAACGGTACCATCTTTAGGGTTTTTTTTATCGTATTTTGTTTTTTTAGTAATTTTTCAGTCATCTCTGACTGTGACCCCATTTAAGGTTTTCTTGGCAAAAGATACTGGAGTGGTTTGCCATTTCTTTTCTCCAGCTCATTTTATAGATGAGGAAACTGAAACAAAGAGGGTTAAGCTACTTGCCCGGGTCATACAGCTAGCAAGTATCTGAGACCAGATGTGAACTCATGAAGTTCAATCTTCCTAACTGCAAGCCTGGCACTTTATCTGCTGTGCCACCTGGCTGCTCTTCTTCAAATTCATGGGTACTACTGAACATAGAAACACAGGTCATTAGACCATTAGTTGAGTTTATTCAGTATTGGAGAGTATCTTTTCTGAATAGTGGTATTCTTGTATAACTTTGGAAATGCATATGCTTTGGATAGTAGCTCAGATCTTTTATTCAGCAACAGCTCCTTAAAATGTTTTTCAAAAGAAAGATGTTAGATAATGTTAAAGCTGGCAATTGCCCTCTAAGTCCAGGTTCTTATATATAACTGTGGAGCTTTAAAAAGCAAACCCTGAAACATAAAAAATTTTAATGAGTAGGAAGTTCAGTACAAGTGGCCAAGGGAAAGTGTTTTGTCATCTTCAACATGCCCTTTGCCTTTGTTTTATATAGATGTTCCTGTCTGTTGTAGCCATTTTGGGTCTCACAAAAGAGGTGGACTGACCAGGAACACTAAAGGGATAGGCCTTTATTACAGGAACATATGGATGCTTTAAGACCTAATTTGAGACTAGGAAAGGGGGGGGGTCAGAAAACAGAGGTGCATGGCAAAAAAATTGCAGTTAACAGTGAGACAAAGATATGTCTAGGATCCCAGTTGTCAGGCACAGGTGCTATAATCATCAGGCAGAGCATCAGTGATCCCTTGAAAGGCTGTCTTCTGTACTTGGCATATTTAGGTTAGGCCAAGCCATAATCACTCTTTCCAGTTAGGTGTAGAATCTCCTAGGTTCTGACTTCACCATTCAGCAACAGTAGCTGAGGGCCCAGAAGTAAAGAGAAGGACAGAGTCTCACATAGACATATTAGGAATGGTCTCCCAGCTTTGATATGCTAAGTGGGAAAATAAAAAAGGATGCAATGGGAGCTCTTCTTCCTTCTTCCTCTGCCCTTATTATCATGGGGGTATGCAAGTCTCTAGAAAAGAACAGATGGAAGGAATGATACTAGACAGGAAGAGGGGGAACGTTTAGAGTAGCCAATCGCATAGTGTCTGAAACCAAAGGTTTTCACACTCCTATATTACCTGTTTCTGAAATTCAAAATGATGTAGTAAAGCAGGCCACATTGTAAGGAGAACTCTTACTACATATATTTGTTTGTATTCAAGCCCCCTTCAGTCTAAAAATAATCCCTCTAGGAAAGAAAAATTAATATGAACTGAGCAAGTTATTTAGTACCCATTATGTAGAAGGCAAGTACCACTATAAATAAAGGAGATTCAAAGACAAAATTAAAACCAACTCTACACTTGTGAAGCCTACATTTTCTGTTTTGGGGGAGGGGACAAGAAAGGCTTCATCATATGGTGAGCCTAAAAGGAAAAGAAAGATTCAGAAAAGCAGGGTTGAAGAGAAAGTTTATTCCAGGAAGAGTGGGTAAACAAGCACAAGAACAAAGAAAATTAGAAAAAAGAATAGTGTATTTGCAGAAGATTTAGAAGAGATTGAGAAAATAAAAAGTTGGAGGCACTAAAATATGTCAGTAAATACAACGTTCCAGACCAAAACTACATGATAACACTAAGGTATTTGGAGCATTCGGCTCAGTCGAAAAGATAGCTTAGATATAGATTGTGTAAAACCTTAAATATCAGGCTGATAACTCCCAAATTTGCTCCTAGAAGTAACAGTAAATCATAGGTATTTGAAAAGGATCTCTAAGCCTCTTATAGATGAACAGGTGGAAATTAAAAGCTCTGTCACTCACTGCCAAGTTCTGGGTCATAGATTCAGTGTGGATTGAGGAAGAGACGTGCACCTATGGATGACATTCCAAGATAAGCAGTTATAGGATCCTAGACTGATTCCAAAAGTCAGGAAGTAGGTTTTGACAATGAGCAAACAAAAAAAAAATCTCACAGTTTGTTGACAGAGACGCTCAAGACACAAACCCAGCAGAGAATGATGCCAAAACATCTATAAGCAAAGCATGAAAGAAAAACAGAACTTAGGTACAAATTCAACTAGAATTTCTTGAATAAATAAAGAGAGAGTCAAAATGAAATGAGAATACTAGAGGAAAAAAATGAAAAGAAAAAAAGCTATAGAGGAAAGATTTGGAAAGGATATTAACAAGTTTGTCACGAGAAGCCCAAAATCTTGCCCAAGTAACAAATACTCTGAAAATTAGAATGGACCAAATAGAAGATAATGGATTTGTAGGACAATAAGATATATTAAAACAAAGTCAAAAAACTGAAAAAGTGGAAGAAAATATATGGTATTTCATAGGAAAAAATGACCCGAAAAACATATCAAGGACAGAGATATAATTTTAAAAAATCATTGGAGTAGCTATAAGCCATAACCCCCAAAATAAAAAGTCTCAACATATTATTTCATGAAATCTTAAAAGAAAACTGTCCAGATATCTTGAAACCAGAGGACATAATAGAAATAGAAAGACTTTACTTGTTATGTCCTGAAGGAAATCTCAAAATGAAAACTCACAGGAACGTTATAACCCAGATCCATAACTTGCATGTCAAATAAAAAAATGCTGTAATTAGCCAGAAGGAAAATAATTAAAGTACTGAGAAGCCATAATCAGGATCACAAAGAGTTTAATTGTCACCACCATAAATAAGCAGAAGCTTGGAATGTGTTATTTTAGAAGGCAAAGGACATGGGATTACAACTAAAAATAATTCATTCAGCCAACTGAGTATAATCCTATAGGGGGAAAAATAGATCTTTAATGAAAAAGATCATTTCCAAGCATTCCTGATGAAAAGAACAGAGCTGCATAGAGACCTTGAAATACAAACATCGGATTTAGGGGAACCACAAAAAAGCAAACATGAATGAAAAATCATAGACATCTAAATAAGGATAAACTGTTATCCAAGAAATGATAAACGAATCTCCTCTGAATTCTTTTATTTTTTATGTTTTGATGATCTTAAAAGGACAGAAAACAAAGGGGAAGAGCAATATACTGAGGGGAAAAGGGAGAGGAAGTTGAGGAAAAATGATCATAATTGGGGTGTTCAAGTAGAGATCTACAAACAAGAAGGAAGAGGTAAGGTAAGCTAACAAACTGAACTACTCAAAGCAAGGAAGAACACACACAGTTGGGTAAATTTCCTTAAATGGAGAAATGGTAGGGAAATGGGAGAAGAGAGAAGAGAGAATAAAAGGAAGACTAAATTAAGGGAGGTGTTAACCTGGTTATACAAAAGATATTTATAGCTCTTATCATGGGGGCAAAGAATTGGAAACTGATCATTTGGTGAATGGCTGAACAAGCTGTGGTATATAAATGGTCTAGAATACTATTGTACTGTAAGAGTGATTAAGAATGGTTTCAGAGAAATCTGAGAAGACTTGTATGAACTGATACCGAATGAAGTGAGCAGAAGGAAAACAATTTATACAATGACAATAATATTTTAAAGACAAATGACTGAAAAGGTTAGGAACTCTGATGTGCATAATTACCAGTCTTGATTCCATAAGACTAATAATGAAATATGCTACCTACCTTCTGATAGAGAAGGGGAGGTCTCAGAAGACAAAATGAGATTTCCTCCTGCCCCAGGTATGGCCAGTATGGCCAGGAAATTTGTTTTCCTTGAATGTTTATAATTGAGGTTTAGCTTTTCTTTCTTTAAGAGAGAGGTAAGAGGGGGAAAAGGCTGATTTTTATTGATTGAAAAAATATTTAAAAAATTAAAGAAAAATAAATCATACTGGCAGTTCTGATGTCCTGGATTGCAGTATTATAGGGCTAGAGAAAGCAGGAATCTCTGAAGCCAGCCAGTTAAATCTCTCTGTTTTACAGCAGAGGAAACTTAGGGCTACAATTATGTTAAGTGACTTACCCAAAGTCACACAGATAGTTAAATATCATAGGCAACGTCTGAACTCATATTCTTGACTCCAAATTTAGTGCTCTTTCTACTATACCATGTTTCTCTATGGTATGTTTCCTTAAGTTAATGTAGTCTAGCCTATTTAAGATTGAATAGTTTTAAATGGTAAGCAATGTAAATGATTGTATAAAGGATAAAGCCTTCCCAGCATAGTGCTGGGCACTTAAATCATATCATGGACCAGTTAAAGACAATAGTTCGGAACTAATCCTGATATTTGGGGTTTGGGAATTTATGGGATTTTTGCACACTCATTTTATGCATGCCACTGAGTGATCCTCAAATAGAAACATTTTTTTGGGCAAATATTGATTTGAGTATAAATGTAAGCTATTAATTGCATAGAAAACCTATGCTTTAAAAATGTGGAAAATGACAAGTATGGCAGATTTTAGTATTGGGAAAACATTTCTACCTCTGAACTATATCATGAAGTCAGGTGTAATTTAAACTATGAAAGAATTGTCTGATATATAGGACAATGATACCTTTATTTTTATTTATTAAACAATAGTTCAATGCTACTTCTCAGAGTTTCATGTTCCCTAAAATGATTTCTAAGAGCTCTTGTTGCAGATTTTCAGCAAAGCATTAGATGGCAGTGTTCACATGAGTTTAGCAGGGGATTCACTGCAGTAATTTTTATTGTATAAGCCTATAAATTCCTTCATTGTAGATTTTATACAGCTCTGACTAGAGTATTCCCATTTTTGCTGAACTCCCTCTGTGGCTTTAGATGGAAACAAAGAGAAAAATGTTTTATAAGAATGTTGTAGCCAAAGGATATCTTGTGACCTATAATCTTGTCCTATATCTTTTTAGAATCCTTTCAGTTATATTGTTTATGCAACAAGATATGACTCTAGAAGGTTGTTCTAATTAATGCCTTTTCAGGTATGTAAAATTATCCAAGACAGAACCAACAAAGGCTTTTGGAAGATCTAAGTTGTTCATAGCTTAGTCATAAAAACATTTGGTTTCTTGGTTATTAAGAAAATTATGTGTGGAATCCAGGGGTCCCTTCACACATCATCCCCTACTGAGTTATTCCAGAATCTCGAGGTCAGCTTCTATTCAAAACTATAGCTTAGAGGACCCCAATATATTTACTGCAGCAAATCAAACAGAAAAGAAAAGCAAGCGACAAAGAGTCTCCCTGTGTACACATAAGATATTATCTCCCATATATTAGCATGCTACCAGTAAAGACTGCAAACCCATAGAGAACATATGTTGCCAAGGAACATGTATGAAGGACACAAGGAAAAGATACGTATGGCCAAAGCACATGAAAATCTGGGACAATTCACACCTCTGATATTGAGTTGCCAATATTATATCATTTTCTGCTGTTCTCTGTTAGACATAGTATTATCTTTATTGGGCATCATCTTTATGCACTGGTCATTGTGTCACAAAAACTGGATATCTCTATTGGTCTTGTGGTCACTGATCATCTCTCTGTTTACCATCTGCTAAACTTTAGATATTTATCCTCTTCAGGGCTGTTACTGTCTGCTACCATCTTGTTTTTATTTAGTTGGTTTTTTTTCCATCGTGTCTGACACTTCATGACCCCGTTTGGAGTTTTCTTGGCAAAGATACTGGAATGGTTTGCCATTTACTTCTCCAGCTCATTTTGCAGATGAGAAAACTGAGGCAAACAAGGTTAAGTGACTTGCTCAGGGTTGCACAGCTAGTAAATGTCTGAGGAGTCTTCCTGACTCTAGTTGGGCCCTCTATTCACTGTATGACCTAGCATCTACCATCTACTGCTGAGTAATCGCTACCAAGTCTCTGCTTATTAAGGGAAACTGATTTTGCATAAGGCTCTGAGAGGTTTCTAAGGCATGGCAGAGAAATCCAGAGTACATTCTAGTGAGGGGAAAAAAAAGTAATAGCTCCTTCTCACTCCCTTTACCCCACAATGTTATACTTTTTTTTAACAACCGATGCTTCTACTTCTATAATTTCTACTGTTCCTGGCCTCTTAATCTCTTCTAAATCCTCTGCAATCTGACTTCCAACCTTACTCAACGAAAACTGCTGTCTCCAAAGTTACCAAGGATCTCTGAATTGCCAAATCTAATGAATTTACAATCTTTCATCTTTCTCAATCTCTCTGAACCCTTTGATGCTATTGCTGCAGATCATTCAGCTGAGCAGCAGTAGCCCTGTGCTAGAAAAAAGATTGTTGACTAATTAGAATCAGTAAGGTATGGTGGCCAGGAGGAAACATGTACTGGAGCAGTGGCTTCTGGTGCTCAGTAGCAAACTTAGCAGACACATAGTATCTTTATACTTGTTCTCCGTCACCTCCTCACCTATCAGGGGTACCAGTTCTTTCCCATTGTTGAGAGAATTGAGCTGCGTGTCAGAAAGCAAGAATCCCATGAGTTTAGTAAACACAACACAATACACATCCCTCCTTTGCTGGAACCAGAACTGCCCGCTAGTCACAAGGCAGGAAGATGAAAACGCCTGGTTTGTTGATACTCAGATTTTCTCATGTCACTTTTGGAAAAGATCCAAACACTTTTTGCCACTAATGAAAGAGGAGACTCTTATCACTACCATCCTTGATATAATTCAAAAAGAAATAGAAATAGCATTAAAGAAACAAAGATGGGAAGAACAATTAGACTAAACCAAGTGTGCACGGAAGTAAGTGCTGCCAGAGATACAAACTGGAAGGTATCAAAGTATCTAAGAGGGTGGCTATGCCAAAACCTATTTTTCCATGTGTTTCTCCTCACTCCATCTATGTTTTAGTTAAAGTGACCTACTGGCTGTTTCTTATACATCTTATAGCTCTGTGCTTTTTGTACAAACTATTATTTCCCAAGTCTGGAATGCCCTACCTTGTCAACTCTATCTCTTTAAAAACTTTCATTCTCTTTGAGCTCACACCCAGCAGTACTTCCTTTAAGAGGCCTTTCCTAATTCTCCCAATTGTTAGTGACCTCCTAAAAAGATCTATTTATATTTATTTTCTACTTATCTTGAATTTTCTTGTCTATGAGTATATTATATTCACCTAGTTGAATGTAAGCACCTCGAGGGCAGGGGCAATCTAATTTTTCTTACTTATATCCCCAGGACCTGGCACATAGTAGGCTTTTAATAAATGTCAAGAGATCTAGAGGAAGTGTAGGTAGGTAGACCCACTGTGAAGGATATTCTAGAGGATACAGGCAAGAATTACCATATGGCAAAGTTTGGTTCCATCACAGAGCCATTGAATTATTAAGGAAGTATTATTATTTCATAGGGAAAGGCTGATAAAATATCACTCTACATTTTGTTAAAAACTACTTAATCAACCTTGAAAGAAGTATACTATTTAAAATTGGAGTTTAAAGCAGCCAATCTATTTGTAATGATAGATGAATTTTGGAGGGTTTTTGACATCTTTTATGCTGCGTAAATTATTGATTTAAATCAAACTAACTTTGCAACCTTGAGCCAATTGTTTTGATGAAAAGTCAGATTGCTCCTTTTACTTCAAAGTCATGGAACATCTAAATTAAAAGTCTTTGAAAGTAGAGAGTGGGTCAAAAAGAGCAATCTTTCACAGCTTGGATTTTCTCAGTAAACTTGTACTGAATTTTTACTACTTGATTATAGGCTTTATTTCATTTCCTCATTTTATATGTATACATAAGAATATATCCTCTGTAACATTCAGTTATGACAGCCAAATGCAATACAGCCCAGTTTAAAAGGCAACAGCTCTCTAAACTTTTTTCCACAGGACATCTAATCTATTTTCACTTTCACAGAATGAAATTTCTTCTTTGTAATAGTAATGATAATGTCATTCAGAACCTTTTGCTCTTACGTGATTTAAGGGAAAAAAAAGAATTTTCATGTAGAGTTCATGTTCTATGTGGCCTACATTTCAAAACCAATAAAAGATATACAAGAAGTATAAACCAGCATTACAACTATTAATGCTATCATATGCTTGTTTTCTTTCAAACCTTGTAAATGTAATTTACTTATATTGTGTTGTATTACTCTTATTTGCTGAACAGACTGAGCAAGTATTCAAGAAAGATGGAAGAACACTGGGGGGAAAACAGTTCATATTAGCACAATGTTAAGCTCATTGAGCGCAGGGACTGTCTTATATTTGCATTTAGAATCCCTGTGCCTAGTATGGTGCTTGATACATATCAGTGTATGATAGATACAATCAATGGTTATTGATTGACTGACACTAAATTAATTTTGCAAAAACTTCTTAATACAGTTTCAATAAATGAGAGACTGTCCTCAAAATACTCAACATTTTTTAAACCACAAAATTTGCCTCTGGAGGACAATAGACAAAAGGATAATTTTCTTTGCATGGTTGGAGAAAAACAAAAGTGTTCGAAATATGAAGAAGCAAGTCATGAAACACTAGAAGGCTTCAGTCCTTTTATATTTCCTCTGCATTTTAAATAATTTTTAAAAAGGACAGGCTTAGTGCTTGTTTTACCTGCAGTTGCAAAATTTACCAAGAGATTGGGGGGGGGCATTTTTTTCTTTCAAAAGCAATTCAAGGTGAAAACTGTCACTCTCATGCTTTATTCAGAAATTTTGGTTTGCTGTTTGGAGTATGTACAATTATTTTTTCCATAAATCTGTATCAACTCTGCAAATAAAGAAAATTAGAAAAATAAAAAAAAAACTTTAGTTACCATTAAAGAAAAAGATTGTGCATGAGTTATGAGATCAAAATTTTCAAATTTGTATCAAGAGACATTACGTATCCCTAAGACTCAGTTTTTAAAAATGGCAGCAGGGAGCATGCTCACAACCCAAATAAGAGGGCATAGACATCCCTTCATTTTGCCTCAAGAAGCCCCCTGCCCACATACACTGGATTAAATTCTCACCTCTCCTGAAAACACATTCCACATAATCATTTAATTGCCAAATCTTTCCATTTCTACATTCACAACATGTTTTGATTCAGAACTTCTCATTTTACACATAGCTCAGGCCACCATCTTACTTGGATCACTGAAATGGCCTCCCCACTTCAAGTCTCTTTCTACTCTAGTCTAGCTTCCACACATCTGGCAAAGTGATTTTCATTAAACATATCTCTGGCCCATGTCAATACCCTACTCAAACTTTGCTGACTCCTTTTGGCCTTTAGGACAAAATAGAAAATCTTCCATTTAGCAGTTACAGCCCTTTGCCTGGCCACAAACTACCCTTCCAGCCTCACTGAACATAAGATTTTATATTCTTTGTTTTCAGCCTTTTCTTACTAAGACCTACCTATCCTACTCACAGCAGCCTTTAGCCAGTTTAATCCTTTGACCATAGTTAAAAATATAAATACAGTTTGTGCTGGCATTGACTTCTCCATTTCCCGTTAGAGGTGATCCTAACACCAGCACCCTCTCAGTTCAAATACGTTGTTGGGATAAAACAACACATCATGAGTCATTGAAGAGTTAACAAAAAGGTTTACTTTGCCCTAACACAGTAAGGATATTCATCAAGGATATAGTGGCACTTAGTTTCTATAGGTGCAGCCTCCCTTATCTCTATATGGAAACATATCTGGTCAGCAGGGTGGGATGTGGTGACTTGTGTGATCTTTAGACATCTACCAAATCATGAGGCTATAAATCCATGTTGTTGAGGCTTTTGATGCCCTTAAGTGACCAGAAAGCTGTGCCAAATGAGGCAGGGGACAATCAGGTCTCAGGGACACTTTTGTTGCCTTTTAGAAAAAAATTCATCCCTGTTGTTGGGAAACAGGGGAATCCTGGTGTTATCATATCCCTTAAACTAATTTAAGAAAGTGGTAGCATCTAGAAGGCATGCATGTATCAGATACTGATTCCAGATGATCTTGAATGATTTGTGTATCTTAGCCAACAAATTATGCATGTTTAAGCACATTGGGGAAAAATTTTGTATCTCCATCCCTGGAGAATATATTACCGTGTTGAAGATCAGCTAAACTTCATATCAAAGTAGGAAAAGACATTAGAATGTGTGATTAACCTATTTAAATAGAATTTTTGGTCTGCTTTTCATACAGTGGTATTGAGGAGACAAGTATTCAAAGAAAGACTCCAGTGAGGAAATCTGTGTCGTTCTCCAAAGGTGACATTAAAGATTTTCTCTTAGTGAAGCTACGGGAAGGGGATTCCGTGGTCTAGTGTTTTACTGGTAGAAGCATGATCTTTTCTGGGAAAACCTATAAAACTCAACTAGACCACTAGGTGAACTCCTTGTATTCATCCTGCAGTACACAAAAGGGTAGTGAGTCCTGTAACAGCCACCAAGGGATGCCTGCAAGGAGATCCTGGAAATTGACATTATGAGAGATCATTCTAACAGGGGAAAATGAGAGCTATAGCTCTTGGTCATCAGAGAGAAAGGAAAAGTGATCTCCTGTACTAGAACAAGAACTGGGGTTCTAAATGACCATAGGGAGTTACCATTATACAACCTTGTAGGACTTGGGGAAGGGGATTATAATTCACTTAAAGGGATGTATGATGTTTGATTTGTTCTTCCTATCAATGAAACTTGCTTTGGGCATATTATGGCCAATACTAGCAAGTATGTGATTAGTACCACTGTATTACTATGTCCACTTAAGAGGCCCCTGCCATTGAGGGGCTTAGGCTAAAATAAGTGGGACTTTTCCACTAGTGAAATTTCTTTGCACAGTTCATACCAGAGGATATTTCTATCTATGTATAGGAAATAGATTCATTCTCTGAAGAGCCTGAAATGATCTGTCAAACTAAGTCAATATATACCTTGATTCTTGAATTCTTCATAAAGTAGGGTAAAGAGAAAGAAATATAAGATTGTTTCGGAAAACAAAACAAATGATAGACTACTTAGGAACCTTATACATGTGTACTTGTGTGTATTGGACAGAATCACTGTGTGGAGTCTATTTATTTGACTGCTTATTTATTACAAGGTGTTTTTTCTTTCTCTCTCTTGGGTAATTGGGGGAAGGAATGGGGTGGAGCGAAGTTATCAATTGTGATGCCTACAAAGAGAAAGAGAGAGACAGAGAGAGTGAGAGGCAGAAAGAGGACCAGTATAAAGAAAAATACAGAGAAAACGGAAGAAATTTCAGAAGGAAGCATAGGCAAGAACTGCTTTTTAAAGTAATGTGCAGAATTTATTATATGCTTTAAAAAAGCAAGTGGTATAAAATATAGAAAAAAGGAAAATCCTCTTTTTGTAGTCTATGTTTCTGATTTTTTTGGTGTTTAGATTTAGAATATTTAAAAAAATCTAAACTGAGGGATTTCTATTTAATCATAGATTCAACAAAGAACAATGAGTTTATTGATTAGGGGAGTGATATGGTCAGAGCTACCCTTAAGGAAAAATGCTTTGTTAGCTGTGTGGAGAATGGACTAAAGTGGGCAGAGACTTGAGGCAGGTAGACCAATTAGGAGGGTAGTGTAATTATAGAAGAGAGAGGTGATAAGGGACTGAACTAAGTTGGTGTGAGTAGAGAGGAGGGTTCTGATGGGAGAGACTGCCATAAGAGGCAGAAACAGCAAGAATTGTCAACTGATTGGATATGTGGGATAAGTGAGATTAATGGGTTGAGGATAGCAACGTGGTTACAAGCCAGATAATCTAAAAGAATAGTGATATATTTAACAGAAAAGGGGAAGTCTAAGGAAGCATAGAACTGGGGGTTGGGAGGGAAAGAAGAATAATGAGTTCTGTTTTGGACATGTTGGATTTTGAGTATATCCAGTTTGAAATGTCTATAACTTGTGATGCAGGACTCAAAATGGATATATAGATCTGTGAGTCATCTGGATGGAGATGATAATTAAACCCAGGGGAGCCTGATGATGTCACCAAATGAGAAAATGTTAGAGAGAAAAGAGAAGAGGGATCAGGACAGAGCCTTAGGAAACATCCATAGTTAGGGGGTAAGATGTAAATAATGAGCCAGCAAGAGAGATTGAGAACTGGTTAGGTATGAGGAAAACCAGAAAAGATGAGTGATACAAAGACCCAGAGAAGAGAAAGTATCAAGAAGGGGAGGTTGGTTAACAATCTCAAATGATAGATCAAAAAGAATGAAGATTGAGAAAAGACTATCATATTTGGCAATTAATATATCATTGATAACTTAGGAGAGAACAATTTCAGTTGAATTATAAGGTTGGAAGTCAGATTACAAAGGGTTGAGGTGTGAGTGAGAGGAGAAGAAGTGATACAGAATATAAAGAGCATATTCCAGGAGCTTGGCACAGAAAGGGAGGAGAGATACAGAATAATAGCTTGAGGGGATGATTCAGAATAGTCCTTTTTTTAAAGACTGAGGTATAGATAAACATTTCTTAATCACTCACCATGTTAGGTTAGCAACCAGTAGATGGGGAGAGGAATCAAGGACACATATACAAGGGTTGGCCAAGCTGATAAGTGAATTTTCAACTTTGAAAAAAGGGAACTGAACAAAAAAAGGCATTGACTCTAATGATCAAAACACTTGCCACAATAACATATCAATTAGGACTTAATAAATACTACTATGCACCAGGCATTGTGCTAGGCATATAAACACAAGAGTGAAACAGTCCGTGTCCTTAAAGATCTTTTATTCTATTGGGCAAAACATATACAAGAGAGACGTGAGGTGATTTTGAGGGGAAAGTACAAGCACTTGAGATGAGAAAGAAAGGCATCATGTAGAAGGTGACATTTGCACATCATCTTGAAGGAGACTCAGGATTCTCAGAAATAGAAGTGAGTAGGGAGCACCTTCTACGCATTAGGGACAATCACTGCAAAGGCATGTAGATGTTTGATGGAGTATTGTGAATGAGGAAGAGTAACAAGACCAATTTGGATGGTAAGGTATGTGACAAAGAAGTGATGTGTAAAAAGGCTATCAAGGTAGTTGGAGCTAGGTGGCGAAGAATTTTAAGTGCCAAACAGAAGAGTCTATTTTTTATCCTAGAATAGGGAGCCACTGGAGTTTGAATAGAGGAAGGGTGTGACATGTATCTTTTTTTTCCCTCCAGGAAAATTACTTTAGTAGATTATGGAGGATAGATTGGTGTGGAGGAAGAGATCAAAAAATGGTGATGGCTATATGAGTAGAGAAAAGGGGGCAACTGGGAGAGATTTTACAGAAGCAGAATCAATATGATTTAGTAAATGATTGGGTATGTAGAGTATGAGTGAGAATTCATGGGTGACTATGATATGCAGTCAGATGGACAACTATATTGCAATAGATATGGATACACATATACACATTTGGGTGCCAGGTAGACACTACAAATAGGCAGTGAGTTGAATTCAGAATTGAATAGGAAGAGGGAGATAGATTCAATTGCCTTTGGGAAAATGCAAAATTCATTTAATGATCTACTTCAGATGCAAAGGCTTATTTAAGAAAAAACATAAATAGCCTTCAAGTGAGTTGTATGTATGTGGTGTATACCATTGGAGTCTGAAGAACTGACATGAAAAGGAGGTACATGGGGAGTTGCAAACAGGCTGTACAAACAAGTACAAATGAGGAATGATATAGGAGTAACTATATAAAGTCTGTCTTCAAATAAATCCACCAACAAAAGCTATGCATATACTCCACTGGACAATTATGCCGTATAGCCATAGCAACACATTAACAAGCCTCAAATACCACTGTGGTAGGAGTGACATGTGAAGAGTTATCGAAGATGTATGGAAAGTAACTGAAGATTATATCAATATCTACCAAGTATGTTGTTATTATACACTCCTGATCACTGAATGGGCATTGTCTCAGTCAAACCAAGACCTGGGAAAGACCTTAGCTTAAAAAGGCCATGGTCTCCCACTACATCCAAGACCACCTCCAGTCGTCCAGGTTTATGTCTTGTCATTGGACCTAGATGGCTTTGGAAGACAGACGGAGGCTGGTGACTTTGCACAGCCCTCCCTCACTTAAATCCAATTTACTTTCGAATCATGGCATCATCTTCCTGGTGCCATCGTCCTCTTAGAGAATGAAGGACAAGCAACAACAGAAAATAATCACTGTATCACCCAATTACAGGCAACAAAAATAAAACATGGAATGGAGTCCAGAAAATAAGTATACTAGAAATACTAGATTCTATTCATTAGCAATTAAAAGAAAAAAATTAAAAAATAAAGATAACAAGGAATCAAAGCAGCTCAAGGAACAAAACAAACAATTCTACAATAAAAAAAATTAACATAGAGGACTGAGAAGCAAAGAAACTAGATGAAAGAGTGAAGGCCCAAAAAGAATCTGCTAAATTTCCGATCATCTTTATGGTCACAAGAAGTCCAATGCAAAGAAAATTCAGTTTAGATTAAATAAGAAATAGAAAATGTACATACCATTAATATAGTAAACTATAGAACAGTTATAACAAGGGAGGAGGCTACAATTCTTATCTTTCAGAAAAACTGAAAAATGGTAGAGCAGTATATGTCTGTCTCCAAAATATTAGAACACCAATAATTACTCCAGATATAGGCCAGTTACGTGCTTATATAATGTAGACTCACATTTGCTACAGTTGTGGCAGGATAAGGTGGGGGTGTGGGGGTTGTGTGGTGCCTTTGGAGCTAGCATGTGAGCTCGCATTCCTACACAGGGACATAGCATTTTAGTCAGACCATTGAGGGTTCTACCTACCCCTGGCAGCACCCATGAGATGATATTTTAAGGCCAAGCTGGGATGCTAAAACTAGACAACTGCAGAATGCTGTCACAAATGTGGAAAGCCCTTTGGAGAGCTTTGCCAAATATTTCTACTTATGAGTATAAAATTGCCAGAGCATGAGATAAAGCAGACTTTCTAGTGAATGAAACCAACACCTATACCTCTGCTGAAACTCTAAATTTAAAGCATAGCTTGAAAAGCTTTGCTGATGAGTTTGCCAAACTTTAGGTTTATAAGGGAAACAGATTGGAAGATTTGAAGCCAAAGTAGTTGAATCTATGAACACTCATGGAACCAGAATAAAATATGAAATGAGATTATCTCAAAGCAAAAAAATAAAAAGATCCATACATCAGCATGTCATATAATACACTAGATTGAATTACAATGAGCTTTAGTGGATGTCACCTGAATAAGTTGTCATCAATAGTTGTACAGGGCTGACACACAGAAAATAAAGGCTATAAAGGTCACTGGGATTTACCATCTGCCTTGCCATTGCAACCTCTTGATTACTAGATCTTACTTTTGCTTTGCCACTGTACACCCTGCCCATATCCACAGAGCCTTACCCTGCCACTCCACCTATTTCCCTTGGGCTTTGGCATCTGAACTTCCACTAAGCCCTATGAAGTGCTGGGCCTTTCCATCGGCTCTGTACCCGAATCCTCTTAAAAATGTGTAGTTTCCTCCATTGGAATGTGAGTTCTTGGACTGTCTCCATTTTTTGTTGGTATCTTTACTGTTTAGCATAGTGCTTGTCATATAGTAAGGGCAATAAATTCTTTTCATTTATTCATCCAACATATATTTTAAACAAATAACTTATAACCTATATCATTAATGGAAGAAAACAATATATTGGCTGAGAAGAAAGGGTTTGCCCCAAAATCCCAGGAACATTTTAGCAATTTGTACCTTATTGAACAAACTGAGAAAAAATGCCATAAAATATATACTGCCTTTATTATCACAAAGTTTTTGACTGAAGTCTGCACACAAGCTTATTCAAATACTAAAAAATATATAACAGATCCAAATATAGTGAAAATGCTAGAGTATTTGATGACCACATTGAAAACTTCTGTTTAGAACCTGTTAATAACACAATGATGCCAAGAACAATTGATACAACAATTTATCTATTGCATTTTTCAGGGATGCAATTTAAATCCAGTATGAGGTGTGGGGGTGGAATAAACATTTATGTAGCATTGTGTATGTGCCAGGCACTGCGCTAATTGCTTTTTCAAACACTATCTCATTTGATCCTCACAACAACCCTGTAAGGTGGCTACTATTATCTTAATTTTACAACTGAGGAAATTGAGGCAAATAGAAGGAAGTTAAGTGACTTACCCAGGATCATACAGCTAATAAGTGCCTGAGGCCAAGTTGAACTCAAGTCTTCCTGATTCCAGACTCAGCCCTCTATCCACTATACCACCATCTGCTTCTAAATATAGTTCTGTCTAACCATGCATTATTTTTTCCTAAATAGGACTAAATATGGCTTTCAAATTAAATAGAATCAAACCAAAACAGCTTACTAATTATTTGATGGACATGAATGATGTTAAACTAGATGATTCCCCTAGAAGACACATTAGACAGATCTTTCAGCTCTTGGAATTCTCCATTGATTTTGACTCAACAGATGTAAAAATCTCATCATATGTCAAGGAATCATAGACTTAAGGCCTTGGACTTGAATCCAGAGGTCAAATTGACCTAATGGATGAAAGTAACACTGCTTAGTACATAGAAAACAATAACAGGATAGTATCTTCTCTAAGTTCATTTTTATTTGAATTCCACTGAATAAAATGGAAACATTTTTTCCTATAATAGTAATAATACAAGAAATTTCTATGGTGCTCCAAATTTTTGCAAAGAGCTTTATGTGCTTCCTTCAATATTCCACTCAAATCCTACCTTCTATAGGAAACCTATCCATATTACCTTGACTGCTACCATCTTCTCTTCTGAGATTGCCTTCTTTCTACACTGTCTATTTCTGGTACTAGAGTGTCTAGGTACTGTGCATACCTAGTAGTTTATGTTGCCTTTTTAATTACAGTGGAATCTCATTGAGGGCAGGGATAGCTTTTGCATTTTTTCTATTTATTTGTATCCCCAGTCCTTTGCACAGGGGCCTGGCGTATAGTAAATATAAAAAAAATGCCTATCGACTTGACTATTCAGTCTAAATTATTAGAGAATAGTAGATGAGACCTATGAAAGCTACCTTTCCTAATTCCTTAGTCTGTGATTAGGTTTCCAGTAGCTCAAATGGATCTGGATTTGCCAGTTTCTAAAGAAAAAGATTGAGTCTTCACTGACATTCTTGTTCTATTCATCTTGGCTATGTGAGAGGGACCCAAACTTTATCCTTCAAGATCAAAGACTTAGATAATAGAAATAGGCATACAAATATATTTGAAGGCATGAAGGGCAATAACCCAATAACCCAAGTGAATTATATGGAAAATGGATCTTATATTTCTGAAATAGATTGAAAAGCTGACTCTGTTAAAAGTAGGTTGACCCAGTGGTCTATGAACCACATCTAAGGTTAAATAAGAGACTGTCAGTAGAAAGGCTTGAGTCTTATAATGCTGAATCACAATGCAAGACAGCAGCAAGGGCACTTTCCTTAACATTTCCTAAATGGTTCATTTTAACTCCTGTGGTGCCATGGGAAGACTGCTTCCTAAAGTTTGTCAGCTAGGTGAGGCACAGAAAGGAATGTTGGACTCAGAATGAGGAAGACCCGAGTTTGAATTCAGTCGGACACTTTTTAGCTTTGACTATGGACAAGTCACTTAACATCTCTCAGCCTCAGTTTCTTGTCTACTTCCAGGGTTGTTGTAAGGATCAAATCAGATCACATACATAAAGCACTGTGCAAACTTAAAAGCAGTATATAAATGTTAACTATTATTATTTTTGTACTATAGATATCCACAAAATGGATGATCATGAATATATCCTTATTGGCCATATCAGGGAGTAGGTTAATCTTGATAGAGAATATTTTGGGGGCAAAATTTGAGGTATTTTACTAGGATTTTTTTTACTGGGACCTATGATTTTGTTAGTTTAGGAAGCCATTGGGGAATGGGGCTACCTCTACCAATTCAGATCAGTCTTCAACTTATACTTTTAGAGTTTCCTGGGGCACTGATATTTTAAGCAACTTGTCTGGGGATTTTGTTGTTGTTCAGTCATTTAGTAGTATTTGACTCTTTGTGACCCCATGGACCATAGCATGCTAGGCCTTCTACACTCCACTATCTCTTGAAGTCTGTCCAAGTTCACTTTTGCTGTTGTCATGACACTATCTATCCTTTTCATCCTCTTTCCTTTTCCTTTTGCCTTCAGTCTCTCAATATCAGGGTTTCTGGGTTTAATTTTTTTCTAGCGATTCCTGTCTTTTCATTACGTGGCCAATTAAGCTTCAGTTTCAGTATTTTGACCTTCCAGTGAATAGCCTGAATGAATTTCTTTAATTTCTGACTGATTTGATCTCCTTGCTGTCCAAGAGACTGTCAAAAGTCTGCCCCAGCGCCACAATTTCAAAGCATTGATTCTGCAGCGCTCAGCTTTCCTTATAGTCGAAGCCATGCATTGCTACTGGAAAAACCATAGCTTGGATTTTATGGACCTCTGTAGACAAGGTGATGTCTGCTTTTCAGTATGCTGTCCAGATTTGCCATAGCTTTCCTTCCAAGGAGCAAGTATCTTTTAATTACATGGCTGCAGTCACTGACTACAGTCATTTTTGTGCCCGAGAATATAAAATCTGAAACTGTTTCCATTTCTTTTCCCTCTATTTGCCAGGAAGTGATGAGCCCAATTGCCAGGATCTTAGTTGTTTTTTATTTTATGTTAAGCTTCAAGCCAGTTTTTACACTCTACTCTTTTACCCTCATCAGGAGGCTTCTTGATTCCTCTTCATTTTCTGCCATCAGAGTGGTATCATCTGCATATCTAAGACTGTTGATGTCTCTCCTGGTAACAACCTTAATTCTGGCTTTTGATTCATCTAGCTGGGCATTTCACATTACATACTCTGCATATAAGTTAAATAAGGTAACAATATACAGCTGTGTCATACTCCTTTTCCAATCTTAAACCAATCAGTTGTTCCATGTTTGCTTTTAACTGTTGCCTGAGGTTACATAGCCAATATGTGTCAGAAGTGGAACTTAATTTCTTTCTGACTAAGTTAGGCTTGCAATCCATTATACATAGTAGTGTTTTCAATTTTTTGTGCATCCCATCATTAAAAAAAATTTGAGCATGCATCCATAATTGTTCTTATGTTGTTTAGTCATGACTGACTCTTCATTACCTTGTACATGATATTATGCCAGTGCTGTCCATCATGGGGTTTTCTTGGCAAATATACTGGAGTGGTTTGTCATTTCTTTCTCCAGTTGATTAAGGTAAACAGAGGTTAAGTGACTTGCTCAGGGTCGCACAGCTAGTAGTAAGTGTCTGAGGCTGGATTTGAGCTCAGATCTTCCTGATTTCAGGCCCAGTGCTCTATCCACCGAACTACCACATCCATTATAGAGTCACAATAATTTATTATACATCATACAATTTACACAAAAATCAGAGTTAAAAAAGGATGACATAAAGATGAAATATTTAATCCTGGAGTCTTCCTCAATGATTAATAAACTTCCCCTGGTCAGACCCTCCCAATCCCAATGATTTTGAACCTTCCAGCTATCATTGTTCAAATCTCTGTCTTCTACTACCAGTCTTTTATTCTTTATTCCCCTTCCCTTCAACTCACTCTCTCTCCTCCCAATGTCTCACTCTAAAAGCTATTCACCCCGCCTACTGTGCTCTCTGGAATGTCCGTTTTGTAGGCAACAAACCTGCTTTCATCTTACATCTTTTCCTTTTCCACTCTTCATCTCCAGGTCTCTTCCTTAGACCTGGCTGATTCCTGATAACAGTCTCTCTGGCATCTCTTTTTATCATTGGCTTCTTTTTCACTCATTCCCCCAGTTCACTAGGTGAGGTAGACTAGTTGGAAAATGCCCTGCTCCTATTTGCCACTTCCAGGTTTTCCCCTGTACCTTCATCACTTACTAATATATCTTTTCCTTTGAGGTTCATTCAATCCATATCTTCTGTCCAATCAAAATCCTGGTAGCTGTTGTCTATCAACTTCTACGACACACCCCTTCTTTCCTCAACGAGTTCAGTGCCTGGCTCACAATCTCTCTCCTCCTCAACTGTTGCCCTCATACTAGGAGGTCTCAACATATGTATTACATCCTTCAAGTACTTGAACCTCACATTTTCTCAACTCACTGATTTTATATGATATACTTTTCCCTCCACCTCAACATCACACAGAGAAGGTCATACCCTTTGTACCTTGCCATAACCCACCAATATACCACTTTCCTATTCATGAACTCTGAAACTTCTTCATCTCATTATAATCAAGCATCATTACACCTTTCTATCTACTTTGAAACCCCAAACCCTGCTCTTCATCAGCATCATGACTTTGACCCCTCAGTTCTTTCCGAAGCTATCATCCCTGTGTTGACTACACCCTCCTCCCTTCCCCATTTTGACCCTTTGGTGAACCAGTTTCATTTTACATTGTCCTCTTCTCTTGAGTCCCTTGGTCCCTAATTGTATCACCCATCCTGCCCTGTCACGCCTAAACCCTGGATCACCTTCACCACCCACGGCCTTCACTCTTACACAAGTGTCCCTGAACAAAAAAACAAACAATGAAACCACGATGACTGAGTCCACTACAAATTTATGTTACACATTCTCAACTGGACCCTGATTGCTACAAGGCAGTTCTTTTACACTTCTCTTATTAACTTACTATCCGACTTATCTCAGTGACTCTTTCATTCCTCTTTAAACCTTTCATGACTCTCCCTCTCCTCATCCTCTCAGCTGAGAGCTCCTCTTTTCATGTCACATCACCCAGAAGCCTTTTGCCTCTATCTCCTTCACCCTTGTCTCATATGAGGTGGCCTTTCTTCTTTCCAAGACAAGCCCCTTTACATGTGCAAGTGATCCTATTTTCATCCCATCTTCTCTGATTGCCCCCAATCATCCCTTCTCTCATTTATCTTCTTATCCCTGCTATCTATTGTCCCATATCTCTCCTCCCTTTTCAGGCTAAACTCCTTGAGAAAAGCATGTTATGATAGGGTGACTCCATTTCCTTTCCTTTATTTTTCTTAACTCACTAAACAATTTGGCTTCTAACCTCGTCATTCAACTGAAAGGGCTTTGTTTTACTAAAGCTGCTAATGTTCTTGCAATTGCAAAATCTAACGGCCTTTTTTCAAGCAAGCTTCATCCTTCTTGACCTCTCTGCAGCCTCTAACACTGTCAATCACATCACCTTCTTTCTCCTGGATAGGTCATCCTGACCTGTATCTTGCCACTGGACTCTGAATGATTCTGGAGGAGACAGTGAGGCTCACGATTTTTCACTGCCCTGCCTCACTGAAATCCAACTCATTTGCAAGTCAAGACATCACCCTCCTAATGTCACTGTCCTTTTCCAGAGTGGAGGACAAATGACACTTCCCTCTAGATTTTCATTATACTTCTTGGTCCTGACAGTAATAGGGAGGTTTGGATGGAGTGGATTTTAAGGAAAGCCAATGTAATGAGATCTGTGATGAATATCACCACCCATCCATGCCTGCTCATCCTATGAAACTGATTGTCTCATTGAAGACAAGCATGGCAGAGTAACAGGTTTTTGGCGGTCACTTTAGAGAGTCTGTTCTCCAAAGGTGCATACTGTGGTGGTGAGATGATCTCAGGGTAGGTGGTAGGAAAGCTCTAGGTATAACGGGGGCGGGGTGCGGGAAGAAAGGAATTTTCTCAATAGCACTTGCTAGCGGCTACTGTAGGTGTGCAGGTTGTAGTTAGGTTATAACTGCCCTGAAAGGCCAAAGCCAGGCTCAAAGAGGAAAGACTGGGAGCTTGCACAGCAGAGGAGTATTGGAGAAAAACCCTACAAATAGCCATTGGAGGGAGGGAGAATCGCAACCTCTCTTTGTAATTTCTGAATCCTTGATCACTCAAGACCTGGAATTGATCCAGGCCTTCACTTTGGAGATTGCTGCTGTAAACCATATTTCCTCAGTCATTTCTTGGCTGGTATTGTTAAATTAAAACACGTCGATACCAACTCCTCTAAAGGACCTCAATTTCCTGTTAATATTATTCTTTCAAGGCCTAAATAAAGTTAAAATATTTTGGTCCTCACAGGGGTGTCATGTTCTTCACACTGTGGAAAACCTGCACTCTGTCCCTTTGGGAGTGGGGGAAAAGAGAAGGCTAGAGATGGGGAGAAACTACCATAATAGTATATATAGAAACTTAATTAAACCACTGAGATCATTTTAAAGCACTTAAGCATTTAAAGGAACTTTATAAATAGAATTTCAAAACACATAGAATTAATAAAATGAGGAAATAATATGTCTTATGTAAGTGAAAGCATCTACCTCAGAATTTTTAGATTAGAGTACAGCAAAAGTCCAGTAGTACCCTAGAGTTACTGAGGCAGCTAGATATCACAGTAGGTAGGGCATTGGGTCTGAAGTCAGGAAGAGTGGAGTTCTAATGCAATCTCAGATACCTATTAGCTGAGTGACTCTGGGTAAGTCACTTAACTTTTGCCTCTGTTTCCTGGACTGCAAAATGGGACTAATACAGCACTTATCTCATAGGGTCACTGTGAAGATTAAATGAAATAGTATTTGTCAAGAGCTGAGAGACATTAACGTTAGACTCTTATATTAATAACTAATTATTAATTTGTGCTATATACTTTTCCTCCTATTTCTATTAAGACCCAGCTCCTGAAAGAGTCAGGCAGTTTTAGAAGGGTATAACAAAAAGTTACACCTTTTCCCAGCCCTAAGACATCTACCTGGGCTGGACCCTTACTTTTTTCTACTGTATAAACCAAAGCCGGCCTCAGCTAGATGTTTTCCCCAGAACATGTCTTCCTGTCCTTGATTGTTCCATTGGAGTTTAGGGCAACAGAGCTCATGAAGGAGAAAACTAGCTAGAGAGGTCTGGATGGAAATGGCTTCCCATCCGAAGGCTGCTGAATCTCATGATCAACCCAAGGTCTCAGCAGGAGGAGTTGAAGATTTTTAGCTCACTTCTTCGTTAAATGTCTATCAATTGGGGTTGATTTTCACTTGTCAGGAGAGTTCCATTTCAGAACGCTTTTCAGGGTCTCCCTTGGTATCTTTTGGTTACGGAGAGAAAGCCGCTGACCATCAATTTGTTGATTATTAGCTAGCCTAATTAATAAATTTATTATTAATTACCTGTAAACTCTGTTTCTCAGAGTTTTTATTTGCTACAGGGCTTAGCATATGCATCTACTACCTCTCCTAGTAGGGATGATAAAAATCTTTATCCCCTTCCCTACAGGCTACACACATGAAACTGCAGCACATGTAGAATATAGCACAAATAGTGTAAAGAGAATGATGTATTTGGAATTCCTAGTCTGGAGTTAGGCTAGGCCTGTACAACATTGGGAGGCACTTCAAATGATTTCAGGTGGGGGGACAGCTAGGTGGCACAGTGAGTAGAGCACTGGCCCTATAGTCAGGGGGACGTGAGTTCAAATCCAGCCTCAGACACTTGACACACTTACTAGCTGTGTGACCTTGAGCAAGTCACTTAACCCCAATTGCCCTGACTTCCCCACTGCCAAAAAAAAAAAAAAGAAAAAGATTTCAGGTAGCCGGTGAAAATGCAAATCCCTTGGCAAAACTGACTATGCAAAGTTCCTTTAGGACAGGCCTGCACAACATAGGGCTGCTTACCTTCTCTCCCCCCAAGGATTTCCAGCTGGCCTGCAAAAACCTGCAAAATAGGCCTGTGCAACATCTGTCCCATGGGCCACTTTGGCAGGCTGCAAGTGACCCACTGGCAGTGTGTTGTAAAGGCCTGAGTTAGTGAAAACTCAGGTATGATTCGCCTATGATCTGCGTAGGAATGGGTAGGAAGGAGCATGACTGCTAGGGGGATGATCCCAACTTGGTCATTAACTTATGTATCTTTAGATAAGTCACTTGCCCTCTCTATACGTCAGTTTTTCATTTTTAAACTAAAGGGGATTAGATTAGATTTTTAAAATTCCTTTTAGCTCTGGATTCTTTTATTCTGAGTCAAGAAATTCCTACAAATGAAAAAAAGAGGACTATAACATTCAACATGTCATATGTTATATAATAGAGCTAGTTAATATCTTATTTTCTCATCAAAAGTTTTCAATACATATTCATATAATGGAGGTCACAGGGCAATTGTTTTTTTTTAATAGAAATTTACCTTAAAGGCAATATCGTATGTTGCTTAAACCACAGACACTTTCATTTCTTTCAGAGTTGAAGAAGCCAAAAAGGAGGAAAATCTAAAAATAGTTTATTATCTATTTCAATTATTTAAAGCCTATAGCCATTGTATGTTTATATTGTTAAACGTTTTGGCATACAGAGTTCTGCCTGTCACGAAGGATTTAGACTTTAAACCCACGAGACTTAAATCATGTTTAGTTTTCTTTGTGTGTTGTCATTTTCAGTCATGTCTGATTCTTCATGACCCCATTTGGGGTTTTCTTGGCAAAGACTGGGGAGTGGTTTGTCATTTCCTTTTCCAGCTCATTTTACAGATAAAGAAACTGAGGCAAACAGGGTTAAGTGACTTGCCTAGAGTCACACAGCTGGTATTTGAAGCTAGAAATGAGCTCAGGTCTTTCTGACTAAGCCCAGAACTCTATTCACTGTGCTACCCGGCTGCCCTTCCTTGCTTTCTGTATCTAATGTTTAATACTTAATAATAATTTCAACTAGTAATGTTATATAAATTCCATGGATATTATGTGTGTGTGTGTGTATATACTTGATTTTTCCTCCAGTTTTATCCTTTCTGTCCTTTTTAAGATTCATATTTTCCTGATTCTAAGTCCTTAAAAATCCCTGACACAAAGATTCTCAAATCTCATTCAAGGAATTGGCAGTTCCCATATGGTCAATCTAATCTCTTTGATTTAGCCAATGGTATAAATGTCTCAGGCAGTAGGCTGGGCGATGGTTAGAGTGTTGGGCCTGAAGTCAGGAACTCATCTTCCAGATTTGCTCTGAGACACTTATTAGCTATGTGACTCTACAAAAGTCATTTAACCCTGTTTGCCTCAGTTTCTTCATGTGTAAAATGAGCTGGAGAAGGAAATGGCAAACCAGTTCAATATCTTTGCCAAGCAAACCCCAAAAGGGATCATGAAGAGTCAGATATGACATAAAAGACTGAATGACAGCACAAAAGAAGTGTCTCAGTGAGTTCAGGTGTAATTAGGACACATTTTGTTTAATGTAAGATATAGAACATATCCCACCCACAGAGAGCTACGTATATCGACCTACCCAGAGATAACTGCATTGAGCTGCCAATTTCATAATGAAGTTTCAAGGTTATTAAAAAAATTAATTGGGAACCTTAGAGGGAGTGAAACACTAAAAATAAGAACATGTACATGAATATGAAATATTACCAAATAATTAGAGAAAATAGTTTAGAAGAGAAATAAAGGTCACACCTGTGGGCACTGAGCTTCTATCTTGACCCAGGAAAAGCAAGAAGATAAGTGCTGATCGTGAAACATCCAAAAAAAATACTTCCTCCAGGAGTAGATTAATGGCCTAGAATATGACAGTTCCAGAGCCTTCTTCATTAAGAAGAAATATTACAGACTACCTTTTTGCAAAGTGTTATGCACATTTATATTTATTCTTCCATACCTTTTGCTTTTTTCCCCCAGCCTACCTTCTTCCCAGTTTTTTGCTGCTCAAGTTAGTTGATATTGTTTGTTGGATACCATTGTCTGGACTAAGTGAGATTCTGGATTATCTGAGAATGTTATTTGGTCTGTGCCATACGCCATGGGAATTTTAAGTATTTCATTCAGAAGAATTTCTGTTTCAGAGTGGTTTTTTTTTTGCTCTTTCTTCATGCTGAATTTCTCAGAATGTTCACTCAATGTTCCACTTGACGTTGCGGGTGAGAAACATTTTAATTCCTAGTGTGACACAAAAACAGTCAGTGTTGGTTCCAGCTCAACAAGTTTGTTAACCTACACATATACATTCACTCTTTACTCACAGCCCTGCTGAGAGAAATTGTGTTTCCCTGAAGATGGGAGCAACCTGGGGGAAGGAGTGGGGGGGGGGTGAAGAGGAGTCCTTAAATATGCGGTAAGAGAAGTGGTGTCCACAACTTATTGTAAGAAGATCGTAGAAACTGCCAAAGCCACCAATAACAACTTTGACTTTCCCATATTGTACTCTGCCTTATTCAAGATTAAAAATTTAGAAGCACCCACAAAACTGATCATGGAATATATTGTATAGTATATAATGCACAGCATGCTCTCAATTTTATGGATATTTGGTATTATGCATATAAGATGTTAATGAAACACATCTTGACAATTCTTCCTTGATCCACTGCAAGTACAAGGCTGCTGCCTGATTTTGGTTTGTGGAGTATGAAACAAGCCTTTTTTTCTGCCTGTAGTAAAATATCCAGTGAAATAATGGTCAGGGTCATAATAAGCCAAAGGTCAGAGGTCATAAGAGAATGAATGACTAAAAGGCCCCTAAGGTCAAAGAGACAACTGCAATTCCAGAGTCCCAGGTCTTCATTTTACATTACAAAGGAGAATGGATCTTTTCTAAATTCTCCAGAAGATTCAGGACATAATCTCACATTTATTTCCTGAAGCATCTCAAAATCCTTTTGCACATAATTGTTTTTTCTCTTCCTCATCCTAGTCACTGGGGGACAAAAAAATAGACTTCATTTAAGTTGATTTAATACATTTCCCAGCTCTTTTATCAATATTCTATGTAACAAATCTGAAGGAACAAGAAGGAACAGAGAGCTATAAATGTTTTATTAATAGAAAATGAGCACCTTTTTAACAGATCGACACCACCTAAGTATGTTTCCTTTACTGCCATTTTCTTTATCAAGACAACACATATTTATTGAGCTTGTACAGGTCTAGAAATTTATCTTTTTTTAATTATAAAAATGACCAGGAGCAATTGTGCTCCTTCCTTTTGACCATGTGGACTAAATCACCTTAGGAAGTCCCACATGCTCAGTTCAGGGGGTGGGATGTGGGGGTGGGTTGCAGATTGGTAACAGGAAGCAGATTGATGCTGATTATGAGTTTTAGTTTATTTGGAGCAACACAAGCTTACAAGTTTTCATGATGCTTTAGGTGGAAGATGGCGCATGCCCAGGTTTGAATATCTGTGGGAGCTCCTACAATACATGGGTAACTATATATATATATGTCATGAGAACTAACAAAAATGCAGAGCCTTACTTTTCAACTCCATTGGTTTCTAACCTTTCATGAGCACTTAATTCCTTACAGAGAAGGAAAGAGTCACGCTGTAGAATCCTGTGGCCCATGAAGGGTAATTGGATAACATCTTTTGAAAGATTTACTAGGCTGCCAAGGATTTTGCCAGCTTTAAAACTGACTGATTCAGTGTGAAAAGATCTGAACAATTCTGACCTAAAAGTTTAAAGACAGACTTTTCCTGTGGACGTATAATTTAGAGCCTGTAATAAAAGCGTATTGGAAAACATCACAATGAAGAATACAGTCATAAATTGTGAAGCTTAACATTATGTTAAAGGACAACTTTCTTTGAAAAAAAATTTCCTCGCAAAGAACACCAATTCTCCTCCAGATAGTTTAAATTATGTTCCCATGAAGTTTCATGGATGCAAAAAAGTCTATAAAATAAGCATTATAAACATAAAAATATATACTTTCTTCTTTCTCCAGGGGAATTTACCTTTTCTGTTGAAGAATAGCTGATGTTAAGCTAATTAAAAATGACTAAGAAATAAGGAAAGATCAATTTTAGGTTTCCACAGGAGCCAAAGAAGAAACTAAAGATAGAAAAACTAAAAGATGTGCTGAAAAAGTATAGCTAAGAAAAAGATGTCAATAGCCTTGTCAGACCATATTTCTTTCCATTTTGCAACAAAACACATTAAAAAGTTCATAATTAGTACAAATAGTATGTGGGTAGGTGCAGATATTTAAGATGAGTCAGACTAAATTAATGATTAAACTTCTTTCAGTTAATTAGTCCAAGACATTTATTATTAGTATCCTTAGAAATCTGTCTGTCAGCTAAATTGGCCTCATTGTTCTGAGGTATGTTTTAAAATACAAAACAAAAAAGAGTAAAATGCAAGTAAACACAATTAAGTCCTGAGCAAATGCCTGGCTTCTGGCTTCCCTTCTCTTTTTCCTCCTCTCCTCCCTTTCCTGTCCTCCTCTCTGTTCTCTCTTTCCCCTAACTCACCTCCTTGATCAAGAGGAAATTGAGAAATGATGGCACTTCCCAAATAATACTTCCTTTGTCATTTTCCCTCTCTGTGTATGTACACTCACATTTCAGTTTGGGCATATTTAGGGAACAATGCCGTTTACCTGAAAGTTGGGTCAGCTGTGATTTGTGACTAGACTCCAAGTGAAAAAAAAACACAAAACAAAACGGAGTAGTAGGATTTATGAATGCTTTCCCCCCACTTTTTATATAGAGACCAAAAATGACCTTTTTTCCTGCATATAAGCTTTTAGAAAACATCATTTCTCCCGCATGTAGAAAGCATATATTTAAAACATACACACAGTCATGGAGAAGAAAAGGTTTGATTAAATAAATATCAAATGATTTCCAGAGTGTAAATTAGTATACTGCCATCAACAGGCATTTGGGAAAAGATAGAAATTTCTTGGCTCTCAGATTTCTATCCTCAAGACTTAAGTAATAAGGTGGCTCTGAATTATTCCCCTCCCCCCTCTCCTTCTGCTTAAATGTCTGAGTAATTTAACAGGCCACCTGGAAGTCCTCCCCATCATGTGGATTAGATACAGTTCCTCCCTCATTTTAAGTCATCAGTAGCAACAGGAATTCCCTCTGTCTCAGCTTCCAGCTGTGGTAGAATTTGCTGCAGCCTCTTTGCTTTTTAGTGTTGGTTCACCACAGTTCTCTTAAACCTTAGCTTATGATTGAATGGGCAGAATCCCAGAAGGCTCTTCACTGGAAAGGTCACATTCAGTCAAGCTGGAAATTGTGATTAACACAGAAGTGCCCCTTCCCTGTCCAGATGTCTTTGGAGAAGGGCCAACTGGACCAAAAAAAATCAGAATGAAAAATAAGTCCAGAAAAAAAATCAGTTAACGGTTGGTGTGAAATCATCAGCATCAATGAGGCAAAAATAGGCCACCTACAAAACCATATTTCCTCCTTCCTTACTATATCCACATCATATCATATCCTTTTATATAACCCCCTAAGCAGAGGAACCAGAGGTATGTGTGTGTAACATCTTGGACTGGCATTGCCATACGCCTGGTAATTGCCTTTGCCACCTAAGAGAGGAAAAAAAAAAGCAAAATGGCCATTGACCCACAGTCTTTTTCCTTACTATGCTGATGATGACCATGATAGATTAAGTTTTGATCACATGCCATTTTCATTACGCTACTCTTTTGGTCAAAAACCTTCAGTGGTTCCCCCCTATTTATGGGCTAAACATCTGTCATAATCTGATTCTAGCCTACCTTCTTAACCTTACCTTTCAGGAATTTCCTATATGAATTTAATAACATGATTCAGAAAGTGTGATTAAATGTCTACTAAATGTTCAAGGTCTTGGACTAGGTGCTGGAGATTCAATGAAAAACAATCTCAAGCCTCAAGGGACTTAAAATCTAATATTTGAAACCTTTACTCCTACCATATTGATCTACAAGCTGATCCTTATGTAACCTGGGCTTGTCTGGACATTCCCAGTTTGGGTAACAGGGAGGTGGCCCTTAAGTGGCATTTGGAGCATATCCAGAGTGCCTACCATGGAGGTGCCTGTGTCTCTCTCGAAGAGATAACCCCTTTAGATTGGCTGCCTGCCTCTTTAAAATTGGTGAGAGTGAGCCAGTCACCCTTGTTTCTTTTGCTACCTTTTCTTGACAGTTTAGTAAACTTTGTCTCATGGCATCCATGCAGTGGGTGAACCTGGGATCTTTAGCCTCCGAACGTAGCAGATACGAGAGCAGCAGTTTGCATTTATTTATCTGTGTATATTTGTTTTATTTCTAGTGGAATAGAAATCCGGGGTCAGTTTCATTTTTGCCTTTGGAACCCCAGAGCCTGGCATATCATTGACACTTAAAATTAATTTTAAGCTTTGCATTGTAATTTGAATTTCACATCATTATTTAATTTGTGTTTGTATCATTTACTAGAGCACACAATTTTTTTAGGGCACATACCATGAGAGATACCTATTTAGTGTCTCCTACAGAGTTTGGGTACAATTTCCGTAGTCAGGTGCTCCAGACATTTAAACAAATAAATGAGATGGAAACTTCCAACAACAAGAATTCTTTAAGTCTCAACCACTTGCCAAGGCACTGTGATATATAAATAGAAAGAATGAAACAATACCTACTTGCAATGAGCTTATAGTCTAATATGGGAGATAACAAGGGCATATATAAACATATATGGTATAAATAGTGAATGAAGGTAAATTTAGTTGAATATAAGGTAGCTTAAGGGTTACTAGAATTTAGCAGGATAAGGAAAATCTTCATACATTGTTGGAACCTTAGCTGCATCTTAAAGGAAGAGGACACTTAGGCAGAGTTAAGGAGGGAGGGCATTCCAGGTGTGTGGGATGGTCCAGTGTAAAGGAATGGAGAGAGGAAGTAGAATACCATGTGTAATAAAAAAGAGCCAATTAGGCTATATTAAAAAGTGGAGGTACTATTCAGTGAGGCTTAAAGATAGATTGTGGCCAAGTTTTGTAAGGTTTTATAAGGGAAACAGAGTTTATATTTTATCCTAAAGGCAATAGGAAACCACTGGAGTTGGTGGAGTGGGGGAATCACATGATTATATCTGCCCATAGGAAAATTAGTTTGGTAGCACCATGTAGAATGGATATTAGAAGAGTTTGAGACTTTGGACAGGAGACCAATTAGGAGGCTCACAGAAAGATTTAGCAGCAGATTGAATGTGAGTGAAGGAGAAGGAAGAGGCAAGGTTTGAACATAGGAGACTGTAAGGATGGTCGTACCTTTGACAAAAAATAGGGCTATACAAGGTAACACACAAAAGATAGCAGATTCTGTTGATTTGTTCTCCATCTAAGAGGATGATACCAATGTAAGATTTATTGGTTTGTCATTGTTCCTTCCTATTCTTTCTTCATTCAGAACTTTAGGCGGTAATACAAAGTCATACCATTCTTCTGCCTGTCTCCATTCAAACCTCTCCTTTCAGAACTGTGGACTAAGACCAGATTCCTCCTGACACTGACTGCAAGGAAGATTGGAATTGTAGGAAGCAATCATTAGGAAGAACTGCTTACTGAAAGCTAGAATTGCTGAGTCCTGTATGACTCAAACATGTGAAGTGAGATCTCAGCCAGTTGACCGTTACCCAGGAAATAAAATCCATGAACCTTAAATGCCCCAATACGGATTTTTCTCCTACTTGCACCCAATTCATCTATTCTTTATATACTACCTCTTTTTGTTTGGTCTGAGAATTTTATGAGACCCAAGGGGCTTGCTACTTGAATCAGAGTATCTAGCAAATTCCCAGTTAGGAATCAAAGAATATTAGTTCTAGAAACAGCCTATGCAGTATCCTCGACCTCCCAGAGGCCAGATTATAGAGCTTTCAAGGACAAAACACTTTATATTTGATACCAGAATTTATTTTTGGGAGGGGTGGGGTTTGATGACATGGTCATATCTATGCTTTAGGAAAATTATTCTAGTAGCTGAGTGGAATAGAAAGAGACTTAAGGTAGTGAGACCAATTAGAAAGCTATTATAATAATCCAAGTCAGAGGTGGTGAGGGCTTGAACTAGGGTGGTGGCTATGCAAGTGGAGACAAGGGGATGCATTCAAGAGACAAGGCAGCCAGAATTGGAGTCAGGAAAATTCATCTTCCTGAATTCAAATCTGGCCTCAGATACTTATTAGCTATGTGACTCTGGGTAGATCACTTAACCCAGTTTACCTCAGTTCTCTTATGTGTAAAATGAGCTGGAGAAGGAAATAAAAAAAAAGACTCCAGTATTTTTGCCAAGAAAATCCCAAATGAGAGTCATGAAAAATTAGACACAACTGAAAAACTAAAAAAAATTCAAGAGATGTTGTAGATATAGAAATAGCAATTATTAGCATTTCTGAAGAGAGATCTGGAGGATGAAGATGGAGAAGAGGCCACTAAATTTGACGAATAAGACCATTGGTAACTTTGAAGACACTGGTACATTTGGCACCTTCAATGGAGTGGTGAAGTTGGAAACCAGATTGAAGAGAAAGTGGAGGCACTGGTTATGGAAAACTTTTTCAATGAGTTTGGCTGAGTAGAGGAGAGCAGTAAGACAATAGCTAACAAGTAGAACTCAAGAGTTTTTTGTTTTGTTTTTTAAAGCAGTAGAGGATTGGGCATGTTTGTTGGCATCAGGAAAGAATCCAGTAAATAGGGAGAGAATAAAGATTAAAGATAATAAGGATGATAATGAGGAAATCTGCTGGATTAAGATGGGGGAGGGGATGGGATCCAGGGTAGATGTAAGGGTTGACTTCTAGAAGCAGAAGGACCATCTCACCAGAGACTGGGGTGAATGAAGAGATGATGGGGAATGATATGGGAAAATCTGAGATGAGGAAGAAGAGAGAGGAGAGATTGATTTAGTATCAAATAGCAAGATAAGTGAACCAGGGCTTCTAATGGCACTGATCTCTTTCCCACTTTGCTCTTGCTTTCTTCTTCACCAAAACAAACTTCAAAGATTCTTCTTATGCTACCTGGAAAATCTTAACCTATTCCCCACCTCCCACACATACATGCCTCTATCAGAAGATATGTTTGCTGCTGTCTTCTATAAAAATGGCTTCAAAAGCCAAGCAAAGACATCAAGACTTCGCTGCCTAATTAAGAAAAACAAAAGCTTCCTTTAGGGAAAGCTATAAGAAATAAAAGATCTCATTAATTAGGTATTAAATTAAAAAAAATACCCCACTCAACCCACCCCATGACAAAGACTAAGAAGTTTTAACTTTATGTAAAATAAGATTAATGGAGCAAATGATGGCAAACACAGTTTTTCTCCCGCTCAGACTCCTCAAGTACCTAGCAATGTCTTCAGGGCTCTTTTATTCTGGCTTTATAGCCTTTCATTCCTGACTAACTGATGGAATCAGTCACTTTCTGGCAATTAACAGCAGGAGTTATATATGAGCAGTCAGAGATTCCTTTGAGAAACTCTTAATTGCTAATTGCTGGCTGCTGCCTGGGGACCTCTGCTAACTGACAATCCACTTTTAACCATCAATTTGCTGGGCATTATTCATTCAGGTATACTATCCTTGACTGCCCCGCCCCCCAAAACACTCCCAAAAGAACGCAGGTAAATCAGTTATAAGAGTAATTTGTACCATAACATAGCCTGTAGAGGTGGCATAATCCCCCATTCCCCTAAATTACTATACATTGTGATAATATTGAACATGTATGTTTTTGTTGATTTTGTTTTATTTCTCTATTTTAAAGAAAAAAAGGATTAATTTTATATCTGAGACTTTTAGTCTCTGGAAAATATTATGCTAATTCAATCATTCTGAAGAACTTAGCAAGATATTTCAAAAGTATTTTGGTATGTGTATGATTTCTTTAAAAACAATTTAATAAGCATTTCATGTAACAAAAAATAAATTTGTTTAATTATAGTTAACTCACAACAATATTGGTTTTGCAAACCTGAACAACCATAGTCTAACAGGTTAATGACATTTAGAGGTTGTGCTATCCAAAGGCATTCAAAATCTTTACCTTCAGTGTTATGAAAATACACTTGCTTATTATGATTGACTATCTAATTACATGTGTTTGAATGGTCTATAGTCAATGGGGTACATTAAATGAGGTCTCTTTGATGAGAATCTTAATGTATATAGAAGTATGAGTTCATAATATAGTAAACTAGTTGACTTGAAGAGAAAATTAAATTGAAATTGAAATAAAATAATTCTTATGGCAAAGTCAAAAGAATTCAAATACTTAGAAATAAATTATGGAGGGGAGTAATTTACAATAAACAAAAACTATTTTGAGTAGGGAGTGTGGTTTAGGGTTGAAAGAATAATATTCCCTCTGACCATCACCTTTTAAATCTGTGTTTAAATTTTATATATTTTAAATTTTTTGATCTTAGTAGCATGACAAAATGAGCCTGTTCTATTAAGAACTTCCAGGATTTCATGTTGTGAATTGAATTCTTTATCACTTACTTGAGCATTGAAAAATCATTGTATTTTCCTTATTACCATTTTTTCTCAGTCATTCACTCTATAGGAAGAAGGTAAGTTAGCTGGTTAGTTCATTTAGTTAATCCATAATACTAATGAGGCCAAGGTTGTGAGTTCAAGCCCCAAGTGATCTAAAAGCTTTGTTCTCTACCTGGAGGAAGGTACCCTCAGGCAATCGTGTGCAAATATGTGGCCTTGGTCTTGGAGGGAGGAGACTGGGTTAGCACTTAATTGATTAGTCTAATTCTATCAACTAGTACTAAAAAAAACTTCTCATAATGCTGAAAGATCAATAATATCATTTTCACATATGACCGACAGGAAATATGTTAGAAAATTTTCAAAACATAAACTCTCTTATTTGTTGACTTTGAGACCATTGCCATCCATGTGGCCATTTTTTGCTGTAATAATCAGACTCAGTGTATTAAGACACTGAGTTGTTTAGATCTCTCTCTCTCAAGCATAACTTGTAGGAAATTAGGATCCATTCTTTTGAGAATTACAGAATTACTTAAAGAAAAATGAAAATGGAGTCATGCAGATTCTTCAGATGAATAAAATGACTCATTTCATCTTCCTTCTCAGAAAGACTGCTTTAAAACTCTCATAATTTAAGAAGAATTTGACATTCTTAGAAATAGAAGAAAAATGAAAATGTTTTTGGCATGTGAAAAGTGTTATGCAATTACAGCGCAGACTTTTAACATCTTCTTTAACAGAGACAGTTAAGGCTGACAGGACCTTTAAAATACATAGTAAAACAGGATTCAGTGAATATAGTCAGTTCTTATAAAGAGGTGTTGACAAAATGGTGGAAAGTAAAACCTCAAGATAATTTAAAAAACCTATATTTTCTTTCTTGTTATGTAGAAATCATTATATTTGTTGAGGTTTAACCCTTTATCGCAACATTGCAAAACCACTCAGAAAACAGGCTGAACATGAATTTTGTTAGCATGCTATGTTGATTGGGTTTTTAAGTGGCCAAATAAACAGAACATGAAAGAGCTATATCTTTCAGATTTGTTTTGTTTTGTTTTTTAGTTGTAGGATTGTACATTTACACTTGAAAGAGACTTTAGAAATCATTTTAGAAATTTAGAGAGATCTCCTCAATTTAATGATCAGGAAATTGAGACCCAAAGAGATTGTGACTTTTTTTAAGTCTCAAAGATAGTAAGCAGCAGTGGTGGTGTTTGAACTTAAGTCCTCTCATTTCAGATGTAGTGGTCTATTATGACCATCTGGTGCCCCAGAATAGGTGAACCAAAGGTCACTACAGAGCATATTGTGAAATAAGTCTGTAAAGATCTTTCCTTGAAAACATGTGGATAGGGGTAGGAAGCTCAGGAGAAGTTGTGAGGACATTGTGTACCATAAGTGGTAGGCTGGGAACACTGAAAAAACAGGGAATTCTGAAGACAAACTGTGAACCATACCAATAGTGCTTGGCCTTTTACATAGCTCTTAGTCTATAGAATTTGTGGGACACTTCAAGAATAGGTACAATCAGTCTGGTAAAAAGAAAAATTATCTAACTCATTGACTAACTTGGTCTTTTCACTAAATTAACTGCTCTCTTTTGCCAAAAGTATTAATCCAATAACTCCAAGTCTTTATCTGCTTATGTAATCTTGCAGGACTGGTATGTTGAGTGTGCCAAAGGCAGAAATCATAATCTCAGTTCTTTATTCCTTTAGCTAATGTTTTAGCTGTTAACTCGGTAAATTAGGCCTACATCTCATTAACAAGAAGGACTTGTTCAGGAAGAAAACAAGCCTCTAGGGTTAGGGAAAGGATTGTGAACACTTGACCATGAGGCGAACAGGTGTGCCTTTCTTCATGGAGATGGATGTCCTGTAGCTGGAGCTTCTAAAGGTGAGATTTTCTTTTTTCCAAAGTCTGGCAGTCATTACCTAATGTGAACATATACTTCTAATTTACAATTCCTGAGACTTATCTAGTTTATGAGTTTTCCTGCTAACTGCTGCTATTAAAAGAAGAGTATAAGACCATTACTGTCATAATTGGTAGAGGTTTTTGATGTGCAAAATTGTATACCTATAAATTTCAAAATACTGCAGATTGCAATAGAATCTTCCTGGCATGTTCAGCTCTTAGCCACAGCACATTAAGTAGCAATTTCCTTTTGTATTTAATTTCTTTTGAATGTCACAGAGACTATCCTGTGGGTTTTCAGAAGCTTTCAATTTTACAAGTACCTGTTTTTTGGGTTGGTTTTTTTTGATGTGTGTGTTGGCGGGGCTTTTATTTTTGAGGTGTTTACAACTCTTCTTTTTGATCTATTAATGTTACAGGATTAATTGCATATGAGATAGAAACATTAGGTCATTTATCCTTTCACCCTGTGAATGAAAAAATAGGCTCAAAGATATACATTTTTTTAAACAATGAAACGACTGTAATTAAATGGTCCCTCTATGACTCAAAGTCATGGTTTGTTTTCTGCTTTTGTACTTGTTCAGAACATGAGTTTCATAAGTCATCTTTTACTTTGTCTTTCCTCATCACTATTAATAGGTTATGGTAATGTTTAGACTATTTACTCTGGGCCCTGGCCCCTGCGAGGTGGTCTTAAAGCATTAGGCCCTTCACTGTTGGGATTCTTCCCCTTTACCTTAAGGTTGTCTAATTAGTATATCAGGACTTGAGCTCGAACTTCCCCTTATCAGCCAGTGGTACCCTCTACCTCTGCATCAGTGGAGGTGATTTGGTATCAGTCCCTGGCCATGTCTAAACCTTTTGACTAAGGGTCAGAGAAATAGGGAACTGCTTGGCCCCTATATAAATCCTTCTGTATGGCTAAAACTGGTGTCCCTTTTTACAGGAGAACAACACATCAGGTGGCCTTCCTTGACCTGTCTATGCTGTTTTGGGTCAGGTTATCACTGTGTACTGAATAAACCTATTTGCTTTACCTGCTTCCTACCTCCACTGTCCTTGCTGCTTCCTCTGTGCCTCATGGGAATTCCATTTGACAAAACTGGCCTCTGGCATTGTGCAAGACTATTCTCTTGGTCCCTCCTTTCCCTCCCCTTTACTCCCCTCACATCCCCCCCAACCTCGTAAGTAGAGCCTGTAGGGATGGGGCAATGGAGAGACATGTATGGATATGACTTTATTGGGGTATTAGAAGATTGCTTTTCAAAGCACCTAGTGGAATGAGATATAGATGGATAAAGAGCAGGGAGAGATGGAAAGACTAGGTGAGAGAGACAGACAGAGACAGACAGACAGAGACAGACAGACAAAGAGAAAGATAGAGACAGATGACAGAAAGAGACAGAGAGATAGACAGAGACAGAGAGGGACAGAGACAGAGGGAGACAGCGACAGAGAGAGACCCAAGGAGAGGGAGACAGAGAGACAGAGACAGAGACAGAGACAGAGACAGACAGACAGACATTGGGGGTAGAAACAGGGAAGGAGTAGCTAATAAGTGAGCATATAGAGATGTTTTTTGAAGTATGGAAAAGGGCATTGAAGGGAGCTCATCACAGATAGCACTTAATATCTCAATAGAGAAGGAAGTGAGTAGGAACTGGAGAAGGTGAGTGGGGGAGGGAGGGGAGTCAAACATCCAGGGTTGAGATATTAAATTACAAAGTGTTTTGGACAATCCACAAACAATAATTTATTTTTTGATATTTTATAGGTGGAATCTTTGTTCAGTGATATACTCTTTGAGATACCACTAACAAAGGGATACAATAATAGTAACTGCTAATGTTGTATAGCATTTCAAAATTTACACGTATGGAAAAATATTACAAACCTTTTAGGTTCTATGGAAATATTAAAAATATTTTTCAAAATTCTATTTCTTTGTTCTAGAAACTTCTTTACAAAATCCTTGGAAAACCCTTTGGAAAGTTGAGTGATAAGTCTAGGACAAAAAAGGCTTTTCTCAGGGAAATGGATTAAGTAAAATTTCTCCAAATTTTACATTTTTTTTTTGTTCTGGTTATAGACTCCCCATTTGAATTGATTGGACTCTCTCTGGTCCATAGAGAATAGATTTAGGTATGCATGAAGAATGGGAGGTCTTTTTGTTTACTCTTGAAGAAAGGGAAGTGGTCTAGGCAACTTGCTAACTTACTCCTCAATTATGGAATCTTAAACTGTATTTAACATAATGTAATCTTCTTCTTGTTCAAGATTCCTATAAATGTTATCTGCAATCTTCTTGGAGGCAGTGTGTCCTACTGGAGAATGGTTTGGGGTGGGGAGGGGGATGACTATGCCAGTTTGGACACCTCTTTTTCCAAGCTAGAAATGGCTTGGATATTGATTAATGTTAAATAATCTTGTATTCCTGACAGTTGAGCCTTAAAAACACAGAACACAGTATTAATATTAATATATAATAATTCAACACAAAAAATTTAACACAAGTAACTGAAACACAAAACTTCCTTACAACATGCCAGGTAATTAAGGGTGAGTATTATCAATCCAATTTTAAACCAAGTTGCATAGAGGCTAAGTACTGGTTTTAGAGTCAAAGAATCAGGCTTCAAATGCTAAGTGTGCCACCTATGTGTACTTAGGTCATTCTCTGACCTTATTTTCCTCATTCATAACATGTGGGCATTAGAATAGATAATCTGGAAGGTGTCTTCTACCTCCAAATCTATGTTGCTGTAACTTGTTTACCGTCATATAACTAGTAAGTGGCAGAACCTGTGTTTGAATCCAAGTCTTTTGACCCCAAGTTCAGTGCTCATTCCATTGAGCCATGCTGTCTTCATATATGCCATTTCAAAAACTGCACCTTCAAAATATCGAGTGAAAGGGAAATAACAATTTTTCTTTTTTAGTTGGACAATGCATATTCAATCTTAATATTATATTATCTCCTCTCAGAATTATCCTAATACATTGACTTTCTATAACATATGTAACTGACTATTCAGCCCTAGCCTATCTTCCCAGAGAGAAAGTTGTTTTGCTAGTTTTGAAGGAGGAAAAAGTTGGATTTAGTTGATTGAACTGTGTGAGTGTGTTTATATGATACCCAACAGCTGCTTTGCTTTGGCATCATGTAGACACAGTGAAATGATTCAGAAATATGCCAACAATTCTTCTTTACTTTGTCATGTATAGCACTAGTGTAACAGTTGTTACCAGTGAGAAAATTCAAACCCTCTCTATCCCAAAGACCATTCCCTTGGAACAAAGACACTTTCTATGTGTTGAAAGGTTTTGAGTCTTGCAGTTAAGGCAGAATAATGAAAACAGAGATCAGAACAGTTGTTCGATGGATATATTGCCCGAAGAATGTGGTAGGTGAATACTGAAGGAAATTCAATATTCTTTTTGCCAGTGCATATCGTTAAAAATATACAAATGTGAATTATATATAAATCAAATGTCTTCTGACTGAACTCTAAAAGTATTTTTAAAGGAAAAATACTAAATTTCTCTTGGGAAGTTATTGTCATAGATTCAAAGAATTCTATACCTGTAAGGGAACTTAATGATCATCTGATCTAATCCCTTCAATTTAGAGATGAGGAAACTGAACTAAGAGATGAACTGACTTGTCCAAAACCACTTAAGTAGTTACTGGCAACTCTGGACTCCAAGTTTTCTTATTCCCAAAGCAATGCTTTTTCTATAACTTAAGCTCTCTCTCTCTCTCTCTCTCTCTCTCTCTCTCTCTCTCTCTCTCTCTCTCTCTCTCTCTCTCTCTCTCTCTCTCTCTCTCTCTCTCTCTCTCTCTCTCTCTCTCTCTCTCTCTCTCTCTCTCTCTCTCTCTCTCTCTCTCTCTCTCTCTCTCTCTCTCTCTCTCTCTCTGCCTCTGTCTCTCTTTGTGTCTCTGTCTCTGTGTGTCTCTCTCTGTCTCTCTGTCTGTCTGTCTGTCTCTCTCTCTTCCTCCCTCCCTCTGTCTTTATTAGTAACATATACTGCTAATTTGATCAATTCAGTGACAGTTAAGTGCCTACTATGGGCAAGACACTGTGGCAGGATACCAAGAAGAAAAAAGACACAGTCCTTATGCTTAAGAAAATTGCAATCTAATAATGAAGGTTCAACATATGCAAAAGGAAATATTATACACTCTACAATATTAGGGGCAAAGAAGAAACACACAATTGTCTAGAATGTTTAAGGAGGGAGACCTTATTTATAGTTTTAGGAGGCTTCATGGAGGAAATAGATCCCAAGATGAATCTTAAAGGAAGTTAATGATCTCAACAGGCAGAAATGAGAAAGGAATGTTTTCCAACTACATGAGACAGCCTCTGTGAATTCACAGAGATGATGAGGGCAGCATGAAAGAAGAACTATTAGTCCAGTTTTGTTAGGAGGTCAAGTGTGTGAAAGAAGTATGGGAAAGTGGGTTGAAGTTAAATTCTGGAGGGGGTAAAAGACCAAACTAAGGAATTGATAGTTTTTTCTAGAGACAAGAGTGAGCTACAGTTTTTTGAGCAAGGGAAGGTTATATTCAGGCATATATATTAGGAAAAGTATTTAGGCAGCTATGTTTAGGATGAATTGGAGATGAGAGACATTGAAACCAGCAACACTAATTCGGAGACTCTTATAATATTCATAAGGAGAGATAATAATATCTTAAAGCAGGTAGGTGGAAGGTTGAGAAGGACTTAAGAGAAGTTGTGCAGGTCCAATACATAGATTGGAAATGGGGAGACAGTGAGATAACAAAGATAGTTTGGGGACTTTGAACTAGTTTATTGTTCAGTTATTTCAGATTTGGCGGTTTTCTTGGCAAAGATACTGGTTTACCATGTCCTTCTCCAGCTCATTTTACAGATGAGGAACTGAGGCAAACAGAGTTAAGTGACTTGGCCAGGATCACACAGCTAGTAAGTATCTGAGGCCAGATTTGAACTCGTGAAGATGAGTTTTCCTGATTCCAAGCCCAGTCTTCTATCCATTGTGTCACCTAGCTAAGTGATAGGGAAAAAAGATAGTGCCATCAGTAGAAAAGAGATGTTAGTGGAAGGAGCTGATTCCTTGACTTCCACTTGCTAGGATATGTGAATACTGTGAGTATCTTCCCCTGCTAAAAGAACAGGCTAGATCCATTTGCTTTTATTTCATTGCTAGAGAAATCAAGCCACCAAAAAACCTGAACTGGTAGACCTATGAAAAAAGTTTTCAGTGAGAAGCCTGTGAAATGTTCATGAGTGGGCTAGTACTTTATATGCTGAAGCCTAAAAGTCAATTTAATCTTTGCTTGGATTAAACATTTGAATACCTTCAACCTTCCCTTGATTGGCAAATGAATTCTCTTTTTTTTCTGTCAGTTTCTTCCTCACACAAAATAATTATGCAAATCCCTTCCAAATCTAGAGACATCTGAGCTGGTTTTAATTGTCCACTTACTGTATTTAGATGCCTATTCCAAAACTATTGTTCTTTGTTTTTAAATTCGTGGAGCAGGTAAATTGGTGGGTTTACAAACATGCACATCACTGTCAAGAGATTATCAGGAAATGAGAAAAGTAGGTATTAAGATAATTAAGCCAGGCCTATATTTTCAAAGCTGAGAATTGAGATGGCTATCCAAATAATTACAGAGTGAAAAAAGACCCAAACCCTTTTGCTTTAATACATATTTCTGGTAAAACCAATATGTCCCCTCATTTGGAAAACTGCATTCAACCTTGACTTCACTTTGATAATATAAACATAACTTTCACAAAACTCTGTACCTTGTATGTATAAATCATAACCAAACCTGAGAGAGAGAGGTATTTTGGAAAAGTGATTTTTTTCAGAGATAAAAACCATTATATTCTGTACGTCCTATTTGATTTTTTTTATTAATCTGCTTTTCCTTTTGTTTATCATAGAATTCATGTAGTTGTAGATTCTACGAGTTGATAGGTTCATTGAGTTTGCATAAGAACGCTAAACTATTAGATTCTAATCAAGCATGAAATGAATTGTAGAGTTGAATTAGCTGTGTGTCCTTTTCTAGAGCATTTCCAAAATAGGAAAAAAAGTCAGAATTATGATTTCCATTAAAATATATTTGGGAGGGATTTATGCATTGCCCAAGCTTTACTGTGAGCTAGAATTGTTTTTTTTTTCTATTCTGCTTTTTTTTTTGTACTGAGTTTCACCTTGCAGAATCATTGCAAAGACATATTGATTGTAATGTAACCAGTGCTATAGCCGCTATACACCTGTGGTGCTTATTGTTAAAGAATTCACAGGCCTAGAAAACAAAGCAGAGCATATAATTCACCAGTGGGAACAGGATGCCTCTAAACTTCTAGGAAATTCATCCCCTTGTAGGGGCAGGAGAGAACACATTGACTTGCTATTCATTTTTACAGCTACAGACCCTTCTTAGGGACTGTAAACCTGCCCCACCCCCTCTTTCTATTGTGTGGAGTTGCAAATAAATCCTTTTCTGTTATACAAAACTAATTTCCATTGATGTTAACTGCTTTACTATTTCAAGGATACATGAAATTAACCTTGTAGCCCTTTGCTAATCTAAACTGCAATCCTTCTCTATTATTTTAACAGAGGTTTAAAGTCCTGGAGTTCATGAACTTATTTGTTAGGACTGTATTAGTTGATTATATTTCAACATAATTGGTTTCCTTTGTAATCCCATATATTTCATTTTATGCATTTCAAAACATTGACAAGTGATTCCTATGGTTTATGAGACTACCAAAGGAATCCCTGGCACAAGAAAGGTTAAAGACCTTAGTAGTTTGTTTTTGTGAATTGCTGTGGCTGAAAAAAAATATTCCTATGTGTCAACCTTCTTGAGATAAGCCTCTCCATATTTAGCTAGGCTGGTCCTTGGATGATGAATGCAGCATGTCTCTATGCCTGATTTTTTCCAGCTTAGGTGGACATGTCTGATCCTTGCTAGCACAGACTTTGAGAACTCAGGACTGTCTTTAAGTCCATAAGGTCTCTTAGTAAAACTTAATACCTATTATTTAAGAATATTAGAGATCCTAGAAATATACACCACTTGAATAAAATGCAGAAAAGAGAGGAGGAAAGCTAATATTCTAACATGCTCATCTTTCCTCAATTGCAATATATTTTAAAAGTAGAATAAAGTCATTTCAGAGGCATAGTGGAAAGAGAGTGGGTCCATTCAGGTCTTACTTGTGATATAAACTGATTGTCATTTAACCTCTTTGTTTGCCTCAGAACTTTCTAGGACTTTATTACACAACGTATGTAAATCTGATTTGCTAAAAGGAATCCGTTTATCAGGAGGTCCCAGCACCAATGAAATCATAGGTCCTGTTTAAAAAAAAGTTGAAGCAAGTCTGTTGTTAAAACAATCACGAATATTTTGTATTAGTTATTTCTCAAGCAAGAACTTTTTCAGTTTGTTTTATTTTTAGTTCTCTCTAGTCAGGGACCCTGATAGGAAGGAGATATTTTGCTTGGGCTTCCTTTTTATCTTTGAAGGGTCATTTAAAATTCTATCCCAACAAATGGCTTTACTGACAAAACTGTCCTAAATTGTGGCTTGGAAATTGTTTTTTTTTTCTTCTGACATTGCTTTGATCTAGTGCCATCTAGTGTTTTAGCTTTTGTTCCAGAGAAGACTATTATTGAAGGCCAATTCATCTTCATTGAGATACCTTGCAAGAGATAACTAGTCTATTTTGTCAAGAGCAAACCACACAAGTTGTCTCATTTCTGCATTGGGGTGAATTGAGTTATATTACGCTTTCATGGCTCTACAATGAATCCAGGAGAAATATGGAGTACGATTTTTAGTTCAATACGCTCTAGGTTGAGTCCTTCCAAATCTTGGAGTGTTAATAGAGTCAATCTTGCAGTGAGATATAGTGGATCATCACCTTTTGGAGCCTTTGATTTCCCCAAATTACTTCCTTGGCTCTCTGTAAGTGCCTGAAATTCCACTGCTGATACTTCATTTCTTAGCCGAAAGTTTTTATTTTTTTAGTTGCTACTTTTTTCTTTTTACATTTAGAGAAGAAACCATGCCCAACCTTCTTTCAAGATGATTTATTGGTTTGAGCTAATTTAATGAATTCAATGGTTTCCAAAGGACAGAAAGTTGAATATTTGTAAATTGAATTACATTTTCCTTTTAATTTCCATTACATTTTCAAATGTGTTCCTGTAGAAAAATTTTAGCTGTCACAGATTCAAGATCATACTTAAAAATTTGATTTATGTTTTAAAAAATCCCTGAGGAAGAAGTGACACCTTGAGTTTTTATCTATCATTTATATCTTAGTATGAAAGTTTCAGGTTCTTTCTAGCCTTATCTCCTGCTAGTTCTCTCTGGATTGTTCAGGAAGGAAAGGCGGTTTATCATAAGGGGTAGGAAAGGAAGGCCACAGCTATTGTCAATAGCCCTAAGGAGGCATAGCCACTTTCTCTTTCTCAGGCTGCTTGTAGACTGTAGATAAAAACTGGCCCCTTGGCTGGTTGGTGAAACAAATGGTTAAATTGTGTGTGTTTGGAAGAAAGGGGAAAGCAAGAGAGGCATATGAGCCTTCTTTGTGGCAGAGCATGGAGCTCTGGGGAGTTGGGCTATTTGGGTGGTTTCCCTTAAGGGTCTGTGTTTTGTGTTCGTCTGGGTTGTGTGTGTTCCTGCAAAAGTCTTCCATATTATCTTTTGAGTCCTTCGCTGTTGTGCCAGTGATATCCTGCACTATGATCTTGAATGTCCCTGGTGATGTGACCCTGACACAGACTGTACCTTCCAACCACTTTTTTCTGCTTTCTATTCACTCATACAGTTCAACAGCAAGCCCTTATCACAAGTTATTATTATTGTAAGTCTATGATGTATCAGACACTAGACTAGGTGCTAGGGATATAAATCCAAAATATGAGGGATGAGGGGACAGAGTTTCATAAACAGATGGAAAGGCTGTTAAATACGCCAAAGATAAATTTTATCTCCATCACAGTTTTGCTTAGGATCAGCTCTGTGTGGATGTGAATGATTCCATTAAGTAGGTGATTTCTTTTTTTTTTCTTGTATAGACTCTGTTAGTTAAAAAAAAATGTTTCAATGCTCTGCTATTGACAGAGAGGGAGAGCTCCCATGAGTTCTGGAAATTTTATGTCCCCTATAATTGATATGTCATTTTTCTGTGTGGAGCTTATGGTTTGTTTGTAAAACAAATGTGTGGAATTCAGAGAAACATGGGAAGATTTGTAACATGGTAAAAACTAATGCAAAGATAAATAAGAGCAGACATGAGAACCATATGTACCATGACTACAACAATCTAAATTAAATCATCAATAAAATAAGTTGAACTTGGAGTAACTGAAAATCCAGTTAAGGTCCAAGAGAACAGATAATAAAATAATATCTCCCTTCTCATAGCAGAGAGGTAAGTGACTACGTGGACACAATATTATATTCACTGTTAAATGTGATTACTGTATCCATGATGTGTTCTTTTTTTGGTCTCAGTGAAGGGTTTAGTCTATAATTGGGGGAAGAATGAAATGATTTACGTTAAGATAAAAGGCATTGAAAATTATTCTTAAAAATCTAATGTATTTCAGCAAGAAACATTGCTTTCGAAAGCAGTTAATTTGTGGGGGTTCACTTTGAATTAACTAATGAGCTTCCTAGACAGGAAAGGTCAGGGAACATGTTCCTATCTGTTTCTTTAAGGCCACCCTGCCTAATAATTCTTTATTCTTACTTCAGATGGAGAGGATCCTGATTTAATATGTACTAAAACTAACTAACATTTATACAGTACTTTAAAGACTTAAAGAACTTTATATATGTCATCATATTTGTACCTCACAACTACCATGTGAGGTTAAGTATAACAGGTATTATTATACCCATTTTATACATGAGGAAACTGAAGTCAAGAGCAGTTAAATGACTTGCTGGAGATCACAAGGCTAATAAGTGTCCGAGGCAAGATTCACATCTAGATCTTCCTGACTTTCAAACCAGCATGCTTCGAGGCTCTGCCATCTCCCCCTTCTAATATGTATCTCTTATCTAGAAAAAGGTAAGAAGTGATTTCTAAGTGCAGATTAATTACTGACAATACTATAGCTGCTGGTTTACCCACAGAGATTTTCAGGCTCAGGCATAACTGTCTCAGTAAGTTATTTGTATTGTCATAGTTTCATCATATTTTTATGCATTAATTACAACATTATCCCAGCCCACCCATTTGCTTTATGAGACAGATGCAATGAAATATAGTTTACAGAAAGCAAATGGAGAAACAAATATTCTCTGTTAATACAGAAATATTGCTCAGGAACATCTGTGCATTTACCATACTCAGCTGCTCCAGTTACAACAATAATTCTTTTAACAGCCTAACACCTGTCTCTTATTCTATGTGGGAGAAATTGTTAACTTCCTTTAATTCCCAATCCCTTCTCTATCATTTACACTTCTTTATTTCTCTGATGCCCATTTACATGGTCTATTACATTAATTCTTTCATTTAATTTTGAGAACCCCTAAAATTATTAGGAAGCTAATTGTGTAGGAATGGGAGGGTTTTTCTCCATTACAGCATAACTTAGTTAAATGAAACAGTTTGCCTTGGCTTCTTGCTGACACGAGAGAAAATACAAGGGATTCTCTATAATGAAGAGTTCAATTACTTTCACAATGCTAATCATCCATCATTATAGAAAAAACATGAATTCTACATCCTCAACCCATTGCCCAACACACATAGCAGTAGTAACAGAGGCGTTATAAGCTCTTGACACCACTGCCCAATGTAGCATGCAGGTAATAACTGAAGAATAAAGTAATTGGATTTACTTGGCTATGTCCTTTATTAACATTATTACTTGTTATCAATAATGAACTGTGTCCCATAACTTTGTGTTTCCTGACGTGATTTCCTCAGAATTGATATACAAAACATTTTTCTTGGTCTCAGAGATATTTTTCAATGTTTTTTACTTTATGTAATGTTACTATAGGCAAAAGCACAACTATTTTTAATAAAAATAGAACATGAAATTAGTAACTAACTTTTTAAAAATGGTTTCTAAGAAATACATTATTGATATTCTTTTTAATGGGCAACCACTCTCCAAAAAAACCTTCCCAGTCCAATAGAACCTCCCTTGTTAAAAAGAAGTACAATAAAGTGAAATGATAAACGTGACTCATTTAACATCTGGAATCCATCATCTGTCTGATGAGAGGCAGGAACCATGCTTCCTAATGAGACCTTGGAGGTGGCAATTGCCCACTGAAATGATCAGAATTCTGAAGTTTTTCAGTGTTGTTTACCACTGCATTATTGTAGTCATTATTCAAACTGTTCCTTTTCTGCTGATTTTGATCTACATCGGTTCAGATCAGTTTTCCTAAATTTTTGTAAATTCTTGATTTTTATAATTTCTTATGGCACAATATCCCTTTACTTTGTAATTTTGCAATATCAGTTTGTTCAACCCATTTCTTAGTCAATAAATGCTTTCTTTCCAGCTTTTTGTTTTTGTACACACAAAAATACTATTATAAATTTCGTTGTTACTCATTTTTTTCAATTAACAAGCATTTGTTTTCTCTTTCTCTTGCCTCCCCACTTAGGGTGTGTGTGGGGGATGGGAAACATAAACCCTTGTAACAAATATTCATAGTCATGTAAAACATATGCCATATTGGCCAGGTTCAAAAATCTTTCAGGATATGGGTGGTATGCTTCATCATCTCTTCTGTGATCATGGTTGGCATTGTATTGATTGGTGTTCTCAAGTCTTTCAAAGCTGTTTTTCTTCATAACGTTATTGTCAAAATTGTTCTCCTGGTCTTGCTTACTTTACTTTGTATCAGATCATACTGATCTTTCTAGCTTTCTCTGAAATGATCCCTTCATCATTTTTTATGGCTCAATATTTCATTATATTGATATATTGTAATTTCTTTAGCCATTCTCCAATCATGGGCGCCCCCTTGTTTCCCAGTTTTTTCTACTGTAAAAAGAGCTACTCTAAACATTTTTATGTGTATGTGTCCTTTTTCCCTTTCTTTGATCTCTTTGGAGTGCAGGCCTAGTAATATTAGTGCTACGTCAAAAGGTATGAAAAATTTACTGACTTTTTGGCAATTGTTACAACATTTTTTTCCAGAATGACTGGACCAATTCATAGCCCCACAGCAGTGTGTTAGTATGCCTCTTCAATAATTTTCATTTTCATTCTTTAAAATTAACTTTGCCAATCTGATGAACATGAAGTGGAAACTGAGTTGCTTTAATTTGTATTTCCTTAATTATTTGTGATTTGAGTAGGTTTTCATATGGCCATAGATAGTATGGATTTCTTTCCTCAATAACCTCCCATTCACATCTTTTGACTATTTTTTAAATTAGGGAATAGCTATATCTATCTATCTGGTATAATTACTCTGTCTTTAGGGTATATATCTAATAGTGGTCTTTCTAAAGCAAAGGGTATGTAGGGCTTTGTGACTTTTCTAGTATAATCTCTATTGTTTTTCCATGCAAAAATGACAGTCTTTCCACAATTTCTCCAACACTTACCTTTTTTTGTTCTTTGTAATCTTTACCAACACAAGGGTTCCAAGGTGAAATCTCAGATTCTTTTTAATTGGAATTCATTATTAGTGATTGGAACATTGTTTTATTTAATTGCTAATAGTTTACTTTTCTTCTTTTGAAAATTACCTGTTCATATTCTGTGGATCATTCCAAAATTATGCTACAATGAAGTTGGAGGAAAGATAATAAATTGATGAAAATTAAACAGATCTATCACCATTTCTATAACAAATTTTTTTTTCTATGCATCAAAATGCAGTCTCTCCATTTGGACTCTCCCACTGAATCCCTAGCATGTTATTTGCCAAAGTGGAAATGGCAATTGAGTAGCAAAGGCAGGAAGAATAAAACCAAGGAAACAGGTGACACAATTTTGAAAGCTTAGAGGAATTGCTTTTTAAGATACCTAAAAGAAAGATACCAAAATATATCAAAGAGGGAAAGATGCTAAAAGATTAGAAAAAAAATCATAGAAGCTATTACTCTTCAAAAAAGGTGTTTCAGAGGATACCAATAACTACTAACTCATACCAACTTTTCTCATCTTCATAGAATATCTACGGAAATGATTTATATAGGTATCAAGAATGTCCTTGATAAAGAAAACAGACTTTCAAAAATTGCATTCTACATAGTCTACCACAAAAGATTCACTGAAATGTGCAGAGAATGTAAGATCCTACTTTGTTTATTATTTTTTATATCAAAATCAATCAAATTTATTTCACAGTCATGATTAATGAATTTTCTTAATGGATTCTTTTGAGCTAATAAATCTATAAAAATCCATATTCCTTGATCACTGCTTTGTCTGAATGTACTCTCCCATTTGATCTAGCGTATTTAGGAGCATTACCATAATTTTATTACATTGATGATTTGACAGGAGGTTTTGAATCAGCTAATCCAAACCCTACCTGAGGTATGAATCTCTTTTACAAATTCCTGACAAGTATTCATGCAGCCTTCATGGGATAGCCTTCAGGGACAGAAATCTCATTAATTTCCAAGGAAACCTGTTCAGGTTTTGAAAACTTTCATTGTTAGGAAGGACTCTTCCTGATAATTAGCCAAAATTTGTCTCTCTATAACTTCTCTCCATTGATCTGAGTTCTAACCTTTGGGGCTAAAGAAAAAATAAGGCCAATACTTCTTCCATATAACCCATACAAATAAGGGAGCGATGCTTCTTCTGCTCCTAAATCTTCTCTTAAAGCTAAACATCTCCAGTTCTTTTAACATTATGCCTGCCACACAGTAGGTGCTTAATGTTTATTAACTGATTAACCAATCCTCCTGTGACATGGTTTTGATCATCCTTATCATTCTCGTTATCTTGCTCAGGATTTGCTCTAGCTTGTTAATGCACCTTATGAAATATGGTGCCCAGGGCCAGATGCAATTCTTTAGGAATGTCCTTTCATCTGAACATGATGAATCTGTTAATGAAGCCTAAGGCCACATTGGTTTTGTATTCTGTAGTTTGTAGTCTATCCTTCTCCTTTAAGCTCCACCCTCATCTCTTTCATATAAACTTTGAATGTGTAACTTTAAAAGGACAAATGTGACCAAAAAAAGACACTAAATAACATCTAATAGACTTACAATGCTAAAAATCTACTTTATTCCATTTCCCCTTATACATTCATTTAATGAAAACTGTTCCTTTTAGGTTTTTTAAAAAGGAATTGCATTTGAAGGGGTATTGTGCTTATTTCATGACAGGAAAATGGTTACTTCAGTGCCAGAGCTAATTACATCACTATACTGAATTAAAAAGACTTCACCAATCAAAATTTAGTGTTAAAAAGTCAATAGTTGATGTTTTGTATTTCTCATGTGTAAAATATGCTATACTTTTTTTGTATTATATGTGTTATATTTTCTGGGGCTTGAATTTTTCTTCAATTGTTAGATTTTCCCTTCCCATGAAGAACGATTTCTTGTGTGTATGTGTGTGTGCGTATACATATATATACACACACATACATATACAAAATGTATATACACATACATATATGTGTGTATGTATATATGTATAAATATATATGCATGTTTGTATATGTATGTATACACATGTGTGTATACACACATGTATGAGTATATATGTACATACATACATACACGCACAAAAAATAATTTTTACCTCAGGAAGGTTGGTCCTGTCTGTCATCCCAGAAAACTTACATGGACAATTGCTATCCACATTTATGGAGACTATGCTTATGAGTATTATATGCTTTTAATGACATAACTGCTTTTTTCACTATGAGAAAGAATTAATCATATTTTATGATTGTGTCCTTGGTCCCTTTTTTTGTCTTGGCACATAGGTTAATCATTTGTACAAGTTTAAGTTTAAAAAAAATTTAATGGGATCTGTATTTTTATCCCAGTCTATAATCTCACTAGGGAAGACAGAGCTGTGTCCTCATTTGGAGAAGCCTGTTAATAGGAAATTCCCTCCCATAAGTTACTGACCCTTTTATCTGGCCCTTAACTAGTCCTGAAGACCTGTTAGCATAAAAAATACCATACACATAGCCAAGGCTTTATGTATTGTTAGATTTAATTTTTTTTTTCCTTTTTCTATTCAATGCATGATGTAATGGTAAACACAATGGTCTTATTCAGAAGACACAAGTTCAAATCACAGCTCTGTTATTTATCAACTCTGTGATTCAGGGCAAGCCCATTTACCTTTTGAAGGCTCTGTTTCATTATCTGTGATATGGGGATAATAACATTTGCATTTGCACTACTCATTTCTGAGGTCTATTGTTAGAAAAAGTCTTTGTAACCTTTGTAGGCTAGGGATAATGAGATAACATATAAAACACTTTGCAAACCTCAAGGCACTATACAAATGCTGGCTATCAGAGAGATTAAACCTGAGATTTCTTTAGTATAGGGAATGTCCAAGTGAGGAAATATTCTCTACGTTTCCAAGTTGGCACCATTCCTGCAAATAATAGTGATAGTTACCCAGGGCAGTGAAGGTTAAGTCCTTTATCTAGGAATTGTTCCAATTAATACATATCAAAAGCAGGACTTGACCAGAGGTCTTTCTTGCTTTGCAGTTAGGTGGTGCAGTGGATGGAGTACCAGGTCTGGAGTCAAGAAGGCTAATCTTCTTGAGTTCAAATCTAGCTTCAGACACTTACTAGCTGTATGACCCTGGGCAAGTCACTTAACTCTGTCTCAGTCTTCGTATCTGTAAAATGAGCTGGAGAAGGCAGTGGCAAACCACTCCAGTATCGTTGCCAAGAAAACCTCAAATGGGGTCATGAAGAATTGGATATGGCCAAAAAATAACTGAACAACAACAAAGCAAATTTTTTGCTTTGAGTCAGGTTCTCCAGCCGCTATTCCACACTACCTTCTTCAACCTTTGAAATAGTAGATAAAGGCCATGATTTATTTTCAAAAACAACATCATACAGTATGTTAAAGTTCTTTTTTTTAAATTTTTAAAATTTTTTTTTAATTTTTAAAAATGTTTTTAATTTTTATTTTTACTTTGCAACACACGATTCTACATAATTTTGAGTTCCAGATTTTCTTCCCTCCCTCCCCAAGATGGCATGGAATCCCATATAACTTCCATGTATAACTTCGCATTGAATTAATTTACACATTAGTCAAGTTGTGGAGAAGAATTATGACCAATGGAATGAATCATGAGAAGGAAGAAACAGAACCAAAAATAAATCCAAAAACACAACCCAACAACAAATACAAAAGAGAGAAAAAAAAGGGGGGGGA
>CM053626.1:109146372-109174422 GCA_028646595.1 Phalanger gymnotis | reverse complement strand
ATGTGGCCCATATTGAATTGCTTGACTTCTTAGGGAGGGAGGGTGGGTGGGAAGGGAAGAGAGGAGAGAATTTGGAACTCAAAGTTTTAAAAAATAGATGTTTAAAAAAAAACAAAAAAGTTTTTGCATGCAACTAGAAAATAAGATAGACAGGCAATGGGGCACAGAAATTTATCTTGTCCTACAAGAAAGAAAGGGAAAAGGGGATGGAAGGGGAGTGGGGTGACAGAAGGGAGGGCTGACTGGGGAACAGGACAACCAGAATATACGCCATCTAGGAGTGGGGGGAGGGTAGAAATGAGGAGAAAATTTGTAATTCAAACTCCTGTGAAAATCAACGCTGAAAACTAAATATATTAAATAATAAAAAATTTTTTTAAAAAAATATTTTTACATGTAATTGGAAAAAATAAAATACTATTTACAAAAGAAAAGAAAGATGAAAGACTCAGAGTGTAGAATGAGACAAATATGTTTTGGGACATGGCAAATGTGGAAGTTTGTTTTGCTTGACTATACATAGTTGTAATAGGTTTTGTTTTTCTTTGGTTCTCACTTGGGGAAGGCAACTGGGGTGAGAGTGTGAGGAGGATTTTACAGATAGAAAGAATAATAAAATATAATTTTAGAAAAATAAAATGTGTTTTTGCATGACTATATGTGTATGATCTATATCAAATTGCTTGCCTTCTCAAGGAAGGGTGAGAGGTGCGAGGAAGGGAAAGAATTTGAAACTCAAATTTTTAAAAAACAAATGTTAAAAATTATTTTTACATGAATTTGGAATATATACATATATGTGTGTATATATATGTGTGTGTATATATGTATAAATATGTATGTGTATATATGCGTGTGTATGTATGTATATATGTATAAATATGTATGTGTGTGTATATATGTATATATATATGTGTGTGTGTGTGTATGTGTGTGTGTGTGTGTGTGTGTGTGTGTGTGTATATATATATATATATATATATATGGAACAACAGTGCCCTTAGCAGTTTATAAGCACTGAGGAGGATACAGCACAAACACCAATAATTGTAGCACAAAATCATTATTTATCTGGGAATACAAAAACATACGAAAAAGATGTTATGGTATGAACTGAGAAGGAAAAGATATTTATTGAACAGGGCGAATCAAGGAAATTTTTATGGGAGGGGTGACATTTAACCTAGGCCTTTAAGGATGACTATAACAGAGGCTGAGGAATAGTGAGCAAAATTTATATCTAGAGTGTGAAAAAGATCTAGATCTAGTGTGAGAAAAGCTATGGAAAAAGCAAGGCATGGAACAGGAATGGCTGATGAGGAATAATCCAGTCTGCCTAGCACATATAACATATAGAGAAGTAGAAAAGAAAGCTAGAAAGGAGGCTGGTGCCCCTTACTGTCATGAAGAGCAGTGAATGCCAGACTGTGAATTTTATTCTCTATGCAAGATGAAGTTATTGAATGCTATTGAGCAAAAGAATGATATGATCAGACCTGGGCAGGAAGAAAATTGATCTGGTAGCAGTGTGAGGTAGAAATTGGTAGTAGGAGTAACAGTTTCCATGAGGTTGGTTTAGGTTTGTTGTTGTTGCTATTGTGGGTTTTGCTTGTTTTGCCATACCTGGAATCTTCCATGCTTAAAAGAATTATGCTGGAAAATGTCAGCCCTATGCTGTATTAATCTGTATATCTCATCAATCTGTGGCATCTAACTACTTTTGACATCAGAAGTGAGAAACCACTCAAACACTCATATAAGAGACTCTATTCCTCTCTGTAAAACCGTTGTCTCTCCGTGTTTAAAAAAAAATCTATGTAAAGTCAATATGACAGGTGGCTCAGTGGACAATGTTGGTCAGAGAGTCAGGAAGATCTAAATTCAAATCCAGCCTCAGATACTCACTAGCTATGAGACCCTGGGCAAATCACTTAACCTATGTTTGCATCTCTTCAGTGAACCAGGAAGAGTGGCAAGACTCTGGTGTAACCTGGGAATGACAAGTCCAGAAAGCATTCTCTCATAGGAGTACCAACCCTCTTCCTTCTATTGCTGTGGCCTGAAGAACACTCCTCCTGAGTTCCCCCCCACTCTGGGCCCAGTGACTCTCACCTACTCAGGCTACTAAGACCTAGTTATATTTTTGTTTCTCTTGTGACTAAGATCTGGATGTGTCCATTGTCCTGAATACCTCTTCCCTGGCCTCTGCAAAATAGGTATATAAAGCCCTAATGGCTTCAAGCCTTCCCCTGTGTGAATTAAAATTTGCCAAGTCATATTTCATTTATTATTATTATTATTATTATTATTATTATTATTACTGGCTTATCCACCTCTATTCAAAATCTTCCATATCTCAAATGTAGCTGCAATAGACCGGGATAAGATTGAAAAAAGCAAATGCTGGAAACTATTATCATTATTCAGGTGGGGAGGGGTGGGGGGAAGACGGGATATATTTGTTCTAGGATGGCAGCAGTGGAAATGGAATAATCATAACCGAATTTCTATAGCACATCAAGGTTCATAACCCAGCAAGATAAGGCAGTGCAAATTTTATTAGTTCCACTTGATAGATGAAGTTAAGTGACTTGTCAATGGCTACACAACTTGTACTCAGAAGCAAGATGTGAAACCAGACCTTCTAATTACAAGTCTATGGCTCTGCCTACCCATCTATGAAAGGCTGCCTCTTGAAGAGGGATAAATAAGAATTAGACTGAGGGAACTGCAGGAAGGGTGACCTAGAATCTTTGCACTTTAAGATCTCAGAACTGAACTTCGAATTCTAACCTCCAGGCACCATACAACATTGCTAACTTAGGGTTTCCCTCCCTTATTCCTATCTCTATTAATTTTCCTTTATCTTTGGCCTTTTTCTTCTTAATATAATGTTCATGATTACATCTTTCCAAATTTGCAAAACAGAGAATTGGGCACACAACCACTCTGGAATCATTTTCTAAAGCAGTGAACATTCAAGTATGTAAAAAAATAAAATAATTTAACACAAATAAGAGACTTGTTAGCAATGGACTCAGTAGCACAGTGGAGAGAGGGAGTACTGGGCCTAGAGTGAGGAAGATCTGAGCTCAAATGTGAGTGATGCTGAGTAAATCACTTAACCCCCATCTGCCTCAGTTTCCTAATAAATGCTTAATAAATGGCTCTACAAATCTGTACATACAATGCACATTTAAGTTTAATATGAATTATTAACATTATTAACATTCTCTCCATCACTGTGTTAAGACTAGATAATCAACAAAACAACAAATCAAGACCTGATTTGTAGATGTGCTCATTTCACACTGAAAATTTAATGATCAGTTCCTGCATAATCCTAGTTACACCCCCAAACCTGATGTACATAAACCTGGTTTAAAGATCCATTAAATGTAAACAATAGAATAGACTGAACTTTGGATCTTAAAAAAAAGAAAGGTTGGGACCAACTTGTTTCCCCACCCTCTGTGGATGATTTTGCTGGATGGTAGTAATTGTGACCCTGAAGTCAGAAAAATGTTAACCTCTAGTGAGCTGGAAGTCCTGGAGCAGGATCATGCAGAAGGAATGCGACCTTGCTGCACCAAAGGAATGTAACTTTGGCAGACTGGAGGCTGGTGAGTGAAGTAAAGAAAGCTCTCTCATTCTTAGAGATAGCCCTTCAGAAGTAGGAGCTCTCTTAGGTCCCTGAAGTGTCAAGCACAGCATCCTTTCTCTGTATCTGCCTCTCCCTCTCTCTCTGCTGGGCACGATGCAGTAAATGCAGCAGGAAGCCTATGAAGACTTCTTGTGCCAGAGGGTGAAGAGTAGCTGAATGATGAAGCAGCCAGTGAGGCAACCAAAAGAGGGGGGAGCACAACCAGCTTAGTAAGCTGAGACCCCTTAGAGCCAAGAAGGAATATACGTATGCATATGTATATATGTATGTATCCATGTGTGTATATATGTATATATAAATGCATGCATACACACGTATGTATATATTATAAATACATTTTATAATGACTATAGAATAAATAGTTTATATTATATAATAAATAATATTATCTAGTAAGATTATAACAATCATAAATTACATGTAATATCATACATAAGGCAGATGGCTCAGTGGTGACTCAGAGAGTCAGGAAGATCTAAATTCAAAACCAGCCTCAGATACTATCTATGAGACCCTGGGCAAATCACTTAACCTATGTTTGCCTTAATCTACTGAAGAAGGAAATGGGAAACTACTCTAATATCTTTGCCAATAAAAACCCCATATGGGGTCACAAAGAGCCCGATGTAACTGAATGAATGACTAAACAACAAAGGTAGTACAGTGGATAGAGTAATCATGCATTATGTGTAATACACAATACCATACATAATGGCAGGTGGCTCAGTGGATAGAGGATTGGGCCTGGACTCAGTAAGACCTGAGGTCAAATCCTTCCTCAGCTACTTACTGACTGCCTGACCTCGAGCAAGCCATTTAAATGCTGCCTTCTTTAGTTTCCTCATGGGTAAAATTGGGGATTACAATAGCACCTACCTCTCAGGGTTGTTTTGATGATCAAATGAAATAATAATTGTAAAGCACTTAGCACAGGGTCTGGCACATAGTAGGTACTATATAAATGTTAGGTATTATTATAATACATGTATATTTTAACATCACATTATATGATATGGATATATAGCTTCAGTCTTTCTGAGGATATTTTCCTAGTTTTTCCCACACGGGTAGTTGGAGCTATCTCTAAGGTCCCTACCTTTTGAGCTCCATCCATCTTTTTCCTCTTTAAAAGCCTTTCCCCCTGTTTTTGGAGTCATAGAAATTTAGTTTTCTCAGACTACTCTACTGGGAATTGGACATGGGTTTGCACTCACTGAATAATCCCTTTGCTAATTATTTTATTACCAGTTAAATGTTTTACCTTTGAAATGTGCTTTCCATATCTTCTTTGCCAGATCCTAAGGGAGCAGGAATGGGGGCTCAAAACAACCGAAGTACATTTATTTTGAACTACATTAAATTAAGTCATTTTGTGAGTCTAGAATTGAATGGAACACAGCCTAAACGTTCTGAGAAAACCATAGGCTTCCTGCATATTTTCTTGGTAACTTTTGACTTGATCTGCTGCAGCGTCATAGCTGACTAAATATTTTCCTAAATCTAGTAGACAATACACACTTCAGAACTCCTTTAAAGAATAGTTGAATGTGCCCTTCATTTGGAGTTAGAGGCCCCTTGGAGCCTCTAATCAATTTAAAGATATGATCTCCTTAAATTCCATTCAACAACTATTTATTAGGCACCTACTATGAGCCAGACACTCTGATACAAAAACAAAAAGACACAGTTCCTGACATCAGGTAGTTTACATTCTTCTGGGGAGAATATATGTATGTGTATGTATATGTATGTATGTATATATTTGTATACATGGGTCACATACAAAGCAAACACAAGGTAATCTTGGATGAGAAGGCACTGGCTACCGAGGGAACTGGGGAAGACCTCCTGAAAAAGGTGATATTTGAGTAGAGTTTTGAAAAGAAGACAAAGACTCCAGTAAGTTTGAAGAGTATTCCATAGATGCAAGATGGCCAGAACAAAGAAGAGAGATGAAATATCTTCTCTGAAGAATTGCAAGTTGGCTTTATTTTGGAGAGGGTTCATGTATAAATAGACTGGAAATAAAGGATTGCGAAGAGCTTTAAATCCTGAGGAATTTATATTTGATCTTAGAGGTAACAGGCAACCACTAGAGTTTATTAAGTTGGAGTGGGGAGGGAGGGAGGGTGTCATGTCAAATCTGCAATTTAGAAAAATTACATTGTTAGCTATGTGCAGGATGTATTATAGTACGAAGAGGTTGAGGCAGGAAGAGCAATTAGGAGGCTCTTGTAATAGTCTAAGCAATAGTGGTGAGGGCTTGAATCAAGGTGGTGGCTGTCTGAGTAGAAAAAAGGAGTTATATGTGAGACATGCTGTAGAAATAGAGATGACAATCTGTATCCAATTGTTGGAAATTGATTGGATATGTACAATGAGTAAGAATGAGGAGTTGAGAATAGCGTAAAGGTTGTAAATCTGGGTGACAGGAAGAATGGTACCTTCAACAGTAATAGGAAATTTCAGAAAAGGTCTGGTGAAAAGTTGAAGGGTTCTGCTTTGCACATATTGAATTTGAGATTTCACTGGAAATTATATATATATGCTGTATATATTATATATATATTCTTTGGAATACATACATATATTCATTGGAATATATGTATATATTCACTGGAAACTATATACACTGTATACATACACACACACACATATATACAGGTATATATGTACATATATGTGTATATATACACAGGTATGTATGTACATATATGTATACATACACATTTTTATATATATATATGTGTGTGTGTGTGTGTGTGTGTGTGTGTGTGTGCATTGTGTATATGCATGCACACTAGAGAGTTGGTGATATAGGAATGCAGTTCAGGAGAGAAACTAGGACCAGGTACCTAGATCTGGGCTTTGAATATAACTTTCCCAAATGGGTTACTACTGAAATTATAAACATTAATTCCTTATTTAAATACATGGCTGTACTCAAAGCGTCTAATCAGATATTTTCTATTTCAGAGACTGTGGAGTTGAGGGAGTAAAAACAAGGCTTAAGAGACTTGGCCAAAATTATGTACAGAAACTAGTCAACCTAGAAATAAAATTCAGGTCCCCTTTTATTTGAGTGCTTCTTTAACATACCAGCCTTCATCTTTTACAACTAATTATGATTCTCTCCCCCCATTTTGACATCCTTTTTAAACATTAGCTTTTCAAAGTGATATATTTGGAATATGTTTTAACATTTGACATTCACTTTGATATGTGAGACTTAGTAGTGCTAAAGTGGCATCCTGCAAATGCAAAGATGTTAAATAAAAGAGAAAAAAATACATGAAAAATTGAGGGTGGAGAGAATCTAATCTATATATTGTTCATTAAAGAGTTCACCAAATCTGATAAGTGATGGAAAATTAGAATTCAAAAAATGATTTTATTTCTTTTACCCTGCTAATGAAATGACAATAATTTTGTAACAAAAGTTATCCTACTCAACATAAAACATCAAAGTTGTTGGAAACTACCTGAAGAGAGTTGAGGAACAAGCGTTTTCTGAGGAGCATAAATAGTAGAACAGATTAAAAACCTACTTTTTATTGAAAATCAATGCATAATTTGTTTAGTGATCCATCAGTCTACTGTCCTAGACAGGTAATATGCCTTTCCAATTCGCTATCTTGCGATCTCTCTCTCTCTCTCTCTCTCTCTCTCTCTCTCTCTCTCTCTCTCTGTCTCTGTCTCTCTCCCTCTCTAATTCAGATACAAATCAAAAGAAACTTTGTTGTTAAAAGTCTTAATTCAACTGTCATTTTAAGTACTATCTGTGGAGTTATATTCCTATATTCACCTTGTACTTATCTAGTTCCTTAATAACCAATTCTTCATCTAAAATAAGCATTTTCAGGAATTATGCATAACATTTCTGGGAATTAGTTTCTTAGAATTCCAACTGGGCCATTTTACAAGTTTCTAAAGAATAACTCAGACCAACGATATACACAACAGTGTGCCTGGCTTTTAAGGGAGCTGATATTTATGAGCATTGTCTGATTCTCAGAAACCACAGCCATACCAATCTCCATAGAGTGAGTACAAAGAAGTTCTGAAATGATCTATACAAACTTTTACATTTCATTTGCAGTAGCTATTGAAAATGTTAGGAAAACTTCTGAAAATTATGAGAAAGTAGTGAAATGGGGAAAAATTGACAGGGACTTTTGCCTAGGTTTCCAATACTTAATAAATGTCAAGTGGAGTCAGCACAAAGTGATTATACAGAAAATAGGCTGAGGAAACCTGTAGACTCTAAAAATTTGAAATTCACAATCTCTCTTGGTCTTAAGTCCCTATGTGAATTCAACTCCACTCTGAAAAGCTGGATCCTCTTCCTCAGGAGCTCAACCACCACTTTCCCTCCAGAGTTTCTCCTTTCCATTTCGATTTCTCAGCCACAAGCTAATCAGTCTTAATTGCTCCCAGCTGTGATTCCTGCTCCCAGGGGTTGCTCCCTGCTGTTGCATGCATTGTGTAGGGACTAAGTACAGAATCATAAAATTTGCTAAACCACGATAAATGCAGGGAAGCTCTGTAGATTCTAATTCATTATAGAGTATTTTAAGCTCTGTAAATCTAAGATTAACCCAACTTTTTTAAAGCTTCCTAATTTAAAACAGAGTTGGTGATAAAATGAGACAATATTTGCAAAGCACTTAGCACAGTGCCTGGCACAAAGCAGGTGCTAAATAAATGATTATTTTTTTGAAAAGTTATAGAAAGGGTGCTCTGAAGGACAATTGGGGGTTCTCAAAGACCTTATCTGCAGACATATAGCATCGATGTTTATAGCAGAAAAATAGCCGCCAGTGACCTCTCCCCACGTCATCTTGTATTTATTTTACAACTGTCTTAACATGTACATTGCCTAACTCAGCTATATTGTAAACTCCTTAAGACCAGTGACTATTTTATTTTCATCTTTGTATTACCAGTCTTGCCCAGTGCCTGACACCTTATTGGCAGAATTCATAATGATTGATTGAGTAGAAATTATTTATTTACGGGGCAGCTAGGTGGTACAGTGAGTAGAGCACAGGCCCTGGAGTCAGGAGGACCTGAGTTCAAATTTGACCCCAGACACTTGACACCTGTACTAGCTGTGTGACCTTGGACAAATCACTTAACCCCAATTGCCCTGCCAAAAAACAAACAAACAGAAATAATTTTTTTATTTACTATAGTATTTGCTTGTGTCTCACCAAAAGCTATGAGATTCTTTCCACTGAGTTTGATTAGTTTGATTTCTCTTCTTTTTTCTTTCATTTCGTTTTCTTTCTTTTCTTCTTCCTCCTCCCCTCTTTTCTACAGCAATTGGGAACAGGCTGAGTAGATGACAGGACACATCTCTTACTTACCTGAAGTGGTATAAGAATTAAACACTTTAGAACAATAGATATGGTTCATTAAAAAGTAAAAATTCACAAATTTGGCCATTCTGAAGGAAAATTAAAATAACACGTTCTTATTTTCTTACTATTTAATCACAAGGAAATAAAGAGAGAAATTTTGAGATTCTAGGAAATGCTGATTCAAATCTGTTTCTATACTAGACAGTTCTAAATGCAAGTTCCTGGAAGAAGAATCTCTGTCAAAGTTTCCCATAGGCAAAAATATAACACTTTGTTATTATCTACTTTAGTAAATTGCAAACTCAACTTGCCAGCCATAGCAGCATTAAGAGTCTTAGAATTTCTTGGTTATTAATAGTAAATCCTTCATTAACACCATGAATAGAAAGATAGGGAGAAAATAACAAATGTGCTTTGTAAATAAATTAACTATAACTGAAGGTGATTAAAGAAGTCAATATGAACCTTTTTATTAAAGCCACTGAGATTCAGTTAATGAACTGCAATTCATGGTTATTAGTTTGACTAATAAACTCTGTAACTGAGCAAAAACTTGATATAATGAAGACAAAGTAGCAGAGCCTGGGAACAGGTTGCTTTTGGTGTAAAAGGAACAAGTTCAACATGTTTGAAAAAGGAAGTTTAAGAAATGAAGCCTCAATAAAATCCTGGAAATAATTGCTCTTTTTCTCTTAATTCACATTTTCCTAAGAACAATAGAAAACGATTATGTTGTATCATAGACTCTTAGAGCTGGAAGAGACCCTAATAAAGGTCATCATCCTCTGTTTTACAGTTGAGGAAACTGAGAACCAGTAACATAAAGTGACTTCCCAATGATCATGAAACTAATTAGCAACAAAGCCTCAACTAGAACCCAGGTCTCCTAATATGGTCCAGTCAGTACTCTTTCAAATCACATCAAATGAGATAAAATTTATAAATCATTTAGCACAATGTCTGACACCTTGTAGGTGCTTAATAATTTTTTTTCCTCCCTTCCCCTTTTTCTCCCCTTCTTTCCACTACACCATATACTTTATGCTCACAATAAAATGATAAATGCCATGGAAAGAGTACTAGAAGGGGTTAAGGCACTAGAAGACTAAAACAACATATTTTGGCCTAATAGAAAAGGACTCTAGGAATTGGATCAGAACTATGACCCTAATAGCTAGCATTTATATAGCAACTTAAGGTTTGCAAAATGTTTTACATATATCACCTCATTTGATCCTTAAAACAACCCTGTGAAGTAAGAGCCATTGTTATCCCCATTTTACAGATGAGGTAGATGATTTGGCCAGGGATACACAGAATTTCTAAGTGTCTGGGGTAGGATTCAAACTCTAAACTTTCTGACTAAGTCCAGTACTCTAGCTGCTATTCCACCTGTCTGCCTTTGACCATAATGATCAAGCAAATCGATGTATATCTGAATTGGTAAGGCTAATGACTTATGAAGCTAGCCCACTTGCAAACTAAGTGGAAAACCAGTGGGAAAGCTTAAAAAGTTCTTTGTCCTTCTCAGTGGCGCTTGGGTTCCTGATCTTTAATTCTAATGCCTTCCATCTGTTGATTATATATTCTGAATAAAGCTTATATTATTCTTTTACTCTCTTTGTATCCCCCATGTTTAGCACAGTGCCTGACACACTGTAAGTCCTTAATAAATATTTATTGGCTAACTGATTAACACTATGGGATTAGCATAGAAAATGGGACAAAGGACAGATCATTTTCTGCTTCTAGTATTGCACTCAAAAATGTCAGGGTATTTCCTAAGTAGGCACAAATCACCTCCCACCATTGTGGGCCAGTAAAAAAGCTGTCTTCCTTATACCTTCAAAAATAGGTAATCCAAGATATGCCATGATTGCCTGGGCCCTGAGTTCATGATGACCTTGGAACAGAAACCCTGTGCCCCTGATCTTGGATCTGCTAGATGAGTTGGAATAAGGTCCACAAAATTGGACCTAAATGGAAATTACAGTTAGATCAAGATTGATAGAAATTAATATCATGTTTCAGATCTAATGGAAGCAGTATATGGACCTAATTAGGTCATTTGATTTTCACCACCTGTCATGCCCAAGTTTTATGAAGATAATCCTTACGAGACCTCCACCATCAGGTGATAGCACATTCATACAGTAGCCTGATCTACTCTGCTGATTCTTTGTCACTTATATACCTGGTATAGCCAGCATTGTCATGACTGAAAATACCAAGGCAGTGGTCTGTCCAACAGAGTTGGCCTATAATTCTCAAGAGTTTATATATGGTCAGTAAAGGGGTGACGATAGGGATCCAGGAAGCACATGCATTTTACTGATGTGGCAGGATCCCCAAAATGTAAAGCATCTATGGTATTTTGGGGGGTTTTCTGGATTCTACCACTGGTTTATCTTTCTCCTTCCTTTCTTTCCTGATCCACTTTTAAAAATAAAATTTAAAATATAAAAAAGTAAGAGTTTCCAACAGGCAATGTCTACAGAGAAGACAAAACAATTTACAAGAATATGAGGCAGCTAAGCGGTACAGTAGGTAGAGCACTGGCCCTGGAGTCAGGAGGACCTGAGTTCAAATCCAGCCTCAGGCACTTGACACACTTACTAGCTGTGTGACCTTGGGCAAGTCACTTAACCCCAATTGCCCTGCCTTCCTCCTTCCAAAAGAAAATAAAAGAAAAAAAGAAAGAAAAAATTAAAAAAAAAGAATATTCCTGATGAGCCCTAACCCATATTACCTATTTGTGGCATTTCTGTACAACAGCTATCCATGCTTCCTTTTCTCAATTTGAGTGCTACATCTCACACATTATCCCCTTCTCGCTACTCACACAGCTATGATCTTAATTCAGGCCAGTTCGACGACCACATCTCTCACATTGTCCTCTTCTCATTATTCACATAACCATAATCTTAATTCAAGTTCTTATCACTTCCTAGTTAAGATGATTATCAGCCTCCTAACTGGTCTCCCTGTCCTAATCATTCTACACCCATTTATCTTCAACTTTTGGCAAAATGACTTTTCTTAAGCACACGTCTGAACACATCACTCCCCTATTCAATAAACTGCACTGGCTCCCTATTGACTCTAGGATTAAAATACAAACTCCTTTATTTGGCATTTAAAGTCATTTGCGACCTGGTCCCGATGTACATGTATGGGCTCGTTAAAACTCTTTCCCGTGCTCTGTGGTCTAATCAAACTGTCTTCTTTCTTTTCCTTATGCAGAACAATCCACAAAAGTTCTCTTTTGTTGAACTAGACATTCCCTATTGATGTATTACCTCCCCACCTCTACCTCAAAGAATCCTTCACTTCTTCAAATCCTAGTCCACATGCTACCTTCTACATTAAGGGTTTATTTTTTGTTTGTTTTTGTTTTCTGATTTACTCTCATTTATCCTGCATATTCTTATATATGTACATGTTATGTCTCTCACCACAGTGAGTCCTTGAAAGGAGGAGCCATTTCACTGGTTTTTTTTTCCTAATAGCTGCTTAATAATGCCTATTTGTTTGATTAAATGACCATTTCATCACTGCATGTATTTTTTTTTAACTATAATCTTTCCTTTTTTAAAACTATATTATTTGGATAGCTAGATAGACTGTAGGTAGAAACCACTCACTTCTGGTTGAGATGGCAGGGGAAGTAGAATGGCCCCAATTCCTAAACACTTACTCCAGATAAAAATAAAGCAAAATAATTAGGAAACAAAGAGAGGAAGTATAGGGCCTTCGTGAAGCATAGGTCCACAAAAGAGTACACCTAGAAGCCTGAAGGGACCAAAGAGGGGGACCCCAAGCAGAGAGGCTGCAATGAGGCAAGGGTAGCCCTTGGAGGTCCTCCCACAGTTTCACAGTTTATCTGCTAGAAATCCCTATAGCAGGCAAGCCAGGCGTTAAGAGCACTGGAGTTGCTGGAAACCAGAATTAGTCAGAAGTTCATAAATCATGGAATCTGCAAGAACCTGTGGTTAGGAATTGACTGAGCACCTAGAAGCCAAGAACTCAAGCCGTGCCATGGGGAGACAGTTATCAGACAGTGGCACTTAGAAATTCAGGGAAAATTTTCTGTATGGAAAATGGTTGGTTATAGTCAGGGATCTGTTTTTAAAAGCATTTGTGTTGGCACTCTAATGAAAGAAATTCACAGAATCAGTGCCCCTCTAGCCTAACTTATACTCCCAAAAGACAACCCTCTCCAACATGCCCCATAAGCAGCCATCTAGCTTCCACTTGAACATCTCCCATAACAGGGAATCACTCCAGCACTTCCTTAAGCAGTCCGTTCCACTTTTGATTAGCAATACCTGTTTTTCCTTACACCTAGACTAAATTTGTCTCCTTTACTTCTACCATTAGTCTGGGTCCTATTCTCCCAGAATCAAAAAGATTTTTTTTGAAGTCCCTTCAAATATAAAGGAAATTATCCCCTCTCTTTAAGTCTCTTTTAAGTCAAATTCCTCAAAATAGGCTTAGTTTTTCTTTAACTTCCTAAATACTGTTTGATAGTATTAAGATCTCGAAGGGATACTAGTTTATTCTCACACCACCACCACCCCATACACACATTAGAATGTCAGCATTACATTGTCATACAGCCCCTTCCAATTCAGCAAACAAGTTTAACTTTCTAGGTTTCTCTTTACTCCTGTGTTTACATTTCAAAGTTTCTACTTAGCTTTCATTTTTCATCAGAGATGCTTGAAAAATACGAAAATACGAAATAAAAGAAATGCTTGAAAGTCCTCTATTCCATGGTCCATTTTGACAGATCATGCAACCAAAAAGATGGAAGACAAGACATTTTCTCCAATCGTCTTGAACTTTCAAAATTCCACCAATAAAAGAATCATATACCAAGAGGTAAAATCATTGCAGCTATCTCTACAAAGATAACAGCAGAGAGGGCTAAGCCCTATTCCCCAGCACTCACTTAGTACCATCTTTCCCACTAGCTTCTGAGCTTTGGGCTTGTGATTTGGGATCTACTTCACAATTTTACTTGCTGCCAATGCAGCAAACTCTGCCCCTGTGCTCACCCTACCATTCTATGGAAACAAGCAACAGAATTCAACTCCTCTCACCCCTTCTCAGAAGGTAGAGAGATAAGAAATCATGCAAGTCATCACTGCTTACCCATAAAATTAAGAATAAAAGAAACTGAGTGGGAGGAGGATATCTATCAGTCCTGAAGAAAAATGAATGGCATCTAGTCAGTCCTGTCCCCTCTGAAGTCACTTAGGGCAGGCATTGATCATACAACATTAATTCTCCAGCATGAGAGAAGCCTGAGATAGATTTAAGGTCCAGACCTCAGGGGATCCACCATCACAGGTAAAGGAGTCAGAAAGTGGGTGATAAGGGAATATAAGGGGAAAAGACTGAAAAAGATCTCAAGAGGAATAAAACTCAGTTAAAATGACCTGATCACAATCAGATAAACCAACAGGGGAAGACAGAAAAAAGATGAGGTCCAATGAGGCCAAACATCTCTGAATAAATATTTTCAGACAAAGGAAAACAAATCAACATGTAATGAAGAAAATGACTCTGTGGATTCCCAAGAGAGTATACAAACACAGCAGAGGGTTCCCACAATGGTTTAAGAGAGAAAAAGAATTGTGAAAGCAAAATTTATGGCCTGCACAGCAGAAATAATTGGCAGAAGAGGAAAACTTGAATCCATGGTGGCAAGCCTCTCCAGAGAAACAAAAGAGAAAACAACTGATTGTGAATAAAATTGAACAGAAGCGAAGGACAATCTGGAAGAACTGAAGCAAAAAATAATGTCATTAAAAAGATCTATAGAAGCAAAATTGATTGATCTCAAAGACTGGGTGCAAAGAGACAACTTAAGAGTTATGGGTTTCCCAGAAGAATATGACAAATCAAGAAACCTGAACACCATAGTGAAAGAAATAATGCATGACATCTGCCCAGAACTTCCAAACACAGAAAATGAGGCACCAATCCAAAGAATATACTGATTGCTTCCAGAAAAAAAATTTTAAAACCTGGTCAAATTCAATAATTCAAAATGACAGAGAACAAAATTTTGCAAGTGACCAAGAGAAAGGTCTATTTCTTCTGAGTTTTGCTGGATAAGTTATTCTTGATTGTAATCTTTATTTTTTGCCTTTTGGAATACTGTATTCCAAGATTTGCTCTGCATTTTAGTTAGTAGTAGCTGCCAAATCTTGTGTGATTCTTATCCTCATGTACTTAAATTGTCTCTTTCTGGATGCTTGAAGTATTTTTATATGATGTATGAATTCTGTATTTTGGATATGACATTCCTCTGACTTTTGCTTTGGGGGCTCATTTGAAGAGGTTATTGGTGGATTCTTTCTATCTTTATTTTGCCTTTTAGCTCTAATAGACCTAGATATTTTTCATTTATAATTTCTTGAAATATAGTTTCCAGGATTTTTTTAATCAGAGTTTTCAGAGAAGCCAATGATTTTTAAATTATTTCTTTTAGACAGGTCAGGGTTTTATATCTCAGATACCTTATAATTCTTTTTTTCATATTTTTATTTTGTTCTAATATTTCTTGCTATCTCATGAAGTTAGTTATTGGTCTCTGGTCAATTCTAGTTTTCAGGTAATGTTTTACTACTTCACAGCTTTGTCTTCTAAGCTATTTCTTTGCCTTTCAAGAGCTTTCTTTTCATTTTTAGCTCTTATTTCACTTCTTTCAGGTATTCATGTAGTTCTTGTGGAAAATCTATTTTGCTATCTTTTTATTCTTTTCAATCTCTTCTTGGGGCTATTACAGAATTATCTCTGAAATTATATTTTATACTGTGTGGGCTTTTCTTTTAGTTATTCAACATAACAGCTTAGGTCCTTTGTGCTAAGGCTAGATTCTGCCCTGCAACATGGTCCTGGGTGGGGTGATTTGCCCTGATTAGTTTCATCCTAAGTCCTCTGGGTTTTTACATTGATTGTTTCCTAAGTTTAGTGCCCCTGTATCTTTGAGATTTGGAGCACTGGATCTTCAGAGATCTCTGGTGTCCGAAGGTCTCCTTAGTTCTCCCTCCCAGATTAGTGTCAGCTGCAAATTTGATAAGCACTCCATCTGTGCTTTTATTCAAGTCATTGATGAAAATGTTAAATGGCACAAAGCCCAGCCCAGATCCCTGGTGCATTTCCACTCAAGATCTCCTTCCAAGATGACATTGAACAATTAATACCTGCTCTTTTATTCTAATCATTTAACCAATTCTGAATCAACTTAGCTGTATTCTCATCTAGTACAAATCTCTCCATCTTTTCTACACAGTAAAAAAAAGATCACTAGAGATTTTTATTATATGTTTTGATAAAAATCTAAATAAATTCTATACACGGTATTTTAATGCTCTACCAGTTTAATAATCCTGCCATAAAAGTAAATAAATATTGGTCTGGTACAACTTTCTTGTTCATGAAGCCATGTAAGCTTTCTGTGATCCAAACATTTTCTTTCCTGGATATTGACTAAATTTCCAAATGCTCAATAACCAGTTCTCTTTTTCCTCTTCACCTCCAACTATTCCTGTAGTTCAGGTGGTATACACTTGATTACCACCTTACCATGGAGGTAAGACATACTTAAATGAAGTCAGACTTTTCACATTTGTCAGCATGTAATTGGCCCAACATGACTAAAGAAAATTCTCTAATGGAAATGTTTTTCATGAATTTTGCTCCTAGGCAATGTTAAGTAGATTAAAAACTTTATTTCCAGGGGCTTCTATAGTTTCTTTTCTGCTTTATGGACCAGTAAGTCCCATGACATGAGAACAAGTTTGATAAGAAAGGTGCCTTCATCAGTTTGAGTGTCAGGGACCACATATTCAAAGTGACAATTTCTTTTATTCTGGCATGTTAAATTTTTACATCCCTGCAAACCAATATTCTCTTGGGTCCAGAAAACCACTCCCATAATTGTATCTGTGAAATTTAATTTGGTTAAACTTGGTAATGTAAATCATACTGGAAGTAAAGAATTAAAGAAATAACCTGAGAGAGTGAGATTAGATCTATTGTGGGGAAAAGATGGTACTGATCTATGCTGCATACTGATTTTTAAAATTGGCAAGACTATTTCAAGATCATAGTGGAAGAGGAATTAAACAGAGACGTTGAAGAGTCTCAGAGGATTGAGTCTTCAAAAAACAGGAAACTGAAGCTCAAGGAGGTTAAGTGATTTGCCCAAAGGCACAAATCTAATAAATGTAGGAGCCAATGCAGTGGAAACACTCAGATTCAGAAAAGCAAGTGTCTAATCGGAGGACTAACTAATGATTTACTACTGGTAAATTATTTACCTTTATTGATCCTCAGTTTTCTCATTTGTAAAATTAAACAATTTTTAAAGTTATCTTCCAAATCAAAGAAATCCATATGTATCCACAAGACTAATTTTCATAGATGGCTCCCATAATCAGTCTCTATTTCATTTGTCACTGTTCAGTAGTTTCAGTCATGCCTGAATCTTCATGACCCCATTTGTGGTTTTCTTGGATATTGGAGGGGTTTCCCATTTCCTTCTCCAGCTCATTTTGCAGATGAGGAACTAAGGCAAAGAAGGTTAAGTGACTTGCCTAGGGTCATACAACTGGTAAGTGTCTGAGGCTGGATTTGAACTCAGAAAGAAGAGTCTTCCTGACTCCAAGCCCAGCACTCTACCCATTGTGCCACCTAGCTACTGCCGATGATGATGATGATGACGATGATGATGAAATAGCTATAATTTAAATAATGCTTTAAAATTGGCAAAGTGTTTTAGATATATCATCTCATTTGGTATTCACAATCACCCTGGGAGGTAGGTTCTATTCTTATCTTCATTTTACAGATGAGAAAATGGAGATACAAAGCAGTTAAGTGACTTGCTAGAGTCATACAACTACTTTGGGACAGGATTTGAACTCAGGTTTCTCTGACTCCAAGCCTAGCACTCTATCTGCTCTGCCACCTAGCTACCCCCTCCTAAGACAAAAACAAAAATAAAGTTCTAAAATAGAAACAAAACATTCTAAATTTTTAAAATTATATTATAAAACAAATCTAAATAAAACTTTCTCTTCTTTAATTCATTTCAGTTCTTTCCCTGACAGTAGTTTGAAGGGAAGAGAACAACCAACACGTCAGGCTCTGTGCTAAGTGTAGAGAATACAAAGAAAAGGGGAAAAATAGTCCCTGCTCTTCAGGAGTCCACTGGGTAATGAGGGGGCCAATATGCAAACAGCTATGCACAAACAAGGTGTATATAGGGGTGAGTTGGGGGTAGGATTAAGGAGGACTGAGAAAATCTTGCAGAAGATGAGATTTTAGCTGAGACTTGAAGAAAGCCAGAGAAGCCAGCAGGCTGACATGAGGAGGGAGGGCATTCCAGGGATGGGGGACAATAAGTGAAAACACTATGAGTCAGGAGACCCTGTGTTGTGTATGAGGAACAGCAAAGAGAACTAGTGAAGTGTAAGAGATGGTATTTGAACCCATCTCCTAACTATAGGTTCATCTTTTCCCACTATAACATCTGCTTTGATCATATCCCCAAATGGCAGGTACTAATCTTCTTAGCCTATTTAATAGGCCCTATTCTCATCTGACAGCCCCCTAAGCCATTAATCTCATTCTGCTCTATCATCCCTCTTATATCCCTTTTCTTAATAACATTTTGTATTCTTTCCTTCTATTCTTCCTTCTAAAGTCAAAGTTAAGGTTGCGTCTACATTCAACCGGTAATTTAGGATGTTTGTCTTCAAACATCCTTTTCTACTTTCAGAACTGTCAGTTTTACAGGGCTGGTGTTAGAGATAAGTAAAGGTGTGAAAATAACTCCCTGACAAATAATTAGGTTTTTTTTTTTAATGTATGAAACTTCTGTTTAAGTGCCATTAGAATACAAAAGCAAATATTTGGAAATAGTCAGGCTTTTGACTTTAATAGTTTCCCAAAGCAGATAAAGAGACTGAGCGTCTTAACCTCTCTATGACTGGTGTGTAAATAATTCAAGCCTAGCTGAACCAAAGGAGGCAGATGAGGAGCCAGAGGCAGACCTTCCTTCCCTGGTGTAAAACACAAGTCAAACTGCTTCTGCTTAGTAGTTCCAATTGCCTCTTCATGGGGTGTCTTGACTCCCTTTTCTTGCCTGACTTTTAAAAAAAATTGGCCTTTGTCCTCTGGGTTTATGAGTACTACGTTTTATTTTGGTTTAGGTCTTTGCTACATACAGTTCTTTGGTCTTTTCTTTATGAGGTTTGTTATTGTTCTTGATTTCTTTTACTAGTCTCATCTTTACCCCTTGGACATTTTTATTAACCAATTTAATTTTTGCTTTGCAATACTAATAGTTCCTTTGTCATCATGCTTTAGAGACTTTAAACTCATCTTTGCTCCCTCTTGACCAAAACAAAGTTGTTTGTTGGAAAAAAGCATTGGTTTTGAGTCAAAGAATCTATGTTAGAATCCTGGTCCAGTTACTGCATATCATTTGTAAAATTGCAACTTCTTTTGGTCTTGTTCCTTGTAAAACTGATCATTTTGGACCGAATTACAATCTAGAAAGATGCTTGATCTCTTCCCTGCCTATCCCACAGAAGTTGGGATTGATGTGAAAAGATAATTTAGCCATCATTTTACTCTTTTCCTTTGTGCTTCTACAATCCTACTTTGCTCATGGGGAACAGTGCCTTCTTTGATGCAGGTATGCCATACTGGGCTATCCTGTGCTGGTGTCTCCAATGTCTCACAACTGATTCTGAAGTTCTTTAGAGAGACCTGGAAGTGTCCTTATATCGCTTCTCCTGACCTCCATGTGAGTGCTTGTCTTGTGTGAGTTCTTCATAAAATAGTCTTTTAGGCAAACGAACATTTGGCTTTCAAACAACACGGCCAGCCCATTGGAGTTGCACTCTCTAGAGTAAAGTCTGAATGCTTGGCAGTTCAGTTCAAGAAAGGACGTCAGTGTCTGGTACCTTACCCTGCCAGGTGATCTTCAGAATCTTTCTAAGGCAATTCAAATGGAAATGATTCAGTTTCCTGGCATGACGCTGGTATATTGTCCAGGTTTCACAGGCATTCGACAATGAGGTCAGCACAATGGCTCTGTAGACCTTCAGTCTGGTAGGCAGTCTAATTCCTCATCTCTTCCACACTTTCTTTCAGAGCCTCTGGAACACAAAGCTAAGTATGGCAATGTGTGCATTGTATATACATCCCTGGAAAGTATACTGCTGAGGTGACTGAACTTATCCACAGAGTTAAGTTCTCAGCACTTAGCACAGCGCTTGACATGTAATAGGTACTTAATAAGCGCTACTTGACTGACTCTATATCCTTGAGTTTCAGTCTCCTTTTCTGTTAAATGGGTATAATGAGACTTGGGCCACCTATCTCATATGATTATTGGGAAGAAAGCATTTTGTAATATTTAAAGTACTATATAAATGAGAGTTATTGTAACAGGTCTAATTAGCTTACATAACCACAAGTACATTTACAGGGGAAGCTGTCAAGAGGACAACAAATAAATACAATATGGAACATATCTAGAAACACTTCATGTGTTGTTTATCACCAATGACAGAAAAGCCAACACATTTGGACCCTGACTCTTCAGTGTTACAAGGAAATAGAAATGGCACTTCAGAAGATCAAAAGTAAGGGTGACTCCACCAACTTAAGTACATATGGAGAATATCTATGCTGAAAGTAATGTATTTTTAAAAGCATTGATACATCATTTTCAAGCTGTCTTGGGGAGGGAATGATACCTGAAAAATAGAAAAAAATCACAAACTATATCAATGCTCAACAGGGCACTCAAAAGGATACCAATAATTACTGACTGTTGCCCTGATGTCAACTTAACCTATCTTCTTGACTTGCCATATTTTCTAGATTTTTTTTTGGTTAACATAACCAAGGTAATCTACTTTCTTCTTTTTGTAAAAATTTAATTAGCATGATCATCACAAATTTCAAGAGGATACTAGATAAAAATATGAGCTGAGAACTAGCAGAAGCATTTCATAAATGATGTCATACTGCAGACCATATCCTTACAAAAACACTAAGAGTTTCAAAAAATATTAGATCCTGCTATATTTATTGTTTGTCAATGATTTTGAAAAAAAAATAATGATTTGGCTCTGAAGAACAAAATGCTACCTTAAAGGCTCTACTTCTATAAGGAGTTTCTTACATATATTAAAATCGTAAAAGATCCTTTGGTAAATGCAGCTACAGAGATAACTATTCAGAGGCCTTCTGATTATTAACATTGTAAAACATAGAGTCGGTAGCTAGATGTCTCAGTGGATAGAGTACTGTGCCTAGAGTCAGAAGACGTGAGTTAAAACAGGCCTCAGACACATACTAGCTCTGTGACCCTGGGCAAGTCACTTAACCTCTCTTGTTCTTAACCCACCAGAGAAGGAAATGGCAAACCACTCTAGTGTCTTTGCTACAAAAACCCCATGGACAATAGGATCCACAGGTCATGAAGAGTTGGACATGACTGAACAACTGAATACCAACAAAGGCATATAGTAAAGAGACACATGCTCACCAAAGATATTTGCTGCTCTCATAGAAAATTTATTTTGCTAAGTTCAAAGGAAAGAGGAATTCCCCATAGATAGTGAAAACTTTCATATGCTCCAGTTTATGGATGATGTTTTGCTGACTCAATAATGCCCTAGGACAGGGCTGTCCAACCTTAGGTTATCTTAGGGCCGCATTAAAATAAAATAATTATTCAAGGGCTGCGCCCAATATAAAAAATACAGTACACTAATAGAAAGTAGGAGAACACATCATCAATATGATAGTGGAAGGCAGGAAGCAGGAAAGCAAACATAAAACAATAAAGCAACAACACAACAGTATAAAGGCAGGTGCATACTGACTCTACATAGTAGAGATGGAATGCATCCCACAGATCAACTGAAAATTCCATTTGATATGTTCCCTCTGTAATACTGCTTAAAAACACCGAAGAAATTAACATCAATGAGATTATTTATTAGTGATGGAATTAAAAAATCTAATATGCATTCCAGGCAAATTATTATTTTATTTTTTCACTCGTGAAAATTAAAACCCATAGGCGGGCCGCATAAAATCGTACTGCAGGCAGCATGCAGGCTGTATTTTAGACAGCCCTGCCCTAGGACATTACAGGGAGTCTTCAATGAAATCCATGACTTATTAGCCTAACAACCCACATAGGCACAAATGTCAATGGATTAAAAATGCCTATTGTTCAGACTGTGACATGATGTTGGCAAACAAGTCCACTGAGCTAGTAAATTGAAATGGCAATGGACAACAAATTAGGCAAAAAATGAGCAGGAGGAAGACTGTGATCTGGGAAACTACAATGTGGTTTTAATAAAACCAAGTTATTCCCTGAAGGGGAAAAAATTCATCTTTTTAACACAAAGGTTCACCTTGTATTGGTGTATACTTGCAAATTTTGGAATACCAATGTCCAAAAAATCAAAATTGCTGGTTCTCCAAGTCAAAAATAATAGAAGCTTTCCCTAATCCCATTTGAATAGATATGACACTTCTTCCTCTAACTAATCACTGCGCATAGCCTATGCCTTACTTAACACAGTAAATATAGTTTGCCATATTATGATTACTTGTGTACTTGTCTCATCCACCCACTACCATAGACTACAAGCTCCTTAAAGACTGAGACAATGTCTATAGCTTCCCCAGAATTTAGTACAGGGATATGCACACAGGTGCTTAAATTCGTTTATATTATATTGCACCTACTTTTTGCTTGCCCTCAAAAGAGCTAGTGAAGTCTAGTGAATATATATATATATATATACACACACACACACACACACATATATATATATACACATATGTATGTGTGTATATTATATATATACATATATACATACATATATGTGTGTGTACATATTTTTTATTGTTGAGTCATTTCAGATGTGTCTGATTCTTCATGACCCCATTTCAGGTATTTTTTGGCAAAAATACCAGAGTGGTTTGCCATTTCTTTCTCTAACTCATTTTATAGGTGAGAGAACTGAGGCAAAGGGGGTTAAGTGACTTGTCCAGGGTCACACAGCTAGTAAGTGTCTGAGACTGGATTTGAACTCAGGTATTCCTGACTCCAGGGCAGTGCTCTATCTAATACACCACCTGGTTGTGTGTGTGTGTGTGTGTGTGTGTGTGTGTGTATGTGAGAGGGAGAGAGAGAGAGAGAGAGAGAGAGAGAGAGAGAGAGAGAGAGTAAGAGAGAGCGAGAGCAACTTCCCCAAGTTCATACACCTAATAAATTAACTTAGTTCTTTTCTGACTCCAGATGCAGTACATACTCTTTGTACTATAACTGTCCCAAGAAAAGTAGGTTACTGTGAGTGAGGAGGGGAGGACTCCTGAACATTTGATGTTAAGATCAAATCCTGGACAGACTACTGAAACTGACATCAGTATGAAAAACACCATAGGTATCCCCCAGAGTTCTATCCTGGGCCCTCTTCTCTTCTCCCTCTATACTACTTCACTTCACTAGTGATCTCATCAGCTTCCATAGATTAATTCCCATCTCTACATCTCTATATTGATGATTCTCAAATTTACCTCTCCTACCCTAAACTCTCCACTGACCTCTAATCTTATATTGCCAACTTTTTTTTCAGACATATCAAACTGGATGTCCAGTAGACATTTTAAACTCGGCATGTCCAAAACAGAACTCATCTTCCCCCTACCTGCCTCCCTGCCTCCTCTATTCCTGTAGAGGGCAACACCATCCTCCCAGTCCCTCAGGCTCAAAACCTAGGAATCCACTCAGATTTCTCACATCTCTCACCCTGCCCCAGCCATATCCAAGCTGTTGCCAAGGCCTGCCACTTTCACATTTGCAGCATTTCTCAAGTACACCTCCTTCTCTCCTCTGACACTGTCACCACTCTGGTGCAAGCCCTCATCACCTCACACCTGATTACTGCAATAGCCTGCTGGTGGATCTGCCTGCTTTGAGTCTCTCCCCACTCCAATCTATTCTCCATTCAAATGATTTTCCTAAAGCACAGGTCTGACTACGTCACCCTTTCTAGTCAATAAACTCCAGTGGCTCCCTATTGCCTCCAGCAGCAAATACAAAATGCTCTGTTTGGCATTCAAAGCCTTTCATAACCTAGCCCCCTCCTACCTTTCTATTCTTCTTATACCAGGTTCTCTGACACACACTCTTTGATCCAGTGACACTGTCCTCCTGGCTGTTCCATGAATAAGACTCTCCATCTCCTGCCTCTCTCTGGCTGTCTGCCATGCCTGGAACATTCCTCCCTCCACTCCAACCACTGACTTCCCAGGCTTCCTTGAAGCCTATTACTCAGTGCCTTCCCTCAGTTGATTGTTTCCATTTATCCTGTATATAACTTGCTTTGTACATGTTTGTTTACATATTGTCTGCCCCATTAGATTGCAAACTTCTTGAGGGCAGGAACTGTCCTTTGCATCTTTTTTGTATCTTCACAATGTCTGGCACATAGTAGGTGTTTAAGATATACTGATTGATTGACCAATATTTTTGTACTGATAGTCAAGAGAAAGAACAAATAGAAAACAGTGGGAGGGTCAAGGATAAGGAAGTTAAGATACAGGCATGAGAATGAATTCAGTTAAAATTTTATCTATTTACTGCTCTGCCAGTGGACTCATTACCAAGAACTTTATGAAAGAGCTATTCAGCAAGATGGAGCTAACATTGTACTGAAAATGTACAAGAAAAAACTGAATCTACAGTTATTTTATAGTTTATTTATTACATGTGACGCAAGGATGAGACCATGATTAACAGTGAAGAAACAATTGTGTAATAGTAAAAAGAGCATTGGATTTGAAGAAAATCTTCCCATTCCTAATTCCTGACTTACTGAGTTGCAGATTTTGGGGAAATCACTTACTTGGAATATCTGCCTCAGAAGGTTGTTGTGAGAAAAGTTCTTTGGGTTTTTTTTTTGGTAATACAGTGTGAAGTACAATGTAAATATGTACTGTTACCTTCAGAATCTTGCCAGCTTCAATGCATTTCATTTTATTAGATTATCCACTATAATAATGATACACAGTTAAGAAATGTTGCATAAAATACTTAACAAAACAACGAATTGTTTCAAAGAGAGTGTGGACCTTCAGCAGTCAGTAGAGTGGCCAAAAAATGAAAAATATGAAAGAATAGAAGTTTCTCAATAATACTGAAAATGATAATCTATATAATGAATAAAAAGCCAAGTACCAATAATTTGCATTATTATCATCAAGGAAATTGGGCTTCCTTTCCAAATGAAGAATTTTTCAAATTACAAAACACAATATATAATGTAATGTGGGAGAAAGAAAAACTTCCTAGATCAGAGTCAATTCAAGATGAAAAAAAATTCCCTATGTAAATCAGGTTAAATTGAGATTGTGTTTATGTGATCCTTCACCTCTTGAAAATGAAAAAAAAATATTGGGCAAGAATTTTATGTCTTTAAAATATGTAGACTGTCACCTGAACAAGGTTAATTTAGCCACATAAAGACAGCCAGAACTTGTTCCTCCTGGTCCAGACTCCCAAAATTGATTATTCGATTGACAAGAAACACTTGAAAATAAAAGAAGCCTGTCTGTTACTAACTACTTTGTTAAATTTATTTATAGATATAGATATGTACCTATAAAAATATACTCATACATACATGTATTTATAAATTGATATATAATTTTCGATATTGTTATACATATAATGTATATAACTGAATGTTTTACATTAGGGGGTTAAGCGATATATGTTACATATGTATATAATATATTATGTATATATATGTATGTATGTATATATAAATACATGTGTGTATAGATATAATTAGAAAAAATAAACTGTGCACAAGTTTACCTGAGTGGAACTGTTTCTAGAGCTCTGGGGCATAGAGTCAAGAGGACCCAAGTTCAAATCTAACCTCAGATACTTACTAGCAGTGTGACCCTGGGCAAGTCACTTAACTCTGTTTGTCTCAGTTTCCTCACCTGCAAAATGAGTAGGAGAAGGAAATGGCAAACTGCTCTAACATCTTTGCCGAGAAAACCCGAAAGGGGGAGAACAAAGAATTGGATGAGACCGAAATGACTCAACAACAACAACAAATTACAAATTCTTATACAAGCCTTTTGGGCTGTTTTGTTTTGCTTTTTGCTTGTAGAAAAGTTTATTAGATGATGATTTCTAAGTTCAAAATAAAGTCAATTTTTAAAAATATTGAAGTGACTCAGCAAACCCATTTGGAGTAGCTCCCTATAAAACTATTAATATCTGCATAAACACAAATATTTTCATTAAGAATTTTAGCTTAAGTTTGCCCCATAAACCTCATCGTAGAGACAAAACCTAGTTAACCCTTTCAGGCTATAAATTCTGGCTGTAAAGAAAAATTTTCATTTCCTTGATATTTTGTGGTTGTTGTTTTATTATGGCCTGAGATTCTTTTACAATTGATTTTTGACTCTAAATTTTTCTATTAAAAGCAAAAGAATACTTTCAATGTAAGAGATTTTGTTGTTATTTTGCTTTGGTCTGTATATGGGCATAGGTTCCTTGAAAGTCCCTTCATGGAAACCCCATTCTACCCAGGCAGATGAATAGAGTGGTGCCGCGTGACTTGCCAGAAGTATTAATATGATTTAGACTGGATGTGCCCTGATTTACAAGTATACTTGGGACAATCATTCCCATTAGCCTTTCCCCTTTTCCTCTGAAATGTTTTTGATAGGAATTGTATTCTGATAGGAATTTTATTATAATTCAGGTCTGTAATCTCACTAGGGGATGTATATAACCTTGGTTTGAGGAGGAGGAAGAGAAGATGATAATTGAAGAAATAATAGACTACCATTTAAATAGTGCTTTAAGGTTTACAAAAGCACTTTACATTTATTTTTTGACCCTTACAACAACCATAAATCTCACAGGGAAATTCCCTTAGGGGGAAAACCAATTATAATTCTCATCCCAGGATTTTAGGGCCTACCAGGCCAGTCTGGGTGCATGCTAATGTGACTAGTATGTATCAGAACGGAGACTGGGACCTATGATAAATGAACTTCAAAGCCAGCCCTCTCTCCCCTACACTGGGGTGAGTCTTTCTTTTACATATTCTAGGGAAAAAAAGTAATTGTTAACTATGATAACAATTAAGAAGTTTAACGAGTCAAGATGGCCACATGAAAAGGAGCCAAGATGGCCGCATGAAAACAGAGTCTTACCGGAGCTCTCTCACAAGTTCTGCCAGATATCTATAAAAAAGTGAATTTGAGCAGATTTGAGAGAGTTGGAAACCGTGAGAAGTCTGAGTGGGGCAAATTCCCAGCCAGGAGAGTCTGAAAGGCCAAAGGAACAAATCTGTGGGCTAGGAGAGCGCTCGGCATGCAGAGCTGCTCCAGATGGGAAGAAAGAGGAAGCGGCTGGCCGGGAAACCCACGTGGGAGACAGGCTGGGAGAAAGCCGGGCGCCTGAAACCAGAGGAGATCCCCAGGCCTCCCAACCCAGGAAGGCACTCTGTGGAAGTCACGAGAGGCAGCGCAATGCCACCAGCTGTGAGATACCAACTGCTGAGGCTTGCAGCCCAAAAGTATGAAATGCTTCTTGAACTTCCAGGAGACATAATGGCCAGGTAAACGGCTCTAATCCCTCCCCTCCCCACCCAGAGAATTCTTTGGTGGGGGCGGGGGGAGAACTCTGGAAAAGAGGAGATAGAAGTAGGGCTTCAGTGGCCAAGTAGTGGGAGTACCTGAGTCCCAGAGTGGCAGAGCCAGCAGGGGTCAATACCAGGAGCCCAGACATATTCTTGCTCCCCTAGGGGACGTGCCAGACACCCAGCTTGAATAACAAAGAGCTGAGACCATTGCTGAAGAGCAACAGTACTGGAGATCAACCCCAGGGGAAGAGGAGATTTTGGTCAGCCAGACCCCCTCCCCCAC
>CM053626.1:109112147-109145872 GCA_028646595.1 Phalanger gymnotis | reverse complement strand
TTGACCCTGTCTCTTTTCAAAAGTGTTTGTTTTTGATTATCATCATCCCCATCTGTCCTCCCTTTCATCATCCCCCCCCTTTTTTTTTTATCTTCTTCCTCCAGACTCAAGCATTCTTTAAGTCAAGCTGGCAACGATTTACTATACTTTTCAGTGGGCAAGAGTTCTTAGGGAACCTGCAACCTTACAGGGGTGCAGGTAAAGTTTATAGAGGATATTTGATGGTAAAAACCTTCCAAATATGTTAATTAGTTGTTTTGGGGTGGGCTTAGGGAGTTGTTAAGGAGTAGTCAGTTCTTAAAGGAATATGCACTTTTTGTATCTACTGGGCAGGTATCTTACCAGAGTTCACTGGGAAATAGCCCAAGTAGGGGCTGTATAGAAGTGTAGTTTAAGGCCTGAAACATCACTAGGTCAATTAATGATCAGGGCTGACTGGGAAATATCCAGGCTGCTTACATAAATGTCTTGTTAGGCAAGATAAACGTAAGGGAGTATACATATGTCTGGGTCTAGCAGATGTCCGCTTTATCAGGGGAGAGATAAGCATTTTGCTAAGGCATGCTGCCCTGTTTTGCTAGAGAGAAACTGCTAGGGATAGTGTTTTTAGGTTAGGGAGAGATGTGATTTTGGAACTGGGGTCCAGGCATAGGCACCCAAGCCGAAGCTAAAGAGAAATGTGATGTTAGAATTAGGGTCCAAGCATAAGCACCCAAGCACGCCATCAATGGGACAAAAGAGTTAATTGTCCTAGTTTTTAAAATTAACATAACTGTGGGAATTAGACACCCCCCCCCATAATGGCCCTAAACCAGGTGTAGGGAACCTGTGGCCTCAAGGCCACATGTGGCTTTCTAGGTCCTTGGGTGTGGCTTTATCACTGAGTCCAAGTTTTACAGAAGAAATTGTTTTTTTAAGGATTTTGTTCTGTGAAGTTTGGATTCAGTCAAAGGGATACACTTGAGGACCTAGAGGGCTGGCTACATGCGGCCTTGAGGCCCCAGTTTCTCCACCACTCCCCTAAATTCTCCCCTCCTTTACCTATTTTGAAAGTCCTAGAATTCTTTTTGTCCATCTTCTCTGATGCCCATGCCCACTTCCTTTTGTGAGTATTTCCTTTCCACAAGGCTTGCTTGTTTTGCCTTCTCTCCGTCTGTTCCTGTCTTATGTTTTGTCTGCTAGGTGCTCTGGTATCCCAACACATTTTCACCATGAAAACATCAACTATTTCCCATGGCTGTGGATGATCTCAGTAGCTGAATCTGTATTGTAAGTCCCTCCTTCCTCCCAGAAATCAGGCCTGTGACTAAGGGCCATGCCTCAAATTGTGGGTCCCTTGGGATTTTTCTCTGTTGACATAAATGGCAGATAAGGGAGACAGGTGCCTTTCCTTTTACTGTCCTTTGGGATCCCCCAAACTGTTCTAAATTTGCATTAAGATACTCCTTACCCCTAAACCAGGGTTTTCTGGACCATCGCAGGTTTATTAGTAGAAGTGGCAAGAGAATTGATTGATACCTCCTCCCCCCATACTGAACAGAACTCCATGATACTCTTTAAGGTTCTGGTGGTAAAGTACAGAAGGAGGGACATTGGACTAGTTTTTGAGATTATTATTTGGGGTAAGCTCTGTTGGTATACTCTTTGTCAGTAACATTCACTCCTTGTAGCATGAGAGTTGTCTCCAATTCTCTGAATTGAACAATTTGTGAGTATATAGACATACTCTCCAGACTACTAACAGTGTTAAAAGCTCTAATTAAGCTGTAGAAAAAACCAGAGTCCTGAGTTTTCACTCTGCATAAAACCTTTCATGTCACTCAAGGAAGAGGTTTCTTTTTTTTATTTTTTAATGCTACTCTGAATCAACAGAAGTGTCATAACATGGAGACGAATCCGGTTTTTTTTTTCTTGGTAGAACTCAGAACTGTAAAAAGCTCCAGACAGCATCTAATACAGCTTGAAGTTGAAAATGAATATTTTCAAATAACATCAATAACTTTTGAATAAGAGAGGGACTTGGAATCAAGAAGAGCTGAGTTCAAATTCAGCCTCAGATACTTAACTAGCCATCCATGACCTTGAGAAAGTTGTTTAACCTCCCTTAGCCTCAGTTTCCTCATCTGTAAAATGGGGATAGTAATACCACCTGTCTCCCAGGATAAAATGAGATAATAGTTGTAAAGTGCTTTGCAAATCTTAAAGTGTTATGTAAATGCTAGTTACTTAAAAAGAAACCCCAAAAACCTGAGTAAGAGAAGTTTGTTTTTGCTGTTGCCTCCTCTGCCTTCTTCATCTCAGATGTCCCCCATAGGAGGAGCTCTCCTAATAGTTTCATAATGCCTATCCAAAAAAGGCCCTCCTCTCACTATCAAAACTTCTAAGTCCTATGTCCCATTTCCTTAGGACTTCCCTAGGAGTCTTGCCTACTTAATCAGATAAATGAATTCTAACTAGGATTTTAATGATGGGTGATAATATGAGTTTCACTCTCTCTTAGATAACATTTGGCTTTCAGCAGAACTGTCAGTTCCTTAAGGGAAATAAGAGGGTGGGAATTTAAGGCAGGATGTCAGGACTAAACAGGGGATATGTTTTGGCAGGCAAGAACTTTCCCAGGCCTCCTCCAATTGAATTTATTTCAATTCAATAAACATTTATTAAATATTTACTACGTGTAAGGCATTGTGCTAGGCCCGGGAGAACAAGAGACGAAAAATGGCACAGGCCCTTGGATTAAAGAATTTATAGTTTACTATGGGGAACATCATATGTTAACATATATATATGCACATATATGTATATATATGCATATATATATTTAATGAAATAGAATATGATAAGGAAAAAGAAAGATCCAGGGCAAAATGTATAAGAATTTTTTAATGGAGAAAGAACTCTTTAAAATGAAGGTGGGTGGATTGGTGGAATCAAGGAAAATATCATGAAAGAAGCAGCTGCAGTTGAGCTAGGCCTTGAAGGAATACAATGATTTCAATTGGCAGAGAGTTATAAGGAGTATTTTATGCAGCTACTGATTTCCTAAGGCTGTCTCTGATACTGAGCTTCTTAGTTCCTTACTATTTTGGCACCTCTGTAGCCTTATACTTTGAGAATACACACTCACCCACGCCCACACCCCCCTTCCCCCCCCCCACGTTAATATTGTTAAGCTAGTCCTGTTTGTTTATGTTGAGGCTATTGGGAAGGAAGTTAAGACACCATTTCAAATCTAAGTTTGTGTAGAACAAAAATAAAAATATAAACATGCTAATGCTGTATACAAGAGTTAGGGAGTGATATTGATGGGGTAGTGGAGTTTCAATAAGAAATATTTTATTCTCATTCAGAGTAATGCTTAGATTTGCACATTTCCCTCAGATATTACCAAACAAATAGCAGAAAGAATGCATAATTTTCAAAAGAAAAAAAAGATCTGCAATACAGATCTCTCCTCTGTAATAGAATGGTCCTTATTTTTTCCCTCAAAATATTGAGTTTATCAAATATCTTTTAAAGCTTAAAACATACATCCAAATTTGCCAACTGACCATGAGATATAAGAGAAAAAAAACAAAATTTTGCTCTTTTATTTGTAATTAATTAAAAGTTTGACTTTTATATTTTAGTGGCCCATTTCTACCTTTCCTAAAAAGGTTGGTTTTTTTGGGAAATTCACTAGAGATTTTCACTTAGAATGTGCCACATTTCAGGGTACATTTATTCAAACTGTTGGATAGATAAAAAACAGATGCTTTAAAAAATGCCCTTTGCAAAAACAAACAAAAAAAAACACTCCCTCTTCCTCTCTACAACTGATAGCTTTAACTTAAGATCAGCTTCATGGAATAAGTATTATCCCTTCTCATTTACAGTATTTGAGACAGTGTATGAAAGTAACTTTTTAAGAAAACAGTCTATGATAGTCCACAGTACACAAGCAATGTACTACCTCCAGTCTTTTTCTTACCAATATTTTCTTATTATAGTTGAGGCATCATATGAACCACTTTACACTTTGAACATGAGGATGAATCATTCAAAAAATAAATACTTGCTTATAAGGTTCTAAGCATTGTTGTTGTTTAGTTGTTTCTGTCATGTTCAGCTCTCCCTGATCCCATTTTGGGGTTTTCTTGGAGTGGTTTGCCATTTCCTTCTCCAGTTCATTTTACAGATGGGGAATGGAGACAAACAGGGTTAAGTGACTTGTCCAGGGCCACACAGTTGGTAAGTGTCTGGTATTCTATCCACTGTGTATTGGGGCACATGAATTTAGTATCTGTCACGTAGGTAGGCACTTAAGAAATGCTTGTTGACTAAAGAGCAAGCTTATAAAAATAATTGTTTATTTTACTGGAAGAATGTTTCCTTTCCTTAAACTAGTTTATTCTAAATTGAGAAACTGTTTGGGAGTTAAAAGCAGGAAAGCTCATCTTTCTTCTCTAGGCTATGCGAAACAGGAAAAGGAAGGTAATAAGGTAGCACAACATTTTAAGTTTCTCATGCTGACCTTACTAAAATTCTATCTTAATGCATGTTATCCTCATTAGGGTAGATTGTTTTATCAAGTTAAAAAAATAAAAAATGTAAAACCTTGTTTGTTGAGCAAAAACATCTAAAATATGTAGTTTTCGAATAAAAATGACAACAAACTTTACATTTCTATTGCTAGTGATGACAGTTTGCTTCAGAATGACAAAATATTGCTTACGTTAATCAATTATTAGAATGGGAGTAGATATCTATTCAATGATGTCACAAATATCCACCTTTTTCAGTTCGCTTTGATAAATAAAATAACCAAACCATCTTGCTTTCTGCTGTAGATAGAAACTTAATCTGAAAAATCCAAATAAGCCATGAAAAATTAAAGTGAAATCTTTCTCAAGTTCTGAATAATGTGTATTTATTCAAGTTAAATAAAATATAATGCCTTTTTGTGGGAAGAAAGATTAAAGTGAATCTTTCTGAGTGATGATTAAAGTGTAGTTTAAATGATTTTTTTTGAATCAAATCTAGCCTACTTATCTAAGAAGTAAAATTCATGTAAAAAATTGAATGCCAGTAATTAGGTATTTGGAATTCTCAATTACTTTAGAGCAAAAGGTCTCTTGTAGCCTTAGGACATTAGAATACAACAGTGCCATTTTCCTACATACAAAAAAGGTACCAGAACCCTCTAGAATTCTTTCTTTTCTTCCATCTCCCACAAGAATCCCTCCAGTATTTCCCAGCTATAATCCATCTTGTATGTTTTTTCCCCAGATTAATGCTTGGGCCTAATGCATATAACTCCACTGGAGACAAAAATCTTCAATGACTCCCTTGGACTTACCGAGTCAAGATCAAATCCACCAACCTGGCAGTCGAGGTCTTTCAAAGGATCTCATTCTAACCTCCTTGTTCAGTTTCACATCACACTATTTTTCCTCACATACTCTATGCACCGAGTAAATTGGATTAGTCACCATTCATGCCTTGAACAAGTCTAGTGGTTTCCTGATTCTTACCTTGGCTCCTGCTATTCACCCTTCTAGAATGCTTTACCCACTACATATACCTATACTAGCCTCCTTACTCTTCCTCAAATAAGACACTCCATCTCTCAGTTCTGGGCATTGTCCTCCTATGTTGACCTTCTATAGTTTCCTTTCAGTCACACCTAAAATCCTATCTTCTAGAGTAAGCCTTTCCCAATAACTCTTAATTTTAGTGTCTTCACTCTTCAAATTATTTGCTATTTTTCCTGAACATATCATATTTGTACATATATGTCTGCTTATTGCTTCCCCCATTAGATTGTGAGAGGGCAGGAACTGTCTTTTGCCTCTTTTTGTATCTCTAATACTTAGCACAGTGCCTGGTACATAGTAGGTGCTTAATAAATGCTTATTATTAAGTGACTATTGAAATTCTTCCCTTCTTAAAGGTACACATCTCTTCATGGAATAATATTAGAGTTGGCTTCAGAGTCAGGAAGACCTGGGCCCAAGTCGTACCTCTGACACATATCAGAAGCCAAGTGGTATAGTGGATAGAATGCTGGGCTTGGAGTTGAAAAGACCTGAGTTTAAATCCTGCTTCAGACACTTACTAGCTGTGTGACCCTGGGCAAGTCACTTAATCTCTGTTGGCCTCATTCTCTCCATCTGTAAAATGGGAATAGTGATAGTACCCATTTCTCATGTTGGTTATAAGGTTCAAATGAGTTAATAATTGTAAAGTGCTTAGCACAGTGTTTGACACATAGTAAGTGCCATAAAAATGTTAGTTATTATTACCAACTTTGGGCAAATTACTTGATTCACCACCTAGTACCACAGAAAATAGCAATTGTCAGGAGTTTCCTCCATGAGAATTAAACCTACATAAATGAAATCACAGGTCTGGGAAAATTATGTAAATGAGGCCTTTTCATAGCATTCCAGGAACTTTACCAGGACTGATTCAACATGATTTATGTGTTAATCATTCTGTCAAAGTTAGTGAATTAACCTCAGCTCAAGAAGCTTCAGTGGCTGCCTGCTGTGTCTAGGAAGTAAAGAAATCAAACTACTCCATTGGGCATTTAAAGCTCTTCACAGTTTGTCTTCAGGTTATTTTTTTCCAGGGGATGATTCTGTGTCTTCTTCAAGACCAAAGTCCCAAAGCCAGTATGTGGGGCTTGGACTCAAGTCTTCCTGACTCTGAGGCCAACTCTTTAAATACTATCCATTCTGGTTAAACTGGCCTACCAATCGTTCCTTGTACACCGTGTTCCACTTCCCACCTCCTTAACTTTGCACAGGCTGTCTGTTCCCTGTTCCTGGAAAGCTCCGTTTACCTTCATCTTTTGTAATCCCTAGCTTCATTCAAGGCTCAGATCAAGTTTCTCTTCTTACAAGAGGCCTTTCCTGGTTCCCCAGATTTTTACTTCTTTTCCCGATTACTTTGTATTTATTTGTATCTCTCATGCATCTACTTATTTGTGAACACAATGTATCCTCCAGTGCCATGTAAGCTACATGAAGGCAAATACTATGTTTTATATTTACATCCCCAAATCCTGGTATATAATAGGTACTTAATAAATCAACATTCATTGAATGATAGAAATACTGAAAGTCGAAATGAAAATGTGATTGCCATGAAGCTAGTAGAAGTGACTTACAAATAAGCATAAGTAAGTATATAATTTCTCTCCACCGAACCCCAGACTCATAATCATTAACAGCTAAGAAACAACTAGACTTTGTATTGTCTCCTCTCACTCTGAACTATCTCCTCTGGCACAGATTATATCAATTACATACACATTACTTCCTGTTGTTAATCACTGCACCAGTTAGTATTCTTTAAATAGCCATTCAGAGTAGGATCCACCCTGTTTCATTTCTGAAACAAGGAAAACTGAAACAGGCCATTAATGGGACAGGAAATTCCCCAATATCCTCAGGATGTGCATAGAAGCCCATCAAGGCTAAATAGAAGAGGAACTAACATCTCACAGGGATAGCTATTTAATAAAACATGTCTAAAGTCTAGTGGTAAATATATAGTATTTTTTAAAAAAAGCTTAATTACTGTGATCCATTTAGTCTAATTAAGTGACCTTAAATACTCCAGATATTTCTGTTGCAACTCCATCATGATAATGAATTAAAACCAGCTTGTTAAATGGCATCAAGACAATCAACTTATTTATGCATCTTTATAACTCCTAGAGAATGAACGTCAGAGAAGAGAATCATAATTTTTCTTCTAAGATCAAAGGAACTTACTCTCTTATATGAATGATTCTTCAAATAAAAGGGGAATCTTTAATTTAGCTCATTAGTAGATTGAGATTTGTGACAGTAGCAACTTGCTATTAGTATTAATTATAGTAATGCAAAGATGGAAATGAATGTTTAAATAATGAGAACATGAATTAAATTTGCAAAAGTACGGAAATTGCATTTTTATGTCCATTGTGCTTATTAAGTCAAAACCATGTAGCTATCCCCAAACAATTAATCATCTAATAGAAAGAAAGGATGCTTTAAAATGTCAATATAGACTTGCTGAAAAATAACCTGCTGTAGGCTATAATTGAGTGTAAGAGGTCTATCCAGTATGGTTAGTTATCAGAAGTACAGAGGGAAAAACAAACATATTTTTGTTGGTTTTTCAAACATTTTCTCCTGTTATTCTCCTATGTCTTCCATTTTTGCCAGATGCCCTTATTTCTCTAAAATATGCCTTGCCCATTCTTGCCTTACTAACATCTGTTCATCTCATTTCCTGGAATGTCATCTGGAATGTTATGCCTCTTTCCTCCCACATATCTGAATTGCTCTTATCATTCAAGTTCTAGCTTCTATGGAATTTTTCTGACTGCCCCAAAACACAGGTGAACTTTTTACGAATTGCTATAAACTTCTTGACAAAAATTGTTGCTTATCTTTTTTTTTTTAAAAAAAAAAAACCATGTATGTGTCTTATCTCCCCAACTAGATTGTAAGGTCATTGAAGACAGGGACTGTTTTGTTTGTTTCTTGCCAGTTCTTTGTATGTGTTCAATAATTAATCTGTTTTTTGATTGGTTTTATTTATAACTTGCTTTCACAGCACAGGCATCGAGGATCAAGTATAACACATTATATATGAATATGAACTGTTGCAGAAATAAATAAATGTATTCAACCAACTATGAGATACAAATAAAAATTTTGAGGAATCAGAGTGATCTAGAAAAAAAGTGTTGTAATTATGACAAATCTAGGAAGGCTTTGTGACAAAAATGGGTCTTAAAATTATTCTGGAAAAAAGGCAGAGATAAGCATTTGCAATGAGAAAAGAATTTCTGAGAAATTGGAAGTAAGATGGGGAAGGAATGAAAATGTAGTGAAAGAAGGGAAAATGGATAAATCTTGAGAATTATGATTAAGAGCTTTAAATTGTTTTGAGGATATGGGGATGGTTAAGAGTTCAAAGAATAGGATTGATCTTTGATGGTAATTTGCTGCTGTTTGCAGAATTGGAGCAGGGGGAAACTAAAGTCATAGAGACTAATGAGGAAGGTCTTAGGGTGATTCAGAGATTGTGAACCATAAACCCAAGATCTGAATGATACTTCAGAGACCATTTAATTTAACTATCTAATCTACCCTGTCATTTTACAGATGAGGAAACTTAGGTAGGAGAAATTTAAATGAATTCCCCAAGTCACAAAGGTAGGAAACATCAGAGGCAGGATCAGTCAATCAATCAATCAATAAGTATTTATTAAGACTAGACTACATGTCAAGGACTCTGTTAAGTATCGTGGATACATATACAATAAATAAAACAGTCCCTCATGGAGGTGGGTAGCTGGGACATATATTAATATTGCAGAATAAAACATAAAGCAAATAAATGCAAAGTAGTTAAATTAAGGTAATTTGAGAGTAAAAATCCTAGTAGAGTTAGGGGGATAAGGAAAGGTTTCATCTATGTCTGAGAATTGGCTTGAATGCCAGCCACCCCTAAGCTCAGCTTGGATGTTGGAAAGAAATGAGGCACTTGGAGTAATTGAACATTTATTACAAGGAGGGTTACTTTGCCCTAATGCAGTGAGGATATTTTACAAGGATATGGTAGCACTTTGATCCACCTTTCAACTCCATATAGAAATGAGTCAGCTCAGTAGGCCAGCATAAGGTTATTTGTATGAAGTTTCAGAAATCCACCAAGTTCTGTCTAGGACTTCTTAGAAGCTGTGTTAGGGAAGATGGGGCTAATCATATCCTAGGGCCAGTTTTGTACTGGGATTAGAATGTGTTCCTGGGATATGTGCAGAGTTGGGTGGGGTGTGGAAGGACACTGCATGGGAAGCTGGGGACATTTGCATAGGCCTATGAGATATTAGGGTATCTTTGTCTTTTTTGGGGTGAAGCCTCCCCACATTGTGGATGGGACGAAAGTGGTGCTTGGTTGGTTGTTCATTTGTCCTTCAATTTTGAAGGGGATTAATGACATCATGCATTGCCGTATCAGTAAGGCAATAATAACAATGTTGATGATAATTGTCAAAATGCCTATATGCTTCTGTATTGCAAAGTATACGAGACTTTCTACATAGAAGGTAGAAGAAGTAAACCATTTATTCAGATACCAGAGAACCATATCCCATAAGCCATCTGCCTAATACATCACAGCAGTAAAGCATTCAATACATAACATCACAATGGCTGCCATTAGCAGCCATAACAGCTCTCTCTCTCTCTCTCTCTCTCTCTCTCTCTCTCTCTCTCTCTCTCTCTGCATTTCCTGTGACATAACTTCCTTTTCCTGTCAGGAAACTCCTCCCAGTACATGTAACTTAGGCTTCCTGTGATGTAAGCAGGTCACATGGCCTATTAATGGGTAGGAAAGATCTTCAAATTTAAATTGCTATTACAATTGTGAATTGGGTTTAAATGAGGCAAAGCTGTCAAGTCATTAGCCTCACTCTCTCCTCTAGAGTCATTGAAGTCCAGTGGCAGGACAAAGGTCAAAGCAATTGGTGATGTCCTGGGGTGAATTGGCCTTAAGGTGAGGCAGGGAAACCCTGGTCCAATCACAATTTAGAAGGTACTGCTTGAGGTACATTTTAAAAGAAAAAATGGATTTAATGAGGTAGAAGTCAGGAGGGAGTGCATTCCAGGCATGGGTGACAATCAGAGCAAATGTGTGGAGATGGGAAATGGAATGTCTTATGGGAGGAAACAGAGAATGCCATTTTGGTTGAATTATAAAATGCAAGAGGGGAGTAACATAGAATAAGTGTGGAAAGATATCTTAGGGAGAGGTTTTGAAAGGCTTTAAAAACTTAACAGAGGAGTTTATAGTCGATTCTAATTTGAATACACATCCTCTGAACCAGTGCCCTCTCCTTACTTTCTCCTTAATAATGATGCATTCAGTACCTAGATATCTTGTACAAATACTGCAAATGGGGAGTACAAATACTAATATATTAATATATGCTAATATACAATATAATATACACACATGTATTAGTAATTTATTACATATAAATTATACATAATTATATACACAATATAATATATAGTAATTATGTACTGAAGGATGAATTCTATGAGTTATTCATCTAAATGTGTTGTACAGATACTGCAAATGGATGATGAGTTTGTCTCAAAATTAAACAAGAGAAGAGAGGGCTGAATTGGCTTTGAGGAAATTGAAGCATTCTTTTAATAACCTCTAACTTCTCCATGAAATGAAAGCCCATCTTTTTGATGCCAGTATTCTTCCAATGTTCTTGTAGGGTTGTATGTCATAGAACAAGATAGTCTCAGAAGAATTAAAACTAAAGATCACCCAAAGGACATTGGAGAGATGCAAGGTAAGCGCAGGCAGTCTGCAACACATTGTGTGTGTGCATGTGCATAAGAGTGCACCCGTGTGTGTGTGTGTGTGTATGTGTGTACACATGTAGGTTTTTTTTTTGTTTTTCACCTCTTTTTTGACCTTATTCCAGCTTTATCCTTAAATGCCTTTGGGATGCTTTCTCTTAGTTGGTTTATAGCTTTCTTTAAATTGTGTATGTGTGTGTGTATGTAAAACACATTTTGGCACTATTCTTCCCAGTATGCACTGGCACTAATAGGTCAGACCCCCAGACTTTGGCTACTATTTGTCTACTCAAGGTCTAGGGCTATCCTATAGGGATGAGATAGGAAAGGTTTTTCTGATCACTCATGAGTTCCCACTAGTCTGCATCTCTCACTTGCTATTAATTTCTGGTCATACAAATTAGTCAGTCATTTGGTTTTTAAAGAGGGGTTATTTTTACCAAGGTGGCATAATAAGTACAATTGGTATACAACATCCCACGAAAGTCTGACATACTTTCCCATCAGATATACAGCATCCAGGGAGAAGTGGATTCAGAGCAGGATTCAAGGAACAGTGCAATATTGACTATATAAGAGCATCCTATTGTTTCTCATCTATAAGGAATCCTTTCTTGATTTGGATTGTAAATTAGATTTGCGTCTGTGACAAAGGTGACAGGATCTTTGGCAAATATACATCTTGTTTTAAGCCTCGATAGGTATTAATCAAGAGAGGGTTGTTGATTACTTCTGTTACTATATCTTTAAAGGAGACTTGTATAATTTTAACATATGTATGGGACATACCTTGATGGAGGAGAACCTTTAAACCTTTTTTGCTGTACTGAATCAAATGCTTTTTAATGGTCAAAAGACAATAAGCAGAGTGGGATCTTCTCTAAGTCTTTTAAGTCAACTGTGTGATGGTAAATATGTGGTCAACTGTGGAATATCACTGGTATTTCCTGTTTTATTAGAACTTAGCTAAAAAGAAGGATATGGTTGGTCTTATCTATAATATCAGATATTTTGGGGCTATTTGCAGATGTTATTGGGAAAAGAAGGAAGATTCAGATAGTTTTAGAGAAGAAAGCAAGAAACAGTTAACACTTAAAAGACAATAGTCAATTGATAGAGGCATGAATCTTTAGAGAGAATTCTACTAGTTCTAGGAAAATATGCTTGAGTTCAAATCTAGCCTTGGACACTTATTAGCTGTGTGACCCTGGGTAAGTCACTTAACTCTGTTTGCCTCAGTTTCCTTCTCTACAAAATGAGCCACAGAAGAAAATGGCCAATTACTTCAGTATCTTGGCCAAGAAAACCTCAAATGGAGTTATGAAGAGTTCGACATGACCGAAGAATTACCAAACAACAACAAAACCTAAAATATATTGCAAAGCTCCCAAATTAAGCATAAATAACAAATTTAAACCTGCTTTGCTCCCTCTGCTGGTAGATTGGTAATAATATAAAATTGCACAATAAGACTTCACACTTACCCAAGCAATGTTTTCTATCTTTTTAAGCCTTAAGAGTATTTTGATAAACAGATCTAATGACATCTTGAAGGTTTATAATGTGAAAGTATGAAATCGATTGGGAATTTGTATTTCTAAATACTAATATGAAATGACATTTTTGGAGAACATGTTAAATTACTCTTGAAGATACAAACCTCTATTTTTCAAGTACCTGTGCATGCTACATGGTATCAGATTATAATGTTTTGCCTAGGATTTCATTGCGGTAGGGAGTACCCACTGAGGTAGCTTCGTCTACAAGTGCTGTTCTATAACTGTTCTTCAATTTATAGTCTTGTCTCAGAGAGGGGGGCACTGCAGATGAGGTGCCTTGCCCAGGATCATATAGCCAGTGTGCAATATGTAGACACAGGACTTGAATCCTGGGCATATTGAGTATAATATGACCTTCTTTCTACTCAGCTATGCTGGCTTTTTGAGTCAAGCGGTCAGTGATAGATAACCTACTTAAAATATTTTTATTTTATTTCTGTTCTTATCAAAGATATACATGTATCGAAGTTATATAGCTCAGTAAGACAAATGCTTAATTCAATATTTTATGGATTTATGATTTGCAACTGCTTTATGCCCTAGGAAATAGGTACATGTTGCTCTGACTGAAAAAAAAAAGTCACTTAATGCTCAATATGCTGATGACAAGACTCTTTGAGCTTATATCTAGGCTTGCCTTCCAAGGTGTCAGACAGTCTATTGGCTTGATATTGTAAACTTTTACAGCCTTGTTAGACTTGCTAGAATTTGTGTAGAGTTCAGAGTTATTACTGCCTCTTAACAGCTTATTCTGATAACATTTGTTGAGAACACACTATCAGCTCTTTAAGCCTATTTTGATGGAAACAGTAGTGATATTTCAATTGTAATGATTATTATTTTTCATGTCTGGAATGAATCAATGTTATATCCCCTCCCCTCTTTTTCCTCCCTGTGTCCCTGCCAATTATGAGGCATTTTAGTTTCCTGACTTTTAAGAGACTTTTTTCTTCCTTTAAAGACTTTGTTATTATGGTGTAGTATAATGCACTCAGCTACCAAATGAATCCCTCAAACATGGAAATTAGAGTTTAGGAAATTAGAATTCAAGGACTGATCTTGTAGCTGACTTGCTGTGTGCTAGTTAATATCAAAAGGATTCTGTTTTCTCATTAGTGTAATATCCTGCCAGTCCTCATTCTTTCATTGTTCCCACCATCTGCTGCCTTCACTCCTACCCACATGCATCTGAGCAAAGCTGGAAAAAATTGTGAAACCATGTTGACTGTATCCACTGCAAATTTATGTTACTTCATCTCAATTGGGCCCTCACTGTGGCAAGGCAGTCCTTTTACAGCTTCCTAATTGACTCATTATTTCACCACCATAGCTTTTCCGAGCTTTTTCGTTCCTCCTTAGGCCTCTCGTAGTTTCCCCTCCCCTCATCTTTTCAACTGAGAACCTTGACTTATATTTCACTTAAAAATGAATCCATTCATTGAAAACTCCCTTTTCTGCCCTCCTCCTCATCTTATATCACTCAGGCAGCCCCTGCATCTCTCGCCTTTCATCCCTATATGACATAAAGAAATGGCCCTTCTTGACAAGGTAGACCCCTTTATGCGTACATGTAACCCAACCTATCTAGTCTTCTCCAGCTAATCGTTCCTTTTTATTATCCCTATTCTCTCTCTCATCTTCAATCTCTCATTGTCTATTGGTTGCTTCCCTACTGCCTACAAACATGCCCAGGTCTCCTTTATTCTCAAAAAACTCCTAACTTAATTTGTCCATCTTTGGTGGCTACTATTCCAAATCTCTCCTCCATTTTATGGCTAAATTTTTTGAGAAGGCCTCTACAGTGGGTACCTTTCTTTCCTCTCATTCTCTTCTTAACTCTCTTCAATCTTTCTAAGCTCATTGTTCAATTGAAACTGCTCTCTCTAAAGTTATCAATTATTTCCTAATTATCACTTCTAATTACCTTTTCTAAATCTCATTCTCTTGCCCTTTCTTGAAGCCTTTGACATTGTCAGTCACCTTGATCTCTCTACTCTGTAGGTTTATGTGACACTATTCTATCCTTCCTCTCCTACCTACCTGATTGATACTTCTCAGTCTCCTTTACTAGATTTTTGACCAGGATGTATCTGCTAATAGTGTGTGTTCTTCAGGGCTCTCTCCTAGGCCCTTTCCTTTTCTTTCTCTATGCCATTTCACTAGGTGATCTCATCACCTTCCATGGATTCAATTATCCCTATGCAGAGACATCATCTCTATGCATCTCTAAGTAGATTTTTAAATCTACTTTTCTTTTCCTAACTTTTTTCCACTTCTAGTCTTAACATGTTCAGCTGCCTATTGGACATCTAGAGTCTAAACTCAATATTTCCAAAACTGAACTCATGATCTCCCTTGACTCTCAAACCTTTCCTTCTTACTGACTTCCTGTTTACTGTAGAAGGTTCCACCCAGGCTGGCTTGTCATCCACAATTCCTCCCTCTCACCATATCCAAACTATTGCCAAATCCTGTTGATTTTACCTTTATAACATTGTTCATATATGTTCCCTTCTCTCCTTTGACACTACCACCATCTTGGTCCAGGCCCTCATCATTTCATACCTGGACTATTGCAATAGTCTCCTGATTAATGTGTCTTATTCAAGTCTCTCTCCACTCCAGTCCATCCTCCACTCTGCTGTCAAATTAATTTTCCAAAAGCACAGGTAAGATCATATCACCTCCCACCCCCTATTCAATAAATCTATCATCAATAGGACCAGATAGAAAGTCTTTGGCTTGGTATTTAAAGCCCTTCATAACCTGGCCCCCTTCTACCTTTTCAGTCTTCTTATAGTTTAGTTGCTTGGAGGTATTCTATTGATCTCCTTGCCCTTCCTCTCATAAGACAATCCATAACTGGGCATTTTCACTGATTGTCCTCTATACTTGGAGTGCTTTCATTCCTCATTTCTGCCTTTTAGCTTTTCGAGTATCAGCTAAAATCACAACTTCTACAAGAAGCCTTTCCTGAAATCTTAATGCTAATGCCTTCCCTTTATCAATTATCTCCAATATGTCTTGTACATAGTTTGTTTGTACATAGCTGTTTGCATATGCCCCATTAGACTATGAGCTCTTTCAGAGTATAGGCTGTCTTCTTCCTTTATATGTACTCCTGAGGCTTAGAACAGTGCCTGACAAATAGTAGACACATAAGAAATGTTTGTTGACTATGTTGCCTGGAGGTAATGTCTGCTTTCCAACTACCCCACAAAACGCCTTAGAATGAATTGGAGAATATCTGCATACTGTCCTGAACTGTACAACTTTTGAATAAGGTACTTCATAGTCATACAACCAATTAACCATAATTTGTGCCTGAGTTGGAGCTATACATTTATGCTTCACAAATACTAGTTCATTTGGAAGTTACCTGTAAAAACCCTTTTACAATAGCTAAAGATATATGTAAATATCCCATTGAGAGACTTTTAAATTAGAACTGTAAAACCTTATTGGATGGATTCAATGCTGAATTTTCAACAGCTTTAAATATAACGTTATGCGTCTGTGGTTTATTGATGAGTTAATGAAGTTGGGACCTTTTTTATCTCTGGCCACTGAATCAACTACCTCTTGTTCAATTAAGTATTGCCAATTAGTTACCTTAGCTGTCAACTGCTTCCTGGATGATAGGATTAAGCATACAACGATCTGATTACTGGTTAGGACTTATGAAATAAACCAGAATGGGTCTTCTATTATCTTGGTCATAGAAAGGACCCTTCAGTCACTGGCCTCTTTTGTCTAGGATCCTCAGTGTCTAACAGAAATAGATAATTTCATCAATGTGGATTGAATCGTGTCTATGCTGTAGGTAGTTAAAAGATTCAACAACTTTTTGGTTCATTTAAGTTACTCCAAACAATTCAGACCTGACAAAGCACTTGGTAGGTCAACTAATTGGTGTTAGTTGTCTACTTTATGGATGCTAGAGAAATCTGGCTCCCATATACACTGAGGAGATAAGGCAAACTTAAAAAAAAGAACATCTCCCCTATCTATATTTCAGCTCCATTTGTAAACCCACCAGAAAAATGTCAGTGCCAGGATTGAAGTGAGTAGGACCTAGAATCATTTCAGCCTTGAACTAGATGTGAGACTGTGGACAGGTAACATTATTGTGGGCATAACTTTCCTCATCTGTGAAAGCTAGAGTTTGACTATGTGATTTCAAAGGTCTCTTTCAGCTCTAAAATTTTATGAGTCAAAGAATTAGGTGGCAAAGACATTAGCTTAAAGCAAAAAGACTTCTTTCTATAATAGGCCTGAAATAATTGGACCTGGCTAAATTTAAAAGGGTAAGTTAGGTCAGTAAGATAGCTTGCTTTTCAAACAAATATCAGTATTATGTAGGCTTACCATTTTTTTTTCTCAATATACTTAGTCTTTTTTCCGTAGGCATCTTTAATCCTCTTGCCTGCTGGGGACATTCCATTAGTTTGAATAATCAATGGGCTGGAATTTTCACTTTCTCATTTTGGAAGTCTTTCTTAAATTCATCTATCCTACAAATAACTTTGACTCTTCATGCTAAACTATGCTATTTGTTTCCTTGGGAAGTAAATTTGTCAAGGAATGAATTTTGTTTATTATCATATTATATTTGGTACATAAGACCTCGTATATCAAAGGTAAGGGGTAGAAGTGGTACAAACCCAGTAGGCAAAAGCAACTCCCCCCCCAACCCCTCTCTCTGCCAAAAAAAAATCTTTTACGAAATTATGTGTAAAGAAGACAATTGAGACATAATAAATATATGATAAATGTATTCAATAAGAAATAGCAAGCACGTGGAGAAAGATAATGAGCCAGATGTACTGTCTCAAAATAGGAAAAAGAAAATTCTTTAAAACAACCATACCTAAAGTCATTATTAAATATGATGAATATCAGCTGAAATTCTGGGTTAGCAAGTGCCCAGGTTTTCATAATTGTGTGCTCTCCTGGTCTCCTCCTACCTGTCTGCTCTTTCCTCATTTTCTTTTTCTGCATTACATCATCCATGTGCCACCTTCTAACTCTGTCTACTCTAAAGGCTTTGTCTATGTCATTTTCTTTTTTCACAGTACAGTTATTCCAAAGGTTAGGGGAATGGTGCCCCCGCAATCTGGAAAATCCATGTAGAATGTTTTGGTTATCCTTTTGTACCAAAGAAGGAGTTTGATTTTTTTTCTCTTTTTTCTTTTATGGGGTATTTACAGTGTATTATTGTAAATTTTGGGTTAAGTATTTGGCCATAGGCTATATTATAAAATTACATATATATATATATATATACACATACACATATTTTATGCATTTCTGAGTTTCTAAACTTTTTCTGTTGCCTGTTGGCCTTCACATGTCATCTGCAGCTTCTGCAAAACTCCTAAAAAATTTCCATTTAATTTCTCATGCTGACCTGAGATATATTGAAACCGCAATGAGGAAAATCACTATGTGGAAGGGATAACTGTACCTCTTTTTCTCTTGGGTGATTTCATCAGTTTCCATTGGTCAGTTATCATTTCTATGCAGAAAATTCCTAGATTTTATTTCTAGCTCCAGTCTCTCTTCTGAGCTCCATTCTTCCATTACAAACGGCCTGCTGGACATCTGCAATGGGTAGCCAATAGACCTCTCAAATTTAAGATGTCCAAAATAGCACATCACTTTTCACTTGGCTGTTTTTCTGAACTCTATCATTGTTTCCAGAATTTCATCTTCCAGAAAGATCCAGTCGGCTCTGAAGCTCAAACCTACTCCATACCTACTGCCCCTGGGGCCTCTCCCTCCTTCTGATTGGAAAGGGGGGAAGGTGGACATTGAAGAGTTCCTTCCAGGCCCCCTTAGCCGCTCATAATTTCCCATAGCTAGACTTCCTGACTCCTCCCCCAACATGCCCCTGGCTTTTTGTCTTTGTCTTTTTGTCTCCAGTGCTTTGCACAGTATCTTACACATAGTAGGTACTTAATAAATGCTTGTTGGATTTAATTGGATTAAATCATGTATGTGTTATTTCTGCTTTTTGGTATCCTCTAGAATATAAATCTAAATAGTTGACTTGTGTCAATCTAAGTATTGCAGAAACTTTAGCTGTAAGTGTACATGTCTTATAGAAAGAGGTTAGGTGAGATATTTCAGGAGAATGAGATGTGAAATTGTTCTTTTGTGAACTACTAAGACTGGTTATATATGCCTATATTCTCAGATATTTCTTTTGATTTTTCTGTCATTCTTAGTAGTGTAATTATTTCCCCCATCTGGGAGGGTTTCTGACCCCTCCATGCCTTCTTATCCTGTGTAAATCTTGTCCATGTTTTCTATAAATTCTTCATTGAGCATCTACCTAGTGCTCTTTTGGTATTTTGAAGGTATTAATATATCACTTGACCTATCTATATGTTGCTTCTCAATTTTGCCACATGACCAGGACACCTCCTTTTCTAATCATACATATCTTTGCTAATATTGTTTTATATCTGCTTCATGCATTCCAGTCTTTGCTGGTAATGTACTTTTGCCTGCATTATGCATTTCTATTTCAGTTTAACCTATTTGTAATATTATTTTGTGATCTCCAGCTTCCACCGTTCACAGCCATTTGATATCCCTTGGAGAATGTTGGTGTTTAAAAGATGGGGAGGATCAGGCAAGTTATGGATTATTGAAAATACTTTCTGATTTCCCCAAAGCAGTCCAGATCATTTTCTTCTTCCTACTCAAATTCTGGCTTAGCTCATTATCTGTCTGTAAGATTTCTCTAAGAAACTCATATTGATGGAATCTTTTCACAGGCTGACCATCCAATGACATGTCATAATCTGAGCAGCATATCTTTTTCATCCATTTAAGGTTGTTGTTGTTTCTTATTAATGTGGATTTCACTAAACAGGTCTTAGAGTATTTCTGGGCTCTCTGTTAATAGGAAATCAGCATTTTCTTCAGAAAGAAATCTCTTATGCATGACACTGCTGATAATACCTGTGAACACTGTCATTGAAAAAAAATAAATGCATGTTTAATATTTTCCTTGTTTTCAGTACTCAGTGGATCATTGAATAAAGTAATTCCTGTAGTGAGTTTGTCAAGGATTCTTACAGTGTGATTCTGACTAAACATGGGAAAAATCTTATCTGAGGAAATTCTTTAAGGTTGCATTTTATTCTGTTGAGTTCAACAGTTCTTTAAAATCAATCAATACAGCGGGATCTCATATTCTCTCTACCTCTTAGTTAGTTGTGTGACTGTAGAACTTTGTTCCACTGTAGAAACTTGCTTGTAAAAGCCTTTCTTTTTCTCTGTCTCAGTCTGTCTATCTGCCTTTCTTCCATCTAGGACACCCTTTATGTGAAGATAGTTTAACTTCAAATAGGTTTCATAGAGATGAGAAAGTAGATATGTAGGTCAGTAGTTGATAATATCTTCTTGGTTAACTTTTTTTTTTCTTCAGATAAAATAGAATCCATGATCCTATCCCATTTCTTGGTGGAATTTTTCCTCCTTCATGATAGCTTGAGTCCTTGATTATTTTATTAAGTTAAATTTTTTTTTGTTATATTCAGAACTGTCTCCCTCTTTCCCTCCCTACCTCAAACTAGAGAAGGGTACTGTTTCACACACACACACACACACACACACACACACACACACACACACACAGAGGCACAAAACTGTATTGTCCATAATTTTATTTATCAATTTTTTTTCTCTGGAAGTGGCTAGCATATTTCTTTATAGCTCCTTTATATTTGATTTGAGCATTTATAATACTCAGAATTACTTAGTCATTGGAAGTTATTCTTTGAACAATATTGTTACTGTATACAATGGTCTCTTGGTTCTGCTTATTTTACTCTGCATTATTTCATCAAGTCTTTTCATATTTTTTTCTAAAATTCACCTGACTACAATTTCTAACAGCACAGTAATATTTCACCACAACCATGTACTACAACTTATTTAGCCATTCCCCAACCAATGAGCCTCTCCTCAATTTACAATTCTTTGCCATTGAGTGCTTGATTATTTTAAAATTGTGTCATCTCAACCCATTTTTTTTCCTGTGTATATTTGGCAAGACCCAGTTGCTCTTCTCAACTTCATCTTCTTGAGTGCCCAGGACCAGTTGTTTCCATACATACTTGGGAACAAATGTTCAAAAATTGTTCTTTCGTTCTTCTTACTTATATACTGTTAATCTAATGAGAGTTAACTTCTGTATAGAAGGCATGCTAGAATTGAAGAAGAACATAAGCTTCTTAAGGCCAAACCTGTTTTTCCTTTTTGTTTTTTAGCCCAAGTATCCAGCATAGTGCCTTGTACTTGGAAGGTAATTCATAAATATTTGTTGAGTTGCTTAATTTAATTGAACAGTTAGAAATAAGAAATAGTCCATCTTATTTTGACACTTTAAAAATCAAAACATATCTCGATTTACTTTTTAATTTAATTATTCTATAGTCTTTACTAATTCTGCCCCAAAATACCTAAGGATAGCCACAAACTTTAAAATAGTAAAAATTGAGTATCAAAACATATATTTTAACTTTGATTCATCCAGTAATATGTGTGTATAACATGCAGCAATGCATGTGTGTATGTAAAACAAGTGCAAATTTCTATCGTTTATAGAAAAAGGCATTGAATAAAGACTTCTGAAAATGGAAAGATCTCTTTTCTCCAACTTCTGTTGAGGAGGACACAAAGAAGACAAAATGATAAGTATTTCCAAGAGGAATATACCTTTGAAGCTTGTTTTTAACCACCTACCATAGAAAATGAATCATCTAAATGTTATTGGCACATTTTCTACAATGTGATAAAAACCCTGCTATGTAATCTTTCTCTTTCCAACAAGGAGAGAAAACTCATAAATTATTATTTCTACCAAGTGCCTAAACTGCATTAGTCTCTAGTGCTTAAAGTTGGGAAAAGGTGGGAGGTGGAATGAAGTGAAATTATCAACAGTTTTTTTTTTAAAGACAATTTCCTCTAGAAATTCATCATGCCCGAATGAAAACCAATGAGTTGGTATACTGCCTCATTTTAGTCTCTTATATTTAGTGTGATTTTAAAGAACCCAGCCTGACCATAAATATTTCACTCATTTAAAATACCCACCAATAGCATAATTCTTAAAGGACTTTCTACAAAATATCTATATATCTATCTAGGGATATCTATACATATCTTAAGTATAGTGAAGATTTTTTTTTACCTGATTGGAGTGATCTATTTTTAGGCAATTAACTTTTAGCAGAGATTAAAGGATTAATCAATTATCATCCATTGTCAGGACAACAAAGCCCTAAAGGTTTAGTGCATAGGATAAGTCAATTTTGATGAAAGGAAGGAAGGATTAGTGGTACAACCAAGAGAAACTCTATGCTTTAAGGATAATATGCAAACCCTGAAGGGGCATCCAAAGAAGACAGTTGTCATTTTTCTTCATTTTGTCTACAGTTGGCCCTAAGAATAGACACAACATATCCCTTAATATGTTATTCCCTTTGTAGTATTTGTCTCTTAAAAATAAACACTAAATATGTGGATCTAACTTTTTTATTCTGGTAAGATCCTTAAAATAAAAAACTATACTCTCTATTTGTCTTCTGGTTTTACTAATTAGTGATTAATTACATAAAACCCATTAGGCTAATTCTTGAGGGAAAGATTCTCTCTCTTTATTTCTTCACTGGTTTCATCAAAAGTTCAAACCCACATCAGAAAACTTCAAAAAGGACATTGGAAAACCTTCCTAAGCTTCATTTACTTAGAGTATTATAGGTTTGATACACTGCTTGTTATTGAAATCTTGTTTGTACTGTCTTACTGCTGATAAGGAGGTCTTTTGGCTTGTGTGACAGTTTCACTCAGATATTGTCAAGCATGAAATACCTTAGTGATTATCAAATTCTAAAATAATATATTCTTAAGTAACTAATGACTAATGAATTCAGCATTTCAATTATACTAATAAGTATTCAGAAAATGTACAATATAGCAAAAATATTTTGTACAGTCACAGATGCTTCCTTCACAATGGCTTAGTATACTTTACTAATATTGACCCACAGAGAAGAGATTGGAAGTCAAATGCTTCAGTCCCAGTGTCTTTAGAAAACCTGATATTGTTCCTCTAAATTGCTTCAAAAGATAATATGGTTCTGAGGGCAAGTTCGTGAGAGTATGAGTCCAGAAATATGCTTAGGGAATACCAGACTATGGGGTATTTTGCTTGATCTTTAATTATTCTCAGTCAAGAAGACTTTCAGAAAGTAGACTGGTGTTAATTTGAGGGCTAGGTAGATCCCATTTGATTTTGGACTTCTAAAACAGATTTGAACATTCATGTTGTTCCTCAGATCATGCTAAAATACTCACACTGTGAGGAAATTAATTTCAGAATGCAATTAGTGAACAGCTTTGCTCTTAAGTTTTGCATTAATTTGTAGTGAACAAGATTCTTTCACTCCTTAGGTGTTTTTATATTTTATGCTGCTTGGTATTTAAAAATATTTCAAGAGTTTTGTAAAAAACAGTACCATAAACCAATGGAATATTTTAAAAATGCTTCTTTTGGGTCCTACGTGAAGAAATTAACCAACTTCCTTAAGGTTCTAGGGAGAAACAAATTCCCCTGGATTTCTCTATTTCAGATTTGAGTCAGACTTAAATTCAGTATTTGAGGATGGAGGAGTATGTAGTAATTGGCCCTCTAGACTCTTCTCCTCCATTCATATTAATTTGGTTGGATTTTGCCTGATTGTAACTTGAAATCACATTGTAGCATTATTGTCCCTGCTATTCACTCCTACCTAGGGAGCTTGGCTCCACCTACTGTATCAGTTAGGACTAAGCCCAGATCAAAACTCATTGTTCTGATGTACTAAAAGCTAACTAGGGGTGGCCCCAGGCAGAATAGTGGAGGTTTGTCTTCAGTGTCACCTGCTTTTCCTTTCTGTATCCTTTCCCTCATTAATTGGATTTCCCCTTTCATTACTCAGCCTGGAACTTCCAATTTCCTTTTTCTCTCCTTTCCTTTTCTCTATAAAAAGTCACTTTCAAGAAATGATCTGATAGGGGGAGCTAGGTGGCTCACTGAGTAGAGCACAGGCCCTGGAGTCAGAAGGACCTGAGTTCAAATTCGGCCTCAGACACTTGACACGGACTAGCTGTGTGACCTTGGGCAAGTCACTTAACCCCACTCTGCCAAAAAGAAAAACAAAAAAAAGGAAGAAATGATCTGATCAATTTACTCATATGAGGAAGATTTAGTGTATCACCACATCTGTGGATATTTGAATTATAAGAGAAAAAATATATCACCAATTGTGGAATTTCAAGTATCAGAAAGCCAGCATGAAAGTTTTAGTGTTTTTTTTAGGGGTGGGCAACTTAAATCATCCCACATAAAGTAGCTTGCTTATTCACTTTGTTATTCAAAACTTAGAGCAACTTACTCTTAAAATAATAGACCAGCCCTGTTAATTTTTGGGGTGAAATTGACAGCCTTTTTAATGTAGAGAAAGGGTTTTTAATTAGAGAATGTAGAGAATATTTTTACTTAAATGTTTATATTTTCCCCCAAATTCATGTAAAAACAATTTTTAACATTCTTTTAAAAATATTTTGAGCTCTAAATTCTCTCCTGCCCACCCTCCTCTCACCTTTCTTTGAGAAGGCAAGCAATTTGATATAAATTATGCATGTGCCATCATGCGAAATATATTTACATATTAGCCATGTTGTGAAAGAAAATACAGACCAAAAAACAATAAAGTAAAAAACAAAGTATGCTGTGATCCTATTCAGACTCCACTACTCTTTTCTCTGGAATTAGGTGCCATTTTTCAACGTAAGTCCTTTGGAATCATCTTGGATCATTGTATTTCTCAGAATAGCTAAGTTATTCACAGCTGATCATTGTACAATATTGCTGTTAATATGTGCAATGTTCTCCTGTCTGCTCATTTCTCTTTGTATCAGTTCATATAAGTCTTCCTAGGTTTTTCTGAAGCCATCCTCTTTGTCATTTCTTATAGCACAATATTATTCCATCAGAATCATATATCACAACTTGTTCAGCCATTCCCCAACTGATGGGCATCCCCTCAATTTCCAATTCTTTGCCACCATAAAAAGAGCTGCTATAAAACTTTTTCTACATATAGGTCCTTTTCTTTTCTTTTTAAAAATCTCTTTGGGATAGTGACCTAGTAGTGGCATTGCTGGGTCAAAGAGTATGCAAAGTTTTACAGCCCTTTGGTCATAGCTCCAAATTGATCTCCAGAATAGTTACATCGGTTCACAATTCCACCAGTAGTAATATCAGTGTCCCAATTTTCCCACATTCCCTTCAACACTTATCATTTTCCCTTTCTGACATATTAGCCAATCTAATAGGTATGAAATGATATCTCAGTGTTGTTTTAATTTCAATTTCCTCAATCAATAGTGATTTAGAGCATTTTTTTCAAATGACTATAGATTGCTTAGAGTTCTATTTTTAAAACTGCTTATTCGTATCCTTTGACCATTTATCAATTGGGAAATGACCCATATTCATGTAAATTTGACTCAATTCTCTACATATTTGAGAAATGAACCCTTTATCAGAGAAACTTTCCACAATGTGTTGTTTCTAGCTGTGTCCTTTACCAAAAAGAGAAATTATCTTGGATACTTGGGCAAGGATCACAAAAGTCAAACACTGCTCTTTCCCCTCAATTTTTATCCTTTTATCTCAGCCTTCAGCTGAACTGAACAAATATATCCTTTGTCTCAGAGAAGGCAATTCACCCTTTCTGTCTTCTACCTATATATTTGCATATTATATAAAACATATCAAACAGGTTGAGTTTTTATTAGCCACCAACATTATCTCATTTAAGGCTAAGAAATGAATGTAAAAATCTTGGGAAAGACTGAAAAGTCAAGAGGCCAGGATGCATCACACAGCCCAGAAGGGATGGCTTAAAGGGGAAAGGGAGGGTGATGAATGTGTGCGTGTGTGTGTGTGTGTGTGTGTGTGTGTGTGTGTATCTCACCCAGGATATTCAGCTCTTCCCTGGAGAAAGGGAAGGTGAAAAGAAGAGGGCATATCCATCTTACTTACCTGCTCATACTTGATCAGTGTTGCAGAGTTTATTCAGTCCATGATTCACCTGCAGATTGTCCCTGGTTGGTTTGTTTTTTTTGGCTCTGGTTCAGCATTGAGTTCACACTGGCAGTTCCAATAGCTCCGCCAGCCCCTTCACTATGGCTTTTTGATGTCTTTCTTGCAAAGATGTCTTCCTTCTTCCCACCAGTCCCTTCTAGTTTTAGGTCCAGAGCATTCTCGTTAGCCTCTCTGTTCTGACTGGCAGAACTTTGGCTCTCACTCCAAACTGTGGCTTTTTTGGGAAGGACCCCAAAGACAGGCCTATTACAATACAGTTACTGTAATGATTGTAATGACATGTAGTCTTCAAGTTCACTTTCAGTTACAGAGTTTCAAGTAGGGCCAATGTGACTCATCACCTTGAGGAAGGAAAGTCAAAATGTAGCCAATTCTATTTACCCTCTGATATATCTGTCAACGTAGCTCCATCAGAAGGGCACAGAATTACAAGAAACATGGTTCAAGAAATAGGTAGTAAATTAATCTAGGACAGGTAGCCGAGTATTAAGGAAGAGATCCCAGGTTCAGCAGGGCCTGGTATAGGTTTTGTCCTCATAGCAGTCGGTCCACATGACAAATAGAGAAAAAGCAAGTTGACTACATAGGGCTGTACTAGCTAAAATACCTGGTAATAGTCTTGCTTCAAGGAAGCAGATAAATAGCGAAAAGAGAAAAAGAAAAGAGTGGAGAGAGAGAGAGAGAGAGAGAGAGAGAGAGAGAGAGAGAGAGAGAGAAACAGGGAAAGATACAGATACAGAAAGAGCGAGACAGAGGCAGAAAGAGAATGACAGCAAGCATTTTTCTATACTCCAGGTCATAGATATTTCAAGAATAGAAGTTAGGCAAGCACTATTGTCTGAAAATCATCAAAATCAGTGGTGGGAAGGGAGTTAGCTTTTGCACTCAGATAAGGAAGATTCTTTTATTGCTGAAAGTTTTGGAGGCAGAAAACAGATTCCTAGATCATAACCAGAGGCCAAGATAAGGTATTTTATACAATGACTGATTCAGAGATCAGTAGGGAGAAATGCTTTGCCCAAGCCACTGAACTGCTGCACCATATAACTGAAGACCAGGAAAATAAATTCCAGAGCTTTAATGCAGCTCAGATTGGTGAAGTTCATAAAAGAGTAAAACTAAGTTATTGTGAAGGTCTAAGTCAGATAGAAGGAAACGAACCAGGAGGGAGTCCTAGCAGAGTAAGCTGAACGTCCTACAGTTGGTGCTTAGGACCAGGATTAAACTATAAGAATCTTCCAGGTTTCATTATGTTACTCTTTCCATCAATTACTTTCTAACCTTCATCTTCCATTTTATCTTTCCCCTTAGTGTTTTGTGGTAATTTAAATTCAGGTAGCTAGATAGCTAGACATGAACAAACTACCCTCCAGGCTAGTGACAGACATGGCAGATTTTAGTACTGAGTTGGGGCAGTGATTTTTGAAAGAAGATGGAGAATAGGAGGAGGTACAAAGTGATGGAGAAAGAGAAATATCCTAGTTTAAAAAAGGAAAGATTAAATAGTATGTGCAACCCATAGGTCAGAGAGGTAGGCAGACATTTCTGGTAAAGTTCTAGAACATATTATTGAAGGGCAGGGGGATTTGTGAGCATTTAGAGGCAGTGTTATATTGTAGATAAAACACTGGACTTGGAATTTGGAAGACAGGTTTAAATTTTACCTCAGACACTTACTAGCCATATAACACTGAATGAGTTATTTACCCCCTCTGGGCCTCAGTTTCCTAATCTGTAAAATGAGTTAGTTGGACTTGATGCCCTTTTTGATACTGTCTAGTTTTCGAGCTTTAAGAAAGGGCAATCGCTGAATAATAGTTGACCTAATTTCAGTGAAGCATTAGACAAAGTTTCCCATAATACCCTTATAGTCAAAATGGAGAGATGTGGGCTAGATTATAGCAAAGTTCAGTAGATTTATCACGGGTTAAATGATCCAAACAAGTCCAGATCCATTTGATGGATCAGTGTAAGTGTGGAGGGAGGTCTCCAGGGGAGGGCTGTAGAGATAGGCCCTTCATCCTGTGCTATTCATCATTTCTGTCAATGACTTGGGTAAACATACTGTTGACAGCTGGTATATTAATCAAATTCTTAGATGAGACAAAGTTGAGTAGGATATCTAACTGGATCATGGAATCAAAAGCAACTCAACAGGCTAGGAAGATGGAGTGAGTCTAAGAAGATAAAATTCAACAAGAGCAAATATAAGGCCCTCCGCTTGGATTTACAAAAAAAATTTGCCTGCCCTTGTACATAGTTAGGTAATAATTTATGTGAAACATCAGGGTTTTGGATTCTTTGCTTAATATATGTCAGTAGTGTGTGATGTAGCAGCTAGAAAAGCTGAGACAATTTTAGGCTGCATTAAGGGAGGCACGTAGGGCAGCTAGGCACAGTGGATAGACCACCAGGCCTGGAGTCAGGAAGACCTGAATTCAAATCCAGCCTCAGACACTTACTAGCTGTTTGGCCCTGATTTAATCATTTAACCCTGTTTGCCTCAGTTTTCTTATCTGTTAAATGAGCTGGAGAAGGAAATGGCAAACCACTCCAGTATCTTTGCCAAGAAAACCCCAAGTAGGGTCATAAAGAGTCAGACATGACTGAAAAAATGACTAAACAACAACAAAGAAATTTCCAGAACCAGAGAAGATATGCTGTAGTATTACATACATTATAGTATTAGTAATATTAGTAATAAGAAATATAGAATATATGGTATAGTATAATAATACTAGTTAGAATATGTATGAAATATTGCGTTGAGTTCTGTGTACCATATTTTAGGAAGGACAATGATAAACTGGAATGCATCCAGAATATTACAACTGGTGGTGAACAGACCTGAGACAGGGACTGGAAATGTTTAGTTTGAAGAAAAAGAGATTCAGAGGAAATATGATTTCTGTCTTCAAATATTTCAAGGGTTACATGTAGAGAGATTGTGACTTTTTTTTCCCCTGATTGGCCCCAGAGTATAAAACTAAGAATAAGAAATAGAAGTTTCAAATGGACATATTTTGGGTCAACGTAAAGAAGAATTTCCTCACAATTACAGCTATGAAAAAATTGGAATGGGCTGTCCTGGAAGGTAATGGGTTTTTCTTCATTGTAAGCCATCAACCTAAAACTGGATGACAACTTATTAAGGACACTGTAGTTAGGGTTGCTGTTCAGATACCAGTCGGACTAGGTGATCCAATTTCTATTCCATCTTAGAATTTTTGTTATTTCTTTTTAAAATCTCAAGAAAGTTGGCACTTTTTATAATTGTGGAATAAGGGAAAGTAACTAACATAGTCCTTCCCCTACAAGATGTCTCATGTTTAGGGAATTTTTAAAAGTTGGGAAAGTATCTGAGCTCCAATTTTGTTAGAAGACATTGTCCCTACTTTCATGGAGTGTGAGATTTAGTGATTTTTCATGATAATAATTTGTCCCTTATATAACTGAAAAACACAGTGATAAATTAATGGAAAAAAACAACTTAGCATTTGGTTACTGATATGACGGTTACTATCCATGTGACCAAAGGCACAAACAAATCAGAAAGACCTTCTTTAATATTCAGTATATATTCAACTAACACGGATAAGTTAAATCCCCTATCCATTATGGCATTTTAGAAATACACTCATTATGTATATAAAGTATGTAAAGTGCATTTAGAGCAAAGGTGTGCCTCTGAAGCATAACTAGTTTTTTCAGGTTTATAAAGTGTACTTTCTTATAAAGACAAGAAAAATAGTATAGTTAATAATAGTTTGCTTCCTAGAAAGGCAAAAGGCAATGACCTATGTAACTAAGTATAAAGTGGTTAATCAAGTTTTGCATTCAAAGTAACAGAGTTTTCATGTGGAAAGAGATTTGAATTGTAGGGAGTTAGCACACGATTAACAGAATACTCAAAATATAATTTTAAATGGCATATGCTTTCTTTCTTGGAAAGCTGCTCTTAATTTTTAATTAATATTATGAAACATCCTTGAGAGAATTCATAATGAATCCTTAAAACTTTAAATGTTTTCTTGGCATGGATGCAATGTGAGAAAAGCAAATTTAAAATGGATCCCTAATGAGTTGCCCTTCCTTGCATTTTTAACCAAAACTTTCCTTTTGAAAGCATATTATTTCCCAACACTAAAAAAGCTAACACCTCATAGCTCATACAGCAATTAGTTCTTCCTCAATATATTAGTTCTTGTGTAAATGCAGCTTAAAAAGACTTGATCATAAAGTACCAGAGTTACAAGGTACCCTGCAGGTCTAATCACCTATCCTAGGTAGGAATCCCATCTATATTTTTTTTTCTGGAGGAGAATGGGGAAATGCTCCTATTAAGGAGGAACTCACTTTCTACACTTTTCCTCCTTCTTGCTTGCAGCTAAGACCTCCAGATGACCCCACTTTGGGACCAGCTTTTCTGATTAGTGAGTATCTCATTTCCTTTGCCACTTCATGAGGTGTCTCAGACTTCTCACTTGCTCTCTAGACATCTTTTCCAGGAACCTTGCCCTTTAAGATGTCTCTACCTTTGACCCTTGCCTCTTTCCACCTCTCCTACAGAGTGTAAGTTCCCTGAGGGCAGGGACTATCTTGTTTGCTGGAATTTGTATATTCAACATTTAACACAAAGCTTAGTAAAGCCTTCATAAAAACTTTTCAATTATCTATCTCTTTGTCTGTAGGACAATCCTATTATGATCATACAAATGCTACCATTGTTGCTACTAATAGCTAACTTCATATAGTGCTTTAAGGTTTGCAAAGAGTTTTAGTGTTTAGGAAGCACTTTACACATAGTATCTAATTCAAACTACACAATAACTATGTGAAGTAGATGCCATTATTATCCCTACTTTACAGATAAGGAATTTGAGGCTGGGAGAAGTTGTGACTTGTCTAGGGTCACAGATCTAGTAGATATTCAGGATAAGATTTACTCAGATCTTCCTGATTCCAAGTCTAGTGTTCTATCCACTACTTCAAACATGACTGTGGTTAAAGTACTTTTTGACATCATGAATCTGGGTTCCAGAAGGAATCCCTCCTTTGAAAAGGGATGGGGAAAGAAGGCCTGTTAGTTATGAGAAAATAAGCTGGGAGGTGAGTGGAGCTAATGAGTAGAACTATGATTTCCTATTTGGGCGAGATGTACATTGATTCTTACCTTTGCCTTTGGGAAGCTTTCTTTTTCTTTCAAGTCTCTTATCTGGTATTCCTTCTTTTGTGAAAATCCAACCAATTAACACTGTTCTCTTCTTTTATGAATGTCTTGCCAATTAAGAGTGTTTCCTGCAAATTTTCCTAGTGCCCATTGGATTTCTCTTTTTCCTTCCATCACACTCTATATACTTAATTGTGTATATGCCATATCAACCCCACCCCCTCAAAATGTTAACTTCTTGAGAATAGGGACTGTCATTTAAATTTTTATAGCCTTAGTACTAAGCACAGTGCCTTGGACATAGTACAGGATTCATAAATGTTTATTGAATTGAAATGATGATTTGTTGGGCTCAGCATCTGTCAATAATCTTAGCTCTGCACATCAGCTGGGAGCCAGAAATTCTTATGGAACTATATGGAAGGACCAATAAAGGACGTGGATTTCAAAAAGTAGTCAGTCCTTCTGGAGGGCATAGGCTCAAGAAAATCATGGTGAGAGCCATTTCTAATGACATAGTCTCTAGGGCACAATCAAGTCTAACTGCCAATCTAGGCAGCAGTGATGCACTGCTTCACTTCACCTAAAGAAGTAGCCTTAACAGTCAGCTAGTAAATCGGCTTCAGGCATAGCAACTAAAGAGCATGGATTTATAGCCATGACCTCTGGTGTGATGAAAATTTACAAAGCAGTGGATTTCAATTCAACATGGGAAAAACCTTCCTCCTAATAATTAAACCTATCCAATAATGCAATGTGGTGCCTTGGAGAGTTAGTGCCTTGCCCAGGGTCACCCAGCCAGTATATGTCAAAGGCAGGACTTTGACCCAGATCTTTCTGGCTTTATAGCTGGCGTTTATCTACTATACACACTACCAAATAAATACAAACTAATCTCCAGGGGGTGATAGAACACTGACAATTGGAGGATCTGAAAGAGTTTCATGTAGAGAGTGGTGCATAAAGTGAGGCTTGAATGGAATTAGGGATTTCAAGAGATTGAGTTCAGGAGGAAGAAAATCCCACAAGTTTGGGGGACAGCCAGGGCAAATGGGAAGATACAGGAAACAAATTGTCATAGATAAGGAACAGCAAATAGGCCAGTTTGCTTGCAACATCAAGTGCATGAGAGAGTAAAATCAGGGTAGAAAAACAGATTTGAGCTAGTTTTGAAAGGGCTTTAAATGCCAGCAAACTTGTAGGAACAGGGGTCTTTTTTTCTTAGTATAGCTGTAATGTTAAAAAAAAAAAAGAAAAGAAAAAAAGAAAAACAGTGTAGGTGATAGCAAATCTCAGATCTTATTCTCATGTCTGCTTAGGAGTGTATTAAATATAAACCCCATCCTAACAAGATACAGTATGTCTGAGCAAATTAGGCAAGGAAGATAAAATATTACGTATCCATCTTGACATCACTTTACACTGATAGGAGCATTTGTAGCCTTAAGCAGCTCTTAGTGAGGTACATTAACCATGGGTTGAAAGAACATCAAGCCCCAGTGAGATTGTAACATTGGTGTTTGGTGGTAGGTCGAATTCAGATGTAATTTTATGGAGTGAATTCTTTAAGATATTTTCCATAATCTGGCTATAAGCATGATAGACAAGTGACCCGTGGGGCTCCAAATACAGTGATAAATCTGTAGAAGTTCTCTTTGAGGACTTCAGAAAAGTTATCACTGTGTAGTTAGAAGTACAGAAAGAAAGATTAGATAAGTAGTCAAAGTTGCATGATAAATGTGTGATGGGAATTAAATGTAGATATCAGTATTCCTTCTTCAGAGTCTAATCCCTGGACTTAACTAATTCTAAAAAGACACTTAGAATTCTTTTGTTATTTTCCATTCTTGGAAATCTAGCAGTCTTTTCCCAAAATATAGCATTTGCTTAGATTAAAGTACCTCTCTCAAGAATCTCTTCCTCTCCCCTAGCTAAAAATGTTTATAGATATTTCTTAGTTCTGCAAATGAGAACATTGTTTTGACATGAAGTTTAATTCGTCTCTCCTTCAGGATTTTACCTTTCCTTGTTTTGTACTCATTTTTCTTCTGTTTGTTTTTATTATTTTGTTGGTAGACATTTATTAACTCCTACTATGTATTAACATTGAGCTAAAAGAAAAAGACATAAATAAGAAAGAGAAAAATAGTCCCTTCCTTCAAGGAGCTTACTTAGGCAACATACGAAAGGAAGAAATGTAGTGGGGTGGAAGAAGGCACTTAGCTCTAAGGAATGATGTTCTTGGAGTTGGAAACCAGGCAGAGAAGCTGCTAGTTTTCCAAGGAGGAAAAGAATGGGTGGAGAATTATTCAACAAACAAAATAGGATCTCAACCTTGGATAGTCCCTTATCCCTTTACTCCAGTTTCTATAAAATGGAGATAAACGTATGTACCCACCTGTGAGGATAAAGTGAGACTATGTGAAAGTATTTTTAAATGCTAAAAACTAAGAAATGTAATG
>CM053626.1:109075238-109111647 GCA_028646595.1 Phalanger gymnotis | reverse complement strand
TCTGCTATTTTGTGGGTTCTGCAATTCTAGAATTGGTTCAGAGCCATTTTTATAGGTTTTTGGAGGGACTTGGCAGGGAGCTCACTCTAGTCCCTGCTTTCCAGCTGTTGTCTTGGCTCTGCCCCCCCAGTATTCATTTATTTGTAAGTTAATTCTCTAACTAAATTTATAAGATACATCAAATGAGATTATAATTGTAAAGCACTTAGCACAGTGCCTCAAAAATATTAAGTGCTTTGTAAATGTTAGCTAATTATTATTATAATTATTAATATTAGGCATAAAATTAGATTATTTTTATCATAATTTTCCATAATTAGTATAACTTGGTTATAGTTCAACCCATTTTGAATTTAACTTACATTTTGATTTAATTTGATATTCTGAATTTTCAGACCTCATGGTATAGTAGCATGAGTACTGGATATGGACTTAGACCAAATCCTGACCCTGCTATTTACTACCTTGGACTTTGAGCAAATCACTTCCCACCCTGATCCTTAGTTTTTCATTTATAAAATGGAGATTAAGTCATATCTAAGGGTCTCTTCCAGTTCTGAATTCCATAAACATTGTTTGTTTTTAGGGGAAAATGAGCTCCTTAAAGATAAGGATTATTTTTTTTCTTTGTCTTTGTATCTTTGATGCCTAGCACACATGCCCATTGAATGACTGAGTGGATGTTAACTAGAACATCCAAAATGTAGAATAAACCAAATTCCTTTTTGTTTTCCATGGTAGTCAATTTAATAAACACCAGCTCTGCAATTTATAGACTTAGGGAATTGCCCGTGGGCACTTAGAGGCTAAGTAATTTGCTTAGGGTTGTATTGCTAGTATATATTTCAGTCAAGACTTAAACCCTTTTCTTTGATCTACAGTCAAGAAACCATGAAACAAAAGGCCAAAGCTATACAATAATGATCATTAATATTAAATAACAGCAAGTCTCTTTGTATCCTAGTAACCCATTCCCCATGTCCATTTAATCATCATATTTTGTCTTGAGTCCCAGATGTCCTATATAGCTGTCTGGTCCTTATAAATATTGTCTCTTGGACATTTGGGAGTAGGCCTCATTCTCAGGACATTTCTGAAGAGGGCTCTGCTTCTCTGGTTCCAAACCACTTGTAGAGATTCTTTGGTAATTCTGCTAAAATGTTCCAGTAAGAAGACAATACAATGTAGTACAATATACTACATTTAGTTTTCCAATAATTACTTCATGTGGTGAAAACCAGTTCAGACCTTATGGTTCTGATCTTATTAAAGAAGAATATCAAATTAGGAATGCATAATTCACCTAAACTTCAGAGAATTTCAGTTTTTCCAAGATATTTGCTATTTTTTTTTACCTGAAACCTGTACCTGATATGAGTAATTAAAAAATCATTAGGATCAACTTGTAAAATGAACCCATAAGTCTCTTAAAACTATCAGATGAATACTTTACAATTGGAAAGTAATTTCACTTTCTTTACAATTATTAATGCAATTTTATATGTAAAATCCTCATGCCAATTTTAAGATTTGTTTTTTTTTGCTGTTGTTGAGTCATTTTTAGTCATGTCCAACTATTTGTGACAACATTTGAGGTTCCCTTGGTGAAGATATTGGAGTGATTTGCCATTTTCTACTCCAGCTGATTTTAAAGATGAGAAAACTGAGGCAAACAGGATTAAGTGACTTGCCCAGGGTCACACAGCTAGTAAGTGTCTAAGGCCAGATTTGAACTCAGGAAGATGAGTCTTACTGACTTGAGGCCTGGCACTCTATCAACTTTGACACCTAGATGCCCCCAATTTTGAGCACTTATTATTAAAATATAACCAAAGCCTTTGTTTTCATGCTAGATACAGTTGGATGTCAATCGTATACATATGTAGAGAAAACAGTCTAATCCTGTTGCTTTTCCAAAATTTACTATTCCATTTAATTAGAAAACTTTTATATTAGATCTTTATTACTTTGTCTAATTCTTCCCTTTAGAGGATATCAATCCCTACATTATAATTTGACCACATATACAGATTAAAATTATAAAATTTTGCATACTTAGATCCTATTATATATTATATATAATGCTATTATATATAATATATAATATAATTTTAAAATATAATATATAATATCATTATTATTATGTTATCAGAGATGGTCCAGGATCAATCTATTAAGTAATGAATTTAGTATTGTACTTATAAAACTTCTATAATTTGCAGCTGTTTATAGAAATGTGCTACAAAAAGGAAAAGGAAGAACACAGTTAAAAATATCAAGACTATTCTGTCAAGGCCACATACTGACACATCATGTAACATAACAGGGGAAAAAACTCCCTTAATTTTATTTGATTCCAGGTACAAGTCATATCTGATAGTTAATCATGTAACAAATCTCCACATTATTCACAGGGTGTTAAAAGCCAGGCTCAGGATTAACTAGATGGAAAAATTTCCTGTTCAAAATGAAAATAGCACAATGGGGAAACTGAATTAAAAGGATTTTACCTTTGTACATGCTAAGGTCATCCCCTCAACTTTTCTCAGGGACATCTATGTGTGGCAGTTCTCAGACAGCAACACATGCCATTTTCATTTATTGGCTTCACAACAATTCGGACCACCATCCATGTAATCAAAACTCAAAACAATATTAAATTATAGTTCCAAGGGTTTTTACTTCAGATAGAGCCTGAATATTATTAATTTTCTCATATTTCCCTAACAGCTACATTTCATTTATCTTTCACTTATAAATAAAAACTAACCACATCCTGAGGTTTCAGGCATGCAGTGAAAACCTGATAGTTGATGCATATTAATGCATTGAAGTTATGTCTTTAAACTACCCTATACATTTTCATAATTTTTTAAAGTGATAGCAAAAAGTTTTCAAAACTCTTTATTATAGTAAATAAGGAGTGGGAGAAAGGATCCTATTTTCTCACTTCTAGATTCTTAAATTTCAATATTTTAGATTTTGCAGAATGCAATCAGCAGGGCTGAAGAAATCTTATGATGCTGTCTGAGCATCTCAGGCAAAAAAGTCTCAGGTAACCTAAGAGATAAGAATATCTTAAGAGATCTGTACAACTTTCCTCCCAAACAGTAAATTATTTTTATATGTTTTAAACAAAATATATTCCATTAAATATTAAAGTTTTCAGATATCTGTTTTTAATCGTGTCCTTTTAACTGCTCAATTCATACTCTAACAGGATCTAGATTAAAAAAGAGTTGTTTTTCTAATAGAATTATTGATACAATTGTTTTTTGGATTTCCCAATGTAAGATAAAGTTTTAGATATGTAATTATAATATATATATCACCATGTATTGAAAACATGAAACAAAGCTTATTACCAATTAAATGACATCAATTCAGCCTATTTTCCCCCAAATTATCTTATATAAAACCCAAGACAGTATAATTCAGCATGAGATAGAGTATAACCAAGTCCAAGGGAAAAACTATAGTCTCTAGACTATAAATGCACTTTCCTAGGTATCATCAAAATAGAGTTGTCCTTCTTAGATTTTCTTGTATCTTTAGAGTCTGCTCTGACTTCAGAAGGATGTGTTCACAGACGTGTGCTTTGAATAAAGGACAATGAGAAAGCACCCCCCCCAAAAAAATTTCTTACTTCTAATACCTAACATCATGCCATTAGAAATTAGTTCCATTGAATTTTTGCTTTCTTTGGGTGTTTTCTTTTAAACTGAAAATATTTCTAGGTGGATAGGGATGCAAAATGGGGGTTGGGAGTTCAAAGGAGAACTTTAATAACTAATGTCTTAGTCTTCTTCCCTGACAGTGAGAGCCCAAGTGTCATAGAACTCTTGGATCTTTGTATAGGAGAAGGTACTAAATTGAGGTGGGGTGGGGAGGAGAATTTAAAAAGAAGTAGATAGCACCAAAAATAAACTTCATTTATTTCCCAATTTTACCATGAGTCTATCCAGTGGAGGTCTACATTCCTGTTCCCTTTAGATATCCTGAGGTTGTATCAATACAATATAATGTGGTCAGAATTAGTTGTTCTAGGTGTCTACATGGATCAATACATCCAAATAATTCCCATTTTAATTGCCTGGAAAGGCAAAATCATTGAAAGATTTGGTAATATTAGTTTAATTTCCTTCCCTAAACCTCAAATCTTAAACCCTCCATTGAGGTAAGAGAGATTAGCTTTTGAACAATAATCCAGATTGCTACCCTACATCGACCATCTTTACCAGATCAACACTTGTTTTTCTCCCTCCTACTCTCAGGTGAACTGTGGTTTTGAGATTGTATATTTGTATTTTTTGACAGCTACTTAAAAATGTATATACAGTTTTCAAGTTGATCTATATGTTTTTATGCATGTTTGCAAACTCAGTATATTATGGTTGAGAGTGAATGAAAAGCTTTTCATTTTGAAAGACTAATTTTCTGACCTACTTTTAGCAATGTCAGCTGCATGATTTTTTTATAGAATGAAGTGGGATGGGAAAGGGAGGGGAAGACTTAAGTTTTGGAAGATAGCTATTGTTATTGCAAAGTAACTATCTGAATATCCTCTAAGCTCTTAACTTGAATTGTCAGAGGAAGAAAATGTATTTCTTTGGGGATTTCACAATTCTGAGTAAGAGACTGGAGGACAGATTCAAACAATTCAGAGGTTTCAGCTAGATGTCAGTGTCTATTTAAAATTAGTCCAAAACTGTGGCTCAATAGTAGAGAACAATGATTTCAAAAAGACCTTTTTGGGAAACTAAACCAAGATGCAGGCTTAAAGTCTTATCTTTGTGAGTCTCTTTTAATCCTGTTCCATTTTTCATTCTGTATTACTGTATATTATCCTACTCCTGAAATGCTAGTTAGATACAATTCATTTTCTTAACTCATAATCCAAGTTTTCTTTCTTTTCCTCTTAAGTCAAGGATCCTTAATGAACTGAAATAGTTAATGTAGTTTTCAAAAGTGCCAATCTGAGTCTAAAGAAGCAGATTGTGGACTATGGATGATTTGTTATGCATAGAACATGCTAGTAGATGTTGTAAAAATGTGGAGAAAAATGTACTTATTACCCTTTATTATCTCTTTTTGTGTGAATAAATTGGGGTAGCAAGAGATAAAATGACTTCCAAAAAATTCAGCTAGATTAGAAGAGGGATCAACAACACCAAAACCTATTTCAGTAATGTCACTTCTTTTTCACATGGAAATAAAACACTCAGTGGAAAACTGAAAAAAAAAGGTAATCAAGTCTGTTACTTAGTGTCAAATAGACCAAAATATATCTTAGGCAGATACTGTAAAGGCATAATGAGTTGGGTCCAGAAAATTTAAGCTAGATCGCCTTTGGGAAAATGCAAAATTCTTTAATGCTCATAAGCTTCTTCTTTTAAAAAAAGATCCATCTTTTAAATAACAATGTTTTCCCAGGCTTTTTTTAATGAACACTGCAGTCTCCAAAGAACTGAAAGTAAAAATCACCTAAAGGGTAATGGAGAGGCATATGGTGGATACAAGTTATAGCTGATTACTTACAAATAAGAGATTGTAAAGAAGCAGAACAAAGGGTGTCTTCAAAGAAATGAATGAGGGAAAAAGAAACTATGAGAGTGAGCAATAACTATTGGACACTCTGAGTGCTTCATTTGTATTCTTAGGATGTCAAGAGAAATCAAGCAATTTGCCTTTGATATACCCATTCTGGTTGGTTTAAGGGAGAATATAGCCAAGGGTTACATAGGATGGATGAGAATGGATGGGCTTTGTTGGGGGGAGAGGTGTGGAGATGTATAGATTCATCTATAGGAGCAAAGATCTGTTTGAGTACTTGTGTATTGAACATTTTGGCTTTAAACTGAATTCTTATAAATAATTTTGCATGTTGGCATAGTGGCGCAAAAGAAAATTATTCTATGTTTACTACCCCAAGAATAATTTACTGAATAATAATCAGTCCTCATATTCAGAATAAAGCAAAATATCTAAGCCATTTGCTACCTCTCTATTGCTAATATATTTATTGCTATAGGACCTGAACAGTCAATTAAAAGAAAAATGTATAATTTAATAAGTAGTGACAGTGACCTGAGTTGATCTACCTACCAATGTAGCCATCAATTGTGATCAGTGGCCTCCTGGAGAAAAAAAATGTGGTAGCATTTGCCTTTAGAGCATTCTTTAACTACAATTTTATGTGGTTTTAAAAATATTCCTAGTTATCTTCAAATTTCACCTTCAGTCCCCTTGTGTTTTATGTAACACATATTTCATCATCCATTTGATTGCTCCAGTAATTATCACCTTGCTCTCATGCATCTTCAATTTCTCTCTCTTCACTAGTTCCTTCTCATTTGCTTAGAAACACATTTATACTCATTCAAAAAAAAATCCCTCATCCCTTCCATACCATTAGACCATTCAAGTATGACACACAGTCCAACTTTTTAAAAAATGTTGTCCACTTTTACTTTTAAAGTCTGGATTCTGTCCCTACTACCACTCAAATTGGTTTATCAAAGTCATCAACTCTCTTCTAGTCACTAATTACTGACCTTTTTTCCCTGGGTTTTTTCATCTTCTTGACCATTCCTTAACACTATTAATCACGATCTCCCTCTGAATTGTATTTTTTTCTTTAGCTTTTTACACCCTACATTCTTCTGGTGTTCTTCTTATCTCCCTAATAACTCCTTATATGCCTCTTTCACTGACTACTCATCCTCTCCATGACCACTTAAGGAGGGCATTTAATTCAGCAGACTTTTATTGCCTAAGGTTCTATTCTTTGTCCTGTTCTCTTTTCTCTTCCCTCTCTCCCTTGGCAATCTCATTTATTCCTGATGCCTCAGCTATTTAGCTCTACAGGATGCTCCCAAATCTACAGTCGAAGCCCTGTCCTTTATACTAATCTATTGACTCACATCACCAACTGCCTGAATCGGGGAATCAGTTCATTTCTACCTGGATGTCCTGTCAGGACTTTAAAATGAACATTTCTACCTCTCCCTCTGCCCCCAACCTCTTCTCCCTGATTTAGCTTTTTCTTTTAATAGTATCACATTCATCCAGTCTTCCATCTTCAAAACCCTTGTGCTAACTTTTAGTCTTTTTCACCTTTCATATCCCATTAGTTACCAGATCCATGATACATCTTGGATTTGTTCTATTGTTTCTGTTTCTGCTCTCACCACCATAGTAACAGTTCTTATTGTTACTGAAGTGGGTTATTGCACTAAAGCTCTGAAAAATCTCTCCACTTTTAATCTCCATCTTTTATCCTCCAATTTTCTTTTGCTGGTCATCTCAGGCTTGTCTCTGCTCAAAAAAAATCAGTGGCTTCATCATAACTCTAAAGTTTAAATCCCTTTTCTTGATATTTGAGACCTAACATATTTGATATTACCCTGCTTTTCTGTTCTTATCTCATGTTACTCCTCTCCATGTATTTTATGCTCTAGCCAAACTAGATTCTTCAATGTCCCCCATAAGGTACTTTTCCACCTCTTTGTCTTTGCTTATGTTGTTAGCTTCATTTGGAATATTCTTACTTTCCTCCTCTTCCTTGCCTGTTGACTTCTTACCTATCCTTAAAGTACCAACTACTGCAAAACTTTTTATTTCCTCTAGTTGCTAATGACTTTTTCCCTCTCAGACCATAGGTAACCACATGTTTGTACCTCTCTTGATAAATCATCATATATTAAGTATTAGGCCATGATATAGGGATGAGAACATTTGCTGTGGAGATGGTGAATGTGGTTTAAAAGCTTCGCTTTACTGCTTACAATATATGTAGTGTTGACCAACTCAGTTAACCTTTCTGCAGCCTCAATTTCCTCATCTGTAAAATAAGTGTGCTGGACTAGATGGTTTCTTTGAACTCTAGAGTTGGTTTTGTGTTAGAGTTTTGTATATTGTTTCATTTCCCGCATTAGACTTTAAGGCTACAATACCAGGGGATATGCCTTATCTAAACTTTGTATGACCTGTAGTGTCTAATAGATTACTCTTTATACAGTAAATGCTTCACAAATATATGTTGAATTGGAGAGCCAAATAGAAGCCAATATAAGCGAAATATAAAATATCAGACAGTATAATCAAATTCTAAAAATGCCATTGCCCACAAAGCTTCGGAACTTCAGTCCCAGCTCTAGCAGTTACTAGCCAACTAACTATTAATTAGTTATAACTTCAGCTTTCTCATTTGTAAGATACATGTACTAATATTTCTACCACATATTTCAAAGGATGGTTTTGAGGAAAATTTCTTGTGAACATCAAAGTGTCATATAAATGAGAAGTGCCATTATACTTGTTTGGCTCTGCATAATATTTCTTTGGACCTAAACCACCAAGTGATATATATGTATACACATATATGTTTGTATGTATACACATATGTGTATGTGTGTATGTGTATATATGTATGTATGTGTATATATATGTATTTATGTACATACACACACACACACACACACACACACACACACACATATATATATATCTCTTCCTGAATAGAATTAGTATCCAATGTAGTGAATAGAACAGTGAGGTGATATGTTGTACCTGGTTGTAAAATAACATAAGAGTTTGTTAAGGCTAACTTGATGATTAAGTGTAAAAGAAAACTGATGACAAAGATGTTAAAATTTCTCCTATCATAGTACTATTTTGTGTTTTTCTGGCACTACCTAAAGGAGCTACAGCCTGGAATAACTGTTTGCCACCTGGCCACCTGCTCAGATGACTTTCCTAGGCCCTTCTGAAATACAGAGTTCTTCCTCCATCAAAACTAGCCTGGACTGTCTCATTCCTTTAGGATTTGTCCTCTTTGAAGTGTCAGCTACCTAATCTCTATTAGAGTAGCATTGAATAATTGACTCAGTATCCCGAATTTTTTTGGACTTTGCCAAGGCAATTTTTTATTACTTACAGCCACAAGGGATAAACTTGACCATGGGCACACGAACAAATGTCATGGCCATGTTCTTTCAAAATGAACATCACCCAACAATTTACAATATTATAAATGTATTTAGAAGATGAAACAAAAATTTAGGCACACTCTCCCTCCCCCCGGTGAAGGGAGTTGTATAAAATATGGGGTTAGGAGACTGATGAAGGCATATTTGGCAGGCCACTGTGACTGAGTTGAGATTGCAACTTTCTGGGAACGAGCACTACAAGCTAAGCAGGAGCTCTCCATTGTTTTACTTAGAGACTGCATATTTCCCTACCTGAAAGAAAATTTCTTGGACCAATGATTTCTTCAGGGAAACAATACCCATAGTCTTTGCAGTAATGTGAAGTCCCCTTGTAGCATAACAAAATATGACAGGCCTGGAGCCCATATTCCACAATATCAATGGGTGCAAAAGAGACCTTTCTCCTACAAATGCCTGTGTATTTTAACAAAAGCTCTTTGGTAAATTAAGCCTTTGCTCAAAATAGTGATTTAAGAGACAGGAATCAGAGGCTGTTGAGATATTTTAGGTCAGGCTGGTGTTTGTGATGTTCTCACATACCACAAGGTGACCTTTCAACTTCATAAATGACTGGCTTTTCTTCCATCCTCTTGGTTCTGAAATTTCATAACATTCCCCTTCTGTGGTTCAAAGAAAGATGTGAGATTTGCAGTATATGTCTTGTGGTGGATTAGAATTCCCACTTCTTACTTCACTCCTAGAATGCATTAATAAGTCCCTTCAGAAATTTTCTGAAGAAAAAGTATAAAGGAATGACATCCTATGAAATAAACAAGAGTACTTTCTTATCTTTTTTTTGAAGAATTGGTGTTATAAAATTCAAAGAGATCTGAAGTGATCTTGAACTTGTCCCTGTGTGTTACACATGCAGGCTGTGGTCACTTCTCAACTCCAGGTGAGAGTCAAATGTCCAAGTCATTTGAATGAAATAGGTTTATCGTCTTAGGCTTATATTTGTGGATAGCAGAAAGCCACCACCTATTTGATTATGTAACCTTTGACTGACAGTCTATTCTTGAGAAATACATGGATTTGTAAATGCAGATTAGACTTTCCTTGCTTTTTCACTCATCCAAAGTTAACCAATTCCTCATGGCCCAGCTCAAATCCTATGCCTTCTTTACCTTTACTCCATAATTCCAACTCATAGGTGTTTCTCCACCTCTGACCTCATAAGATCATAGGATCATAGATTTAGACCTGCGTAGGAAACAGAGCATTTCATGCAAACTTTTCATTTTACAGATGAGGAAACCAAGGCTCAGAGAAGAAGGTTACAAAGATACAAACCCAGAATCTGACCTCAAATCCATTAATTTGTTTGTTCATTCAATCATTCAACATCCAATGAGCACCTATTATGCTCCAACTATGCACAAGTCATTATGTTCTCTGCTTATTGTCTTTACCACTCATTTTGATACTTTTTTCCTATGTCATCTGATTTTATCTGACTATGTTTTGTAACCCTAATGAGACCGTAGGCTCTTTGAAGGGAGAAACCAAGTGCCCAGAAGAAAAATGCCATCAGTCGTATGATTCTTTGGTAGCTAGGTATTGCCCAGAACAATACTTTACGTAATAGGCTCTCAATAAATATTTGTTGAAGTTAATGAATGAAGTGAATTGACTGTAAGTTATGTACAGACATGGCTTATTATAAGGCTGAGAGTAAAGAAGCTGGTGTAGCAGCTTTCTATATCATTCTTTATTTGAAGCACTATAATCTGTCTCTCAGTTAATAGATATTATTTCCTTTTAATCTGGTAAAGAAAGTGTTTTTATATGAGGCAAAGTGTCCCTTGCTGGACCCCACTACCTTCTTTCTTTTAGTAATTTTAAAAACCTGTAATTTTCTTTTGAACAAGATTATTTTAGTTTATTTTTAGAAAGGATTTGCTATTTTGTTGCTGTGGCCAGGTCTCATACTGCTAAGGATAGCAATGCTTCTGCAAATAAAGTAAAGGCAACAAAAGTATAACGTGTTGTGTAATATTGTATTAAATATTGAAAACTAACTGGATTTTTGAAAATCAAAAGGGATAACAATATAGAATGCAGTATGGTTAATTTTTATAGGCTTTACTATATATATATATATATATATATATATATATATAAAAAATCACAAAATAATGCTAATTTATCAAGTTTGTTAAATCCTTATTGAATTGCCCAACTCCACTAATTTCCATTAGAAAAAATAATGAATGAAATTGCTTGATAGTTTCATAGCCTACTACTATAGAGAGCCTTTCTGTTTGACATTCATCATTATGGTTTTTAAAGGCAAAAGTTGAGTTTGGGGAACAACAGAAGTCTTCTTTCTACTTGCCCCATCCTTTCCTTGATATTCAGGAGTTATAAATCAAGTTTTATGTTCAAATTATTGAATGGGTCATAAAACACATTTGCCCTCTGCATTTATTCTGTAGTCTATATTTCACATGTCTTATTTCCTAAATATCTATGCCCCAGTGAAGGGGAAATGATTTGCTGTTGAAAATGGTAGAAATAACAGTGAACAGAATCAGCTCTTGGTTTAGGTGAAGTCTGGTCTCTACTCCCCTTTGCCCCTTTGTTTTATTGTTTCCTTATTTATTATTCCTTCAATTCTCTAGCCTTCATGGTTTTCATGATGCCATTTTCCTCTCATTAGCCACTTTGATACTCCAGTGGCCTGAGACAGCTTTCCATGATACCTACCAAGAACTTCCATTAACATTTATATCTCGCCCTTCTCTCTTCCATTCATATGCCTTTTTACCCACTATTTTACATACTTACAAGGTATCCTTCCCCCAACTCTGACAACCTTCTCTCTATTTTAAGACCTAGGTCAGCTTTTACCTCTTTTATGATACCTTCTTAGATCCTCTTAGCTAGCTAGAGTTGGTGTTTCATTCCTTGAGCCTCTCTGACCACTCTGTTTGACCTCTCCTATGCACTTAATTAATTAATATTTTTATTAGTTATTTTTATACACTCCTCAGCCCTGGATTAGACAATATTCCTTGGGGGTAGAGATTGTTATTTTTCATCTTTATATACCCAGAGCCTAGCAAGGCACCTTGTAAATGATAGCTAATGTTGAATATGCTAAGACCCATTTCCTCAGGACCCCTATTTCATACTATATGCCAACGGGTAGTAATGGATTTATAATATGTATTAATCCTTGCTATTGTATGGTGATTGAAGTATCACTCCTCCCAGATGACAGTGCCTTGATTCATAAGAAGTAGTACAAATGTTTAATTATTTCATGTGGTATTTCTATTTTTGGCCATAGGATCTTTCCAGGCCTCTTTAGATTCTAGTGCCTCTTTTTATTTTGGGACACTTGTAGGTTTTCATTCCATCAAATAGAATTTAAAAAGAAGATATTTGAATTTCATACTTGTTACTCCTGTTTCTCTTGTTTTTCTTTTTATTAAAATTTTCTACTACTCGTTTCTCTTTTATCCTCTATTTTTTGTTTCTCAGGCCCCACGTTTCTTAAATATGGAATTTGAACCCAGTTCTCCATGTCTGTCATCTTTTTGGTTGTGTGATGGAGAAATCCAACTTAGGTCTTCCATAAAGGAGACAAAATCCTTCTATTAGGTTTCTTTGCATATAAAGATTTGAATGGTTAATGGAACAACAAAACAGGTGATATAAACTGTGGCCAGTAGGGGTCAAGAGATAACCACCGGCAGTAATTGCTGCCTGATTAAAGCTAAAATCCTGAACTCTCATTGGAATCAAAAAGGTTCCTGCACAGATAGAAGGAACTTATGAATCAACGACACTGCTGGTTAGATTTGCCAAAACAAATCTGGGGTCTTAGGTCAGGGTTGTACACGGAGAAAACTTGAATGATAAGTTTAAGGTACATGAAGGTCAGGCATGTAGCACTCTCACTCTTTTGATGACTTTGATTGACACTTGGCCCTAGCTGTTACTTTTGATGCTGAAGGGGACACCTCTTAACCAACCCAGAATATCTAGTCATGTCTGAACCATATCCTCTGGTTTTTTGGTTTCCTGTTTGTGAAAAGGAAAATTGCTCCCTGGGGTGCAAGGTAACCCTCAAAGGAGCAGACATGCTCGACTTCAGAAGCGGTTTAGGCTGGAAAGCGGGGTAGAGGCTGTTAGGTAAGTAGAAGAACTGCAGCCCAATATGATTACTGATTTTGTTCCAAAACATCCAACATTTTTTTAGGTTACAGAGTTTGGTATAGTGACAATGCATGGGATATCATTGTGAAAACATACCTAACCTTGTTAATGTTGTCTGCTCCTCCTATGGTCAGGAGGTATGGATGAGGGAGGAGAAAGGGCTGAAACAGAAAAAAATCTGGCATAGACTGAGGAGTAGAATAATTTTCCAAATAAGTCAAAGTAATGATTAATGGATTTATGTCAACCTGAATGAGTGTAGCACCGTAGGGATTTGTCCTTGCTCTAGTCTGTTCAGAACTTTTTATTGATGACCTTAGGTGAAGGCATAGTGGGCACACTTATCAAATTTTCTGATGACACAAACCTAGGAAAGATAGTTAATACATTAGATGACAAAATCAAGATCCCCAAAGATGAAGATGATCTAGGGTGATGGACCAAATATAATAAGATGAAGATAAATTGGGGTAAATGTAAAGTCTTTGTCTTGAGTGTAAAAAAATGAGTTGTAGCACACAATGGGATAGTCGTGGCAGATAATAGTTGGAATGAAAAAGACCCAGAACTTGAGAGGATTATAAACTATTAATATGTCAATATATCCCTTGTTTTTTTTTAAATTGAGAATCTTATATGATTTTATTACATGTTGCTACCAAGATTTCTTCTGTAGGGAAATTGTAATGGAAATAATTGAGAAAATATTTTATATATGCATTTATTTTTCATATTTTCCTGGAATAATTGTTAAAGTAATTTTCTTTAACACTACAAGCCACACATAATCACTAAATGCTAAAGTAAAAGTTTTAAGAACTATAAAAACCTTGGTGCAGATCACATTTCTATAACCTCTGACTATACTAAATTTCACTGAAAAATATTTTAAAAATTATGAATTTATGACTATTTGAAAATATTTACCAGCCATTTTGAGGTATAATTAAATGATCTGGCAGCCAAAAGAGACCCTAAGAAATCTTACATGAAAACTCCATGCATAAATGTAGGCCCAGGAACTTATCTGTAACTTATAGTCATGGATAAGTTCCTGGGACACTGAGTGGTTAAGTGGGTTGCTCATTGTAACAAAACTATAGTATGTGTGAAAGTCAAGAGCTGAACTCATCAATATCAAGACCTATAATGTTAGGCTGTGTTAACAGAAAAATTGTGTCTAGAATCACGTTGGTATTGTATGTTGCCCTAGTCAACACATAATGTATTTAGTTTTGGACTCCTCATTTTAGGAAGGGCATTGGAAAACTGGTAAAGATTCAGAAGACAATTAGTATGGTGAAAGTCCTGGAAAATTTGCCCTGTCGATCAATAAGTATTAAATGCTTACTATGTGCCAAGCATGGTGCTAGGGATAGGGGATACAAATACAATAATGAAACAATCCTTACTTACAAGGAACTTACATTCTAATAGAGTACTTAGCATATACCTATATGCATAACACCTATACATAGGTATGTAAGTGTATATACATAAGCATGTATATATACATAATTTACACATACATATAAACATGATGAATATAAGATGAAATACCTATTTTCATTAATCTTAGAAAAGACATGATAGCTATCTTCTAGTATTCGAAAGTCTGTCATATGGAAGATGATTAGACTGATTTTCCTTGGTCCAGAGGATAGAACTAGAAGATAATGGGTAGACGTGTTAGAAGGGTAGATTAGAGTTGTATTTGGTGAACCGTTTTGGAACTGTTCAGAAGTAAAATGGTGTTGGGTTCCTTATCACTGTAAATCTTCAAGTAAATCCTGGATGGCTACTTATTACAATTGTTACAGAAAATTTTCTTATTCTAATTTGGATTGTACTTCCTTGATCTCCCAGATCAAAGGAGAATGTATTTAACTTCAGAGGTCACCTAGACCAACCACCTTACGTTAAAGATGAAGGAATTGGAGTCTAGAGAGCTGATGCGTCTTGATTTAAGGTATGATCATGTAGTTAATCCTGAGAAAACGAGGACGTGAACCCAGGTTCTCTGGCTCCAGATCCAACATTCTCCCATTGTACTATATCTCCTTTTCACTCTTACGTAGTATAATTTTCAGACCAACACCCAGGAATATTTGTCATGAAGAGAGGTTGGAAGAAAGAAGCAGTATCTGAAGTGCAAGCAGAGTCAAAACCAATAATCACCACAAAGTCTGAGGAGTCTAGTGAGAGATTAGCTACAAGCTGAGCTGCAGTAATTTGCTACTGAAATAAACAACTCTGCTGATTTGGACAAAGAATTCTCTACTTGATTTTACTTAAATGTTCAGTGGACACATACAAGTTCCTATGTTCTGTGCAACCAGCTTCCATATCCCTCTGAATTTCCTTCAGTTGGAAAGTTTCAACTGCTGCTGCTCTTTGTTCTTTGTGGTAATCACAGACTCTAAGCAACTGCTTTTCAAAAGCTAATTTAAATAATTTTTGGATTATCCATTTATTTGGATTAAGATGAACCTTTGTTCCCCTACATTAGTTTAAATAATCACATTGATTATACATATCTGTGGTCTATGATTTCTTTATACACACACATGTATGTATGTATGTATGTATATATACAAATATACATATATGCACATCACACACACACACACACCAGCTGGTTATGATAGTGTGATCCCACAGATTCAGCATACATTACAGCCATTCAGGACCATATGGCTGCTTGTTCCAGCAAAAGGATATATATGGCTTTCCTGTTTATACCATCCATTTCTCTGCACAGCACCATAATTATGCACTTGTGAGTGATCAAACTGCACTTACCTCTGGAATTTATATGGTTCGATGTCAAACTGTATTGGTTTACTCTTGTTATTTTTCTGTCTCTAATTTAAATGTTTATTCAGAACTGTGTTGTCTGTCTTCAGTGGTAAACTACAAAGACGTAGGGACAATATTTATGGAACCACCTTAGTGCAGTGCCTCTAAGCATTTATGAATGCTTTTTTGACAGTGATGGTGTTGACAAAAAATATTCTCTATCATGTAACTGGACCTTCTTCTTGGTGGTTTATTCATTTGTAAAACTTTCAGATGATAGCCAGTGCTTTATTATGACTATTAACAAGTGTCACCTATGTCAAAACATAAAGAGGTAATTACTTTTGGGAAAGAGATCTTACCTAAGTAATTCCTGAGGAGTGTATGCCACTTCCAGTTGGACTCAAATTGCATGCCAATGCCATTGAGAACACTCCTTGCAGTCATAAATGCATAATGTTCATCTTAATGAAGCCCCAATCACCTTTGGCTGTCATAGTCTTTTAAACATCTCCTAAGCCTGCTACTTTGATTCCATTAATTAGTATGGATAGCTTCAAGAGCCAAAAATAGACATCACCTTATTCAGGGATTTCAAGACCCGTACATGACATTCTACTTAGTTTGCTCTCTATGCATTAGGTAGAGGGCCATAAAATAGCCCAGGCTTTTCACTAGCCTTTGTCTGCTCTGATGAGAGAGGAAAACTCCTTGTATTATGTCACTCCATAGGACAAATCTTGGAAATCACTAAAAAAATATATTTTTGACTTGGCTTAGGAGAAATGTAAAACGCAGACACCTGTTAGGGAGAAATTTTCATTGGCTCTGTTTTGAATGGGAGAAATGAGATTACATCAAGGATTAATAGAAGGGCTAAAATTATTTCAAGATCACTACTGCATATGGTTTAAAAATATAGTCCATTCATCCATATATTTAAAATGTCTTTGAATGTCATGGAAGGAGCACCGTATGATGATTTTGGGAGTGAAGAGATTTTTGTTCTAGACCTTGAAAAACAGCTTTTCCTCTAACTATCTCTGTGACCTTGGATAAGTCAACTTACTTCTTTGAATTTCAGTTTCCCCATTTGTAAAATAAAAGGAATAGATATGATAACCTCTTTCGGTTCCAACACTTTTTGATTCTACAACTCCACACAAGGCCAATGTTGCACAGAATTACAGATTATGACTTGGAAAGGACCTCAGTGGCCATTTACAAAAATCCATACCTGACCAAGAATCTTTCATGCAACCCAAACAAGTAATTATTCATTCTCCTCTTGAAGACTTACAGTGAAAGATAATCCACTCTCTCCTGAGCCAGTCCATTCCTCTTTCAGACAGCTCTGATTCTCAGGAAGTTTTTCCTTACATCCAGCCTAAATCAGCCTGTCTGCAACTTTCATCCTATTCTGCCAGTACTGCCTTTTGGGGCCAAGCAAAAGCAATTTAATCTGTTTTCCAGATGACAGCCCTTCAAATACTTGAAGACAACTATTGATGCAGGACTGTTAGATCAGCCACCTCTTTCAGAAAGAGAGGGGGAGCATACAGATAGAGAAAACCACAGCGAATATCCATGAGTATAGTCCCTGGCTCCAAAGGAATCCTTCTGATTAACTTTGTCTGCTTACCCTCGAGCAGAGGCTCTTATCTTTTGTGTGTGTGTCATGGACCCCTTTGGTAGTCTGCTGAAGCCTATAGATTTGTTTTTAGAATAATGTTTTTAAATATATAAACTAAAATGCAAATAATTATCAAGGAAACCAATTTTATTGAAATGTAGTTATCTAAATATTAAAAAAAATTATGGACTTTAGGTTAAAAACTCCTGCCCTAGATGGTGATTTATAAGAGACACCAAGTTCCCTTGTGAACCTTAGTATACTAATATAAAGCTCCTAGTATTTCTGAGTCAAATAAAATCAATTTCTGAGAATAGCTACATTTATGTGCACCTTCTTTCCCTGAATCAGATGGAAGTGGGGAGCTAGTGATTGTCAATGCAGCAGAAATTTTAGTGTATTCTTTTAAGAGTACACATAAAGTTTTTGTTATTAAAAATTATATATATATAAACACACACACATATATATATGCTCACACACAACGCACACATACTTTCACAAATTATATATTATATTTGTTTATCCCTGCAGATAGGTGGGTGTAGTTGTTTCTCTTTTTCTTGAAATGCTGAACCTTCCTAATCCAAGTATCATGTGCTAGAGTCTCTAAGCTATATATCCCTAGTTCCTATGATTGATCCTTATATAACTTGATCTTCACTCTTCTCACTATTCTAGTCTTCTTCTTATAGACATGCTCCAATTTGTCTCTGTCTTTTCTAGAATATGGTACCCCAAATTGAAAACATTCCAGATTTGGTCTGACCAGGACAGAGTAAAGTGGAACCTAGATTTACTTTATTATGAATACTGTATCTCCAGCTGTAACCTAGGGTTTTTTTTTGGGGGGGTGCCATGTTATACTATTGACTCATTTTAAATTTGCAGTCCTTTTAGACCTTTTGGATCTTTCACAGAAACCATCAACTCAATACTCACTACATCTCTTCTTTACTGCACTGGTGAAGTTGTGCTTTTTTTGAACCCACCTGTAAAATATTACACTTTTCTGTATTAAAATTCATTTTTATTTCAGTTGTTTCATTGTTTTAGCTTTCAGAAATCTTCCTAGATTTTGATTTTATCATCCAATATGTTAATTATTCCTCCTATCTTCATATTTGCAAAATAAGACAAGTATGCTTTCTTAGTAACTCTCCAAAGCACTGATAAAAATGTTGAACAGTATACGACTAAATAGAGATCTGTGGGTCACTCTACATGAACTCGTGCTCCAAGCTGACACTGACTGATCTATGAAGAATTTTTGAGTCCTAACAATCAGTTTCAAATCCATTCAAATTTACCATCACCTAGCCCATATATTTCAGTATTTTCCACAAAGATAGCACAACAGAGTTTTTCAAATGGTTGGCTGAAATCTATGGCATTTCTCTAATCTACCAAGCTAGTAATCTTGTCAAAAAGAAAAATTAATTTGGTCTGACATGACCTGTTCTTGATGAGGATATGCTGGGTTTTGGTAATCAGTACAACCCTTTTTAAGCATTCCCAAACCATCCATTCTCATAATTCATTCTAGAATTTTGCCAGAAATAGACAAACTCACAAACTCACAAACACACAATTTTCAGATTCAGATATCAGAATTTGTTTAAAAAGCAAGGTCATTTATTCTTTTCTAATCCTGTAGCACTTGTCCTATTCTACAGAATCTTTAAAGATCAATCTCATCTGCTAATTCTCCCCTCAAGTTGCATGTTTAGCATCTAGAAGCTGTCTGTTTCCTAATTTGGCTTGGATTTCCACTCTATCCTGGGAGGCAGTGTGATATAGTAAATATTGGTAGAGAGCCAGAATCAGAGTTAGAAAGAAGTGGATTCAAGTTCTGCCTGTGACATAGAGCTTGTGACCTTGAGCAAGTCACTTATTCTCTTAGTGCCTTAGGCAGTTCTCTCTCCAATCTGTAAATTGCAGAGAAAGTGATGATCTGCATTGGTGGAGGGAATTTCCTTGTTTGGATGTTCCCTATAATAATGAAATCACAGATCCATTCCCTATCCCCTTCCATTGCCTGCTGACCACTTTTTTTTGCGGGGGGGTGGGGTGGGAGGCAGGGCAATTGGGGTTAAGTGACTTGCCCAAAGTCACAAAGCTAGTAAATGTGTCAAGAGTCTGAGGCCGGATTTGAACTCAGGTCGTTCTGACTCCAGAGCCGGCACTCTACTCAGTGTGCTACCTAGCTGCCCCAACTGTGCCACATAGATGCTCTGCTGACCACTTTTATTCTATCTTTTCCAGTCATTATCCTTGGAAGAGAAAAGAGAAGCAAAATAAAATTTGAGAAATATTTTTACTCTCATTCATTACAATCACCTTATCCATTATAGGGTAGGGCTTCTCCCTGATTTCAGTCTCCCTCTTTTTCCCAATATATCTGAAAAACTCCCTTGTCTTTAGAATTCATAACCCAAGATTCATCCTAAGCTTCAGCAATCCTGATATTATTCTTTTGGAGCCAGGCAGCACTTTTGTATTAATCCACAGGGGCTATACATGTCTCTAAACTCTAAACTGTTTGATGAGTTCCTGTTGTAGCAACATCGATCTTTTTTAGGAAACTTCCCCTTTCTGCTTCGCCCAAATAATTTCTGCTCATTCACCAGAATTTCATCTTTTATAACCTTTTTGTCACTTGTGCCAACTTCCTTTGCTTATTAACAATTTGCCTAGATGACATTAGACTTAGTAGAACTCTTCACATTCCATATTGGAAATTATGGACATTTTTCATTGTGATAGCCAATAGGCAGTTGTTTGTAGTGTATGTGTCATCACTGTGGATCTCTTTAATTCCTTAGGGAACATAAAAAACTGAGATCTGTTTGCCTGGTGGAAGCCAATACTTTTGAAATCTGACTGCAAATCCTTATTTTCCAATGATAAGTTTCACTCCTAACTGGGAGGCTACAAATGAGATGAGGTGACAAATATGTACTGGAAATTCCTATTGGAATAGGCTGTCTTCCATATCAGTATTCAACAACTAACAAATGTCCATTTATTATTTATATGTTTGTATAGTGTCCATTTCTAAACCTTTCTCCTGACTATAATAATTTCTATATCATATTGTCTTTGAGTTATTAACAATATTGTGAATTACACTATGTATGCTTATATATTGCTACTTCAGTATCTAGAGTCAGGTGTTATATAAGGAACAAAAAATAGCCAGGTGTTGATTGATGATTAAAGGATAATACTTGATAGTGGTGACAATTATCTACATGGGTATTGTACAGTTACTTTTTATATTTGTTCAAAACTTCATAATCAATATACAATAGACTATCTGGACTAATAATTTAAAAATAATTATGGCTTCAATATTCATAGCCCTTTCCTAACACTGCCAGGAGAAGCAGGTTGTGGATCTGAGTAGGACTGACTTCATGTGTAGTCAGCGTAGATGGCTGCCTATCTGATGAGGTTTTTTTTACTAAAAATATCTCCATTTCCTTGATCCAGTATTACTCTTTTGGGTTAAGGAATCTAGATACTTTCAAGACTGAACTTCTGGAATGTTTGAAAATATAATCCTTTCATTCCTATATTAGACCAACTAATAGTTGAAATAATTGACATAGTCTTTCAAGGAGCATATTAAAATGTCTGTATTATAGAGGAACATATTAACACAGATTTGCTTATCAAATAATATAGTTTAATATAAAGAAAGCCTTGTGAGAAGGTAACATAGGAAAGCAAAATCTGGATGGGGCAATTTGGGTCAGGAAGAGTTCTGAGAATGAGATGCTTTTGAGGAAAGCTGTATGAGGGTGTCACCACAAGGGGCATAGATAGCTACGAGTCTTCAGCGCCTAGTATGGTGTCTCGTACATAGTAGGTGATTAATAAATGCTCATTGTTTGATTCATTGATAGATCCTAATAATAAGCTTTTTGCTAGTTAAAGCAGAATTATAAATCAACTTCTGTTACCCTTGTACTAAGCTGAGCAAAGCATGGGCAAGAGAAGTGTTTTCCAAAGTAAGGTTGTGGGGCTTCTGTTGGAGGGCCATGGCATGACTGCAAGTGTTGGTCAGCTAATCATAGGGTGGGAAGATGGGCCACATCCTACACTTCCTGATATCTCCTCAGGTGTTTGTCTCCAACATGACAACAACCCCCTATTCTTTCTTTTTCTTTTTATGGTTTTTTTTTTGGATGGGGGAAGGCAGGGCAATTGGAGTTAAGTGACTTGCCCAAGGTCACACAGCTAGTTAATGTGTCAAGTGTCTGAGGCCAGAAATGAACTCAGGTCCTCCTGTCTCCAGGGCAAGTCCTCTACTTACTGTACCACTTAGCTGACTCAACAATCACCTATTCTGCACCTTTCCATGGCTGTTTTTGGTGGGACACAGTGTTGTATAGCATGAGCCAGTACAAATATGTTGTGACATACATTAGGGCTTTAATTATATTATCTTTCCTCTCAAAACCCGACCCTATCCTGAGCTGCCTTTAAGGGTACTACTACTGTTGTAGTCATTCAGATTTGCAAACTTGATGCTGTCACCAATTCTTCACTCTCACTTAACCACTGTATTCAATTAGTTGTCAAATCTACCTTTTCTTTCATGTTTGCCTACTCTCTATTCACATAGCAACTACCATGCTTCAGGCTATTATCACTTTTTACTTGGACCTCTTGCAATTGTCTCCTTATTGGTCTCTGTGTCTTGTTTATCCCCACACCAATATAGCCTCCACAAGGTAGACAAAATTTATTTTTGTAAAGCAAATATCTGACCATATCACTGTTACTCCATAAAATCCATTGGATTTCTTCAATTTGTAGGATCACAGATCATTTCATCTTTATTGCAGTGGGCAGCTAGGTGGCACAGTTGATAGCTTGCTGGGCTTGAAGTCAGGAAGACTCATTTTCATGAATTCAAATATGGCTTCAGACACTTACTAGCTGTGTGACCCTGGGCAAGTCATTTAACCCTATTTGCCTCAGTTTCCTCATCTGTAAAATGGTCTGGAGAAGAAAATGGCAAACCACTCCAGTATCTTTGCCAAGAAAACCCCAGATGGGATCACAAAGAGTCAGATATGATTGAAATGCCTCAATAACAACAAAACATTTTTATAGCACTCTGTTAAAATGCCAATTTTTGTATATGTTTCATAATTCATGTGTAAGTACCAAAGAACATAAGTAATTTGCAAATGAGTGGCTATGTACTGGTATATCAGTATGATTATTTTCCTACTTAGGATATTTTGTTGCTTAAAAGTCACCTGAGAGGTCTGATATGGATTCTTTGCAAATCATACTGTGAACCTTGCCTTGGCAGAGAAGTAGATATCTGAAGTAATCTTTTAAATCTCAGTGACAATAAAAGGAAACTTTATTTTTAATCTAAAAATTTTAGATGTATTGAGAGTTTGATATTTCAAGTGCTTTAACATATGAATGATGCCAAAGAAACGGCTGCTATGAATTTAGTTGCAAATTGTAAACTTTTTTTAAAGGACAAAGAATATCTTTGTATTATGGTTGATATTAGCATGATTCTGGCTTATCTTCACTGCTGAAATATTATATTAATTTTCCTAGGAAAGGCCATACATTTCAGATATCTTGTAACATTAAACAATGTAGAAGTGGTATGTAGAGGAGAGGTTAGAAAATATTTTTATTTTCTATGTGCTTGAGTCAATACTTAAATATTTGGGAGAAATTAAACTATATTTGGGGATAAAAGTTGAGGATATAAGTATTGTCCTACTTGAAAATGAATTATGCTTCAAAAGTTTGTTCGTAAATCAGTTGTTTGAATCAAGCAACTTTTCCCCCATGGACACATTTCCCATACACACATGTAGGTTAGGTTTTCAAGCCAAGCGTACAATACCCATTTAATGAGTAATCACCACCTTTTCAAAAGCAAAGAACAGAAAACTTTATTGCCATACAAATAGTTAAACCAAATAGGAAAAAAATCCTCCATAGCATTGAATAAGAAAGTGTTTTAGGTACGCTATCTTGACAGTTGGTGCTTGAGGAAAAGCCTTTTTAATTAAAGAAATATGAGGAAGAAACTGGACATGTGTGGAGTATACAAAGGGGCCTTCTGGGCATGTCTAAAATCTCTAAAGGTTGATGGTACTGGTTCTTTATTATGTCAAATTGAAAGTACAAGCTTTCCTTTTCTTTGAAACAGAGTTACTAGAAATTGCCTTATGGTTATCAGGTGTGATTAGAGCTATTTTCTGTGTTCACCAACAGAAAAACAAGAGAAGGAGGTAGAGGGCTAGGAGAAGAGAGGTGGAGAGAGAAGTGAAGGGAAATAGAAGGAGAGTGAGTGAGTGATTTTGTGTGTGTGTGTGTGTGTGTGTGTGTGTGTGTGTGTGTGTGAGAGAGAGAGAGAGAGAGAGAGAGAGAGACAGACAGACAGACAGACAGAGACAGAGAGAGAGACAGAGACAGAGAGACAGACAGAGACAGAGAGACAGGCAGAGAGGGGGGGATATTCTTCGAACAAATCAAAATATTCATAGGCTGCTTCTTCTGGAATAAAGGCTTTCAGAGAAATATATGATTGAAAAAGATGAACTAGTCGTGTCCTGAAAGAGATAATATGATGATTGATTTAGAGCTGGAACAAATCTTGGAGATCATGTAGTCCAGCCCCTCGTTTTGCAAATGAACTGAGTCCAAGATCACACAGTAACACTAAATAGCAGAGTCAGGATATATACACAGGTCCTCTGACTCCAAATCCAACATTCTTTCCACTGTGTCATACTGCTTTCCTTCAACTAGTGGAGAGCCTTGTGCTCTCTTTTTCAAGTCAGATATCTTCTTAATATTGGCACATTGGTTGACCTTCTGTGGTGCACTTATGGGAGGATATAAACAAAAGTCATACTAATTGGGTACCCATAGATGAGTAGTAATAGGCATCACTGGAAGGAACATAAATATCAGTGAGCACAGAGATCCATTTGTGTGGTTGAATAAGTAGAAAAATTAAAAGAGTGCAGGAAAGAAGAAATGGAATTAATGAAGATATAAATGTGTGAATGTATCAAAGGAAATCAACATGATTTCTCCTACATCTCTCCTTATCCATTGGCTCTTTCTATGTATTCTAAAATATATTCTGATTTATTTTATTCTTAAGAAACTTTCATTTGACCCTGATATAACTTCAAGTTGCAATTCTATATCTTTTCTCCCTTTCACAGACAAAGGCCTAGGCATGTAAACTACATTCATTATCTCTATGTCTTTTCCTAATAACTCACTTCTCAGCTTCTTGCAATATAGTTTCTAAGCTCATCACTCTACAAAAACCAGTTTCTCCAAGGTTATCAATGACTTTTACATGTAAAAGCCAGTGGCCTTTTCTCAGTCTTTATTCTCTTTGACTTCTCTGTAGTTTTTGATACTGTCAATCACCTTTTTACCCAGGTTCTCTATCTTCCCTTTATTTCTATGACACTGGTCACTTTTCATTCTCTTCCTACCCATCTCAGTTTCTTTTCCTGAATCATCATCCTTGTCTTTTTATTTTTGATTCTCAAGACTATCTTTTCAGATCTCTCATTCTCTCCCTGCATTGTCTGTGATCAAACAGGGTCCAAATATAATTTCTGTATTGATGACTTGTAAATCTCCATATCCAATTCTGATCTCTTTCCTGAACTCTGGTGCTACCTTTTCAGCCTGTTAGACATCTCTGCTTAGTTTTTACTTACACATCTTCAACTCGATATGTTGGGAGTAAAACTTACTCTTCCTCCTTTTCCCCATCACTTCTTGAGTTTTTTTAATGCTCAGTTTTAGAGACTAATTTTTGTAGAAGAGGTATTAATTGTGAGAATGTTTGTTAATTTTGAAACAACATATAAAATGAAAAAATTATTTTACTTGCTTATTCTTTTCTTAATGATTATACTTATTTACCTTTTGGGGTGTTTCTCTTTTGTGAAATTCCCAGTTTGAATTCTGTTCAATTTTTTGTTCATGAATGCATCAACTGTGTCTTTTGCTGAAAGCCAACTATTTTGTAGTGCTCGGCTTTGCAAGGGAATTTTTTCTGGTCTGCAACTTGAGCTCCTATGCTTTGTGGTGTATCCTGTTCCTTTCTTTACTCTTATTTCTCATTAGTAATCTTGAGTTATTTAAATTGAAGTTTTGAGATACTTAAAAGCCTTTCTCCTGGTTGGTTGTAAAATTTGTTATTGTGTTATTGAAAATCTTTAATTTTAATGACCGATCATGTTCAAGTTTTAAGCATAAAGTTTCCTCTGGCAATGTTCTGTGGATTTGATCTATCACTGCTTTTTTGTTTATACTCAAATATTCTCATTTATTATTTCCTGAACAATGCTGTTTGAGTTTCAAAGGTTATATTATTTTGGGACACATATGTTCTTTAAATTCTTTAAGTTTCAGACTTTCAGATAGCAGGGAACCAAGATGGTAGAGTACATAGTAAATCATACTTTCCAATATTTACCACCAAACAACCATAAAATAGTGCCCCCAAACAAATCTTGAAACAAAACAAAGCAAAAAGATGGGGTAAAACCATATTTAAGCCCAAGAAACTTGGAAAATAGGAGGAAAGTTCTGTCTCAGGTAAAAGAGGAATACAGTTCAGGACAGGAAGTATCTCAGCAAAACAATGAGAGATCCTAGGCCCCAGAGTGGTGGAGCAGGCAAGCAGCAACACCAGGACCTTGCTATATACCTCAGCATAGCCAGGGGATTGGACACATTCCAGTGTTTGATAAACCCAAAGACTCCAGCTTTGGGGATAAGAACTCACTATTTGACAAAAATTGCTATAGGAAAACTGGAGAACAATAGGACACAAATTGAATGTAGACTGACATCTCACATTGTATATCAAGATAAGGTAAAGGTTGATACCATAAGCAAATCAGAAGAGCAAGGAACAGTATCTATCAGCTCTATGGGGAAGGGAAGAATTTTTGACCAAACAAGAGATAGAGAGCAATATGAAATGTAAAATTGATAATTTTGATTATATTAAATAAAAAAAGCTTTTACACAAACAAAACCAATCCAGCCAAGATTAGAAGGAAAGCAGAAAACTTGGAAATAATCTTTGCAGCAAGTGTCTCTGATAAAGGCCTCATTTCTCAAATGTATAGAGAACTGATTCAAATTTATAAGAATATAAGCCATTCCCCAATTGATAACTGGTCAAAGCATATGACCAGGCAGTTTTCAGATGAAGAAATCAAAACTATCTATAGGCATATGAAGAAGTACTCTAAATCAATTCTGATTAGAGAAATGCCAATTAAAACAACTCTGAGATACCACCTCGAGCCTATCATATTGACTATTATGACAAAACAAAGGCAAATGATAAATGTTGGAGAGTATGTAGAAAAATTAGGACACTAATGCATTGTTGGTAGAGTTGTGAATTGATCCAACCATTTTGGAGAGTAATTTGGAATTATGCCCAAAGGGCAAACAAACTATGCAGACCTTTTGATCCAGTTAGGTCTGTATCCCCAAAAGATCATAAAAAAATGGACAAGGACCTACATGTGCAAAAAATATTTATAGCATCCCTTTTCCCGGTGGCAATATATTGGAAATTGAGGGAATGCACATCAATTGAGTAATGACTGAACAAACTGTGGTATATGAATGTAATGGAATACTATAATGCAATGAGAAATGATGAACAGGCAGATTTCAGAAAAACCTAGAATGACTTGAACAAACTGATACAAAGTGAAATGAACAGAAGCAGGAAAACATTGTACACAGTATCAGCAATGTTGTGTGGTGGTAAATGATTCAGCTCTTCTCAGCAACACAGTGATCCAAGACAAGTACAAAGGACTCATGAAGGAATATGCTATCCACATCCAGATAAAGAACTGATGGACTCTGAATGCACATCAAAGCATATTTTTTTTTCATTTACTTCATTCTTTTTTTGTGTTTTTTTCCTTTTGATCTGTTTCTTCTTTCACAATTGTGACTAATATGGAAATATGTTTCACGTGATTACACATGGATAACATATATCAAATTGCCTTTTGGAAGAGGTGGGGGAGGGAGTGAGGGAGAAAAGTTTGGAACTCAAAATCTTATAAAAATTAATGCTAAAAATTGTCTTGATGTGTAATTGGGAAAAAATAAAATGCTGTTAAAAATAAAAAAAAAAACTTTGTTTCAGTTCTTTAAATGCACATCTTTTCTTTTTTGCATATGTTGTATTGAACATTAGTCACTTTGAATTATACAAATTCCACATATTCTTGCCAAATTATTGCCTTTTATTTATCTTCTGCAAATTTTTCTTCTACTTATGTAGAAGTAATTACTTATGTAATTTTTTTCAGAACTTCTACTTTGGAAGGATTATCTATCATGTATTTTTAGATAGCTATTCTGTTGTTTTCATTAATTTTGCTTTGATCATCATCTTTCTAGCTTCTTTTTGAATGTTTCTTTTCTTTTTTGAAATATTTTGGATTTTTTTTTTATGTTGTCCCATGATTTCTTGGGAGCAATCAGAATTCTCTTTTCTCTTTTGGATTTTTTGTTCAGTTTTATTCATGGTATTAGTTAATCCATTATGGCCTTCAAACATTTTTAGCCCTTTTTTTTTCTCTTTATCTATCTCACCATTGGTTTAACTACATGTAATATAGTCTAATTCCTGTATTTTATCTCTTGATCTCTTTGCTTATTAGCCTTTTCCTTATATTTTCAGTACCTTTCCACTGGCTTCCCTCCTAAATCCTGCCCCCCCCAGCTTCTATTGATGTTTTGGTGCATATTTTGCCCACCTAGACTTAAAAGGCTGGGCATCCTCAGCCTTCCCACATGTTTGGCAGTGTTAGGGGAATGGAGTATGAGATTCCAGTGGGTTTCCTCCCCCAACAAAATTTTATGAGGGCACTAACCCTAGCTAGTTTTCTCTGGTTTGGAAGGCATTTTACCTCCAGTTGGATCTGTATTGTGTCTTGTATTGCACCCTCTGACCCTCCTTTGTATGATTATAATTGATGATAGAGCAGCATCTAGGAATTGCTACTCAGTCATTTAGTGATATGTAAACCTGGTGTGGTTGTTTACAGTATGTAGGCTAAGACCTTAAAGCAAGTTGTCTGATGTTATTTCATGAGCCTTTTACCTTGTGTGGTATTTCTGCCTTCTTAGAATGGGCATTAATCTCCTTGCTTTCATGGGCAGGAAACAGAGATAGATTTAATGGGGAGAGTCTATTTCCTGGAGTAGAGATGGGTTTATGGAGTTGTCAGTCAGTCAACAGACACTTAACAGATGTTCTAGTATGGTGTTTGCATTGTCTCACCAATCATCACTCTCTTGGCCCTTGACTGCCTCTTTGCCACCTCTTGGCTCTGATTGCTCCCTCTAGTAACAGCAGCCTAACAAAGTCCCAGAAAGTGGAGACAAGACAATAGGCATTTGGAGATCGGTGTACTGCCCAGCTGCATGACACAGGATAATTAACTAGGTAGCTTCTCTCTCCCCATAATTCTCTCAAAAACTCCTGGAAAGCTGAGTTTAAAGTGTATCACCGAACGGTAAACTCTGATCTCTATAGCAATATTCTCTGGCATGGTTGCCCAGGATCCAGCAATAAATTGAAGATACTTCAGATTACAAACTTCCTGGTGTTTACAAACAGACTATATCTTATAGGTCTAGGTTTGATGGTGATAGATGTCTGGCCTTTGGGATGGGTAGAGAGGCAGTGTACAATTAGGTATTTGTATGTAGGATTTGGATCAGGAATATGTAAGGGTGAATGCAATATTAATAGCAAGAATGATCTTTATTTTTATGCTTATGCGTCTCTTTCATATGTCCATACTAGGATTATGGAGATGGAAAATGGTAAAGACTTGATAATTTTTTAAAAAAAAGGAAAATTGTGGGAGCTAGAAAAATACCTTCTATTGTCACTAAGATTTGATGGCCTTGAAAGAGATAAAGAAGTCTGATGGCATCATCACCTTGCAATTTGAAAATGGTCTTTGACATTGACAACTAAAGTCTGAGCTGAAAGAGGAAATCACTTTACATGCCCCTTGCAAAGCTTTATCCCCATTTTATTCTAATTAAAAATAAAATATTCAAAAATGTAGCTGATATGTTTTTTAAACCGCTATTCTCAAAATCCTTCAAGATTCATTCTAATAGCCCTTAATATAATAAAATGCATTTGAACTCTATATTTAATCAATAGGAAATAATTTTGTACTTTCTTCAGATGTAAAAGGGGGTGAGAGAACATTTAATTTCAAGCTTTTTAAAAAAAGATTACTGTGAAGTGTTATCATTTTTGACATTAAGCACTATGATTAGTCCCAAAATAGTTTTCTTTTAGAAGTGATCTCCTAGTATATGTGTTAACATTAACATGTAAAAAAGATGAGTGACTAGATTTATTATTAGTAAATGGAAATGCTATTAATGCACACACTTAACTTTTCTTGTGCAATCTTATCTATTTTTAAATATTCTTTAACATAATTATATAAAAGCAAATTCAGTCTTAATGTGTCAGATAGTGTTATCATCTTGCAGGCAGCACTCCAAGGTTAATAATGTCTGGGAATATAAAGTGTTTTTGACTATAAGATTAGGCTTCTTATTTGAAAAGGGGCTTTAAATTTCATTTCAAAAGTAGATTTCACGCCCCATGAAATTTAAACTATGACATTTAGAAAACATTCACTTTATTATAATGCACTGAAAAATTACAGTGCACAAGGCTTTTGTTCCAGCCATCAAAACTGCTTGTCAGAAAGCAAGGGGAGTATTTATTTTCTCAGGTAGAAACTATGGGATCCACTGAAAAATCAATGCCTCCAACTGTTCATCCTGAAGTTAGGAAGAAGTAATTATGACTTCAATTATGTTACAGCCTGCTTTGAAAATAGGGCCTAAAATTGTTTTCAGTCATGTTTATGTTTAGCTGACCTTCAGTTGATAAGATTTCCCTTTTGAGTGGACTTTTTCAGGAAATGTTTCATATTCTGGGGGATCGGGAAAAAAAAAAAGCTTTGATGAGTCTTGTTTTATGTTCTTCAGCGATTAGTTTGGCATCACTAGTTAATAATGTAATTTCAAGGTAGAAACTTGTGATGCTTTTAATATTAATGTTCAGGTTTCATTTGCCATCTCACTTTCATTTCCTGACCTGCTTGGGAACAGAGCTCAACTTGGTACTCTGCACGGCTCTCTTTAATTTTTTTTTTCCTTTTAAAATGAAACCTTTTTGAACAATGCAAGAGACCAAGGAAAGTCCTAGTGACTTCCAAAAAAATTAAATGCATGATGAAATGTCCTTTCCAACTTTGGAATCATGCTTATCCTGGTCTGCAACTGTATTATAATCTGATTTTATTTCTTAACTACTTTGAAAACTGATTAAAACTAGTAATGTGTTATTTATAAATATATTTATTTACAAAAACAAACCAACTGCCCTTACAGTAAAATTAATCTATTTCCTTCACATTATTTTATATGTAAATATGTATATATGTGTGTGTTTGTTTATGTATATATACACATACATTCTCTATATATATGCGCACCTATATATATATGTGTGTGTATATATACACATATGTATATATAATTCCATATTTATCCAGTTTAGTCATCATGGTAAGTAAAATTGTGAATTATTAATTTACCACAGCATATTTAATACATGTTCTTAAAAGTCTACATTATTATTTTGCATAATTATTATAGAAAAATATTCCTTGCTCACTTGAGCCATATCTAGTGTAACATATATATGTGTGTGTGTGTGTATAAATATGTATACATAATACATATGTACTTTTTTGACCAAGACAAATATATCTTTATTTTTCCTAAGGAAAAAAAATAAAGTTTATTAGTGCTGTATTATTCATGCACATTTAAATAGATCTAAACACTATTATTTTTTCCTTCATCTTCAATGAAACATTAGCCTTTAAAGTTAATACATTTTCTGTATCATCATTGTTAATTTTAGATTTCCCAAGTTATCAATTTATTGCTACTAAATGGAACCAGATACTTGTAGCTCATAAATCATAGATCGTAAATATAGACAAGAGGGTAAGTTATGTAGATCTCTTTCAACCCTTTCATTTTATTAATAAGAAAACTGAGGTCTGTTGAGCTTAAGTGATTTCTAAAATCGTACAGCTAGTAAGTGGCAGAGTTGGGTCTTCTGAATCCAAATTTGGTATTCTTTCCATTACACCAAATTGACCTCTCTATATCCTTAAATAAATTGGATACTACATGTTTTTTTTTTCATTCATTACATAGAACAGAATGAGAAATAGATTTCCTATTCAGTCAACTGTAGGAAATCACTTTCTAGTGACAAATATTTTGGAACCAGCATAGGAATCACTTTATCTGTGAAATTTTGTTACACTTTTAAATAACTCAAGGCCTAAGTCACAAATAGCAAGGTGCTAGTGGGATTTGTTTTAGGGCACTGTTATGAGTGGAGGTGAGGAGTCCTCCCTGGGAAGAGTGCCCCCATGGTGACTCCTATCTCTTTCCCATACCTCTCCAAGGTCTTCTCTTTATGGTGTCCCTCTCAAGGGACTATCTACCATTTAGCCCCTATTAAGTTTAGGATTGAATCACCTTTCTCTACCAGTGTAGCTGTGCCACAGTCTGACTGTTTCTGATCTCTATTTCTGCACCTCCATCTCTACTACTGCCACCCAGTCTTCTTGTTACTAAGCCTTCCTCCTTCAAAAGCCATTTTCCTTCCTTTAGAAGTTTTTCCAATGAAATGCTCTTATGATGCCTCATGTTGTGGAAGTTACCATAGGATGGTATGGACTTCAAAAGCTATCTCATCCAACTTAAACTTAAACAAGAGTTTCATCCTTGACCATATCCCCGAAAAATGCTCATATAGTCTTTTCTCAAAGACTTTCAATGAGGGAAGCCCAATGCCTTAAGAGGTAGCTAATTCCTTCTGCAGATAGTACAGTTTATTAGGAAGTTCTTTACTTACAATGTAAATCTGTCTCTATCACTTATACTCTTGTCTTTAGTACTTCCTTTTGGGGTCAAGCAGAACAAGTCTAATTCTTTGTTCTGCTGGGTCTTAGAGAGTAAAAGATAGACAGCAATCTTCCTGACTCTTTCCTTTACTAGCTGAGTGACCCAAGCCTCGGTTTCTGCATCTATAAAGTAAGGCAATGTGCTATATTAGCAAAATGATTTTTTGGAGTAAGAGGAATTGGGTTCAAATCCTTAAATTCTCCTGCTCTGACACATATTAACTGTGGTGACTTATGGGCAAGCCATCTAATTCAAGTATCCATTGAATAGCTTTTGCCCCGGGAGAAAATATTTCTACTTATAGCTACCCAAGTTTCTCTTCTCTGAAACAAAGGCCCTGCTATTTTTTTTTTTGACATTAGTATTCTTTCTGGTAGGCTATATAGTTGTGAATCAAGGAACACCCCAATCTTTGAAGAGTTAAAGTTATATCAAAGGACAAAGGGGAGAGGTGCCTTACAATTGTGAATAGATTTCAGTTTATTGCCAGTGATGAAATGCATAGGAGAAACAACACAGATGACATCTTGGCTTTGGTATTTGCTACTGGAATAACGATGGGAAAATAATTCAACTTCTCTTCCTTCAATTTCCTCATTGGATTGTCTCCCTTTAAATCTATGATTCTTTGATTTTGAACGTGCCAACATCACACTAGAGCTATCCATATTTTTTTTTTATTCTTTCTACTTAACCAGGTCACCTCATTTTCCAGGGATTCTTATCCTTGATGATATCTCTTATGGCCTTTCTCATGTTAAAGTCAACATCAGTAATATTCTATAGATTCCTTTCTATAGGCCTTGGGTCATAGTCACCTATAATTTTTATTCTTCTAAAATTATGTTTATACACATAGTAGGTATCATACATAATATATGCACACACATACACATACATGATTACACATATGTGTACACATCAGTATATTATGGATAAATAATGCTAATGGGCTAAGAATTAAAGAGGGAGAAGAATTTTAGGCTAGATCACATTTGAAAAATTATACAGTGCTTTCCAAAATCCTAGGTTACTTGTTTCTACAAAGTCTGTGTAGTTTATGCCATTATTCTTCCAGGAATATTATGTAGTGGTATATGAAAGAATAACACAATTTTAGGAAAATTAAAATGGTTATATGACCCAAGGGCAATAGAAGTTAGGATGCAGAATATTACCAATGTTGACTTTTACTTTAGGAGTGAGTGGCATTAAAGGCATCAACAAGGATGTGGATTACTTACTAGAAAAGAGAGTGGACTGCTCAAGTAGAAATAAAAGAAAAATGTTGTACAGCTCTAATACTTCATACATATATTCAAGTCTAAGTACCATAGATGTAGGTATAGAAAGAAGGTGAAAGGGAATTAAGTCCAATATGCTGATTTTGTGGATAAAAAAATTGAAAAGTTAAAAGATTTTCCCACCATGATTGTAGGACCAGTGTGTGTCTGTGTCTGTGTGTGTGTCTGTGTGTCTATGTGTCTGTGTGTGTCTTTGTCTGTGTCTGTGCCTGTGTGGCTGACTAGCTAACAAGCTCCAGCCTTAAGGAATTACCACATGGTACAGAAAAACATTTTAATTCAGCTGGAATTGGGAGTGCATACAATAGAATCCAATGGACAAATTCTCTTTTTTTGGATTGTGGAAAAAAGAATAGTCCCAAGCCTTTGGAATAGGGGAGGTGCAACTACTTCAGCTGCTGTACCCCACCTGCAACAAGTGGTTGGACCACTTGGCATTTCTGTTTTTTTTTTCTTTTTTTCTTCTTTGTTTTTGTTATTTATTGTTCTTGGCTCCAAGTCCACTGATCTTTTCAACTTATTCTCATATCACCTCTTCAGAAAATATCCTCTTAACTGTGTAACAGCTGTGTGGATAACATACATTGGAGCAATAACATTGGTATTCCAACAAGGGAGACATCATCATATGTTATTGTTTTCATTATTTCAAGATTTTCCCTCTTTGAAATATAATTTATATTGATTCTTAAGATTTTAAGAAACATTTCCCCCCTACATCATAGATTATGTTGCATGTATTTAGGCAATCTTCTCAACTTCACCTTCTTAGCTGCTTTTGCCAATTATTCACAACTATCGAGTAGTAAGGTGGCAGGGTCAGACTGGGAAGATTCCATTGTTATCACCAGTGAATAGTTCTCTACAGAAATTCTGGGAAATTTATTCAATTTTATGTTTGTTAGTTGTTCTTCTTATGGTTTAATCTATAAAAGCTCTTGGGATGATTTGAGTTAGCTGAAGCTTATGCAAAGCTGTGTGTAGTTTTATATTTTCCTTAGTTGCCTTTTCCCATTTGGTGAAGCAATACTGTTCATCTTACTGTGTGATATTTCATAAGTAAACTTGTATGTTAGAATATTGTTACCCTTGAGTTCTGTTTCTTCCCATTTGACAAAGAGATTAGATGCCTTGGTTGAGATAATTTTTGAGTGCTTTTGGACTTTTATCCAATCCAACAGGCACTTATTAAGTACCTACTATGTGCAAAGCACTGTTCTAGGTGATAGGGATACAAATACAAAACAAAGAAAAGCCCTACCCTTAAGGAGCTTATGTTCTATTAGCACAAAACAACTTGTTAACAGGAGTGTATACAGAATAATTTGAAGAGGGAGAGATTGCTGACAAGTAACAGGATTAGGGAAAGTTCCCCAAAGGAGATGACACATCAGCTGAACCTTTGATGAAGCTAGGGATTCTTTGAGCTGAAAGTGAGAGGCGGGGATGAGACATATCTCCAAGGTGGGGCGGTGTTTATGCAAAGTCACCAAGGGAAGTGATAGAATGAAAAAAAAACCAAAGAAAAAACCATACATTTCAATTAGCTTAGAAAGATAGATAGGAGCTAGATGGTAAAGGGCTTTATATACCACATTGCAGAAATTGCATTTTTTTCTTGAGGTAGAATAAGCATCTGAGGCAGGAACTGAACCTAGGTCCCCAGACTCCACATTCTGTGCTGTTTCAATTGTATCCACCTGCCTTCTTCCTGGAACTCTATAGGATCTTGACATTATCTCAACTCCTCTATCCAAGGGTCTGGTCCTGAGACTACAGGAACTCCATATTTTCTACATTTTGTGTCTGCTAAACAGGAAGCTGTGACTCTTGGGTCTTCATGATTGAGAGCATTGCAGTGTGCTTCTGTCCATGCCTCTCCAAGGCTGCCATTATTAACTCCTGAGCGGTAGAGGGGGAGGAAGAACTGTACTCTGGGAAGGTTCACCTCCCACCCCCAGTCCTGAATCTGGAGACCTACATCTGTTTTTGCCTTTGCTGTGCTTCAGCCTTTCTCCCTGCATGCAGCTGGAGCTTCACAGAAAGAAGGCTAACTGCCTGATTGACTCCCTTTATAGGCCCAACACAAAAGGTGGCTTATATTGTATTATATATCCCAAATTGGTGTTACTTAATCACATATTCAAAAGAGATGTGAATGGGCAAATGGTTCAACAAGAACACAAACACAGGAGATGCCCTCAATCATCTCGATGGGTACCATTGCATATGTCAATAACCTCCATAGGAAAATGCAATATAAGTCCCATACAAAAGCTCACCTCCCTGTAAGCTCATCAAACTGATTAGGTTCCTTTAATCAGTCTCCTACAGAACATCCAAAAAAGGAGTAAAACCAAAGAGACTAATCTCACATTCTATTACTCAGGGCAAACTATTCCAGAAGC
>CM053626.1:109057738-109072738 GCA_028646595.1 Phalanger gymnotis | reverse complement strand
TAGGTGATGCTTAATTTAAAATTTTTGGTGACTATATTATTATATCACTTACAGTCACATAACTATAAATTATTATTCAAAATGTGAACCTTTGCTTCAGGGAGAAGCTTGGGGTTATTGAACATTGAATTAAATGATTTCCACAAAGCAATCTAGTCTGTTTTCTTCTTCCTGTTCAGTCCTGGGTCCAGTTCATTGTTTATCTAAGATAAATATATTAAGGGAGTAACTATGGGTTGTCCAGTCAGATACTTATTGTAGTCTGGACAACAAGGCAAGTGAGATAATATATGCAAAGTGTGTTGCAAGCCTCAAAGTGCAACATAAATGCTACCTATTATTATTGATATTGTTGTTATTATTATACTTGTTTTTCATTTTGGTTAAGCCTCACTCTTTTAGGATATTTTGTGTCTCATTTTGGGGGCTCTGCAGTGTTTCAAAGATTGAAACAATCAGTTTATTTTTATCCACAGATGACAGGATCAATTTTGCTAGTTGATTCTCTGATTATTACCATCAAATAAGGCAAAAAAGAGGGAGACGACCTTACCAAAAGCCTTTGCTGCTGTTTTTCTACATTTTGACTTTTTTTCCTAATGCTGACTTAAAAATATTTTCTATAATCTTTAGTTCATTGTTACCTAAGAATCATTTCCTTCATTGGAAGAGAAATATGATTCTTTTAATAGTAAGCAAGTAAAATATTATTAATTTATTGCAAATTAATTTTATATCTGCCTGTCAGTTTTTTGTTCATTTTTTGGGAGGAAGGGGGAGAAAATATGTCTTAGTCCTATTGAAATAGTTTTTATTCATGAAAATTTCAAGAAAGCCCTGAATTACAAAGTTTTAGAGCTAGAAGGAACCTTAATCCAAACATTAACTTTATATATGAGGATATTAAGACTCAGAGTGGTTGCAACCTTCTTCAAGGTCAGTCAGGCAGTGAGAGGTAGAACTACATCTAGAATACAGGTCTCCTAGTTCCTGGCCCTGCCCTCTTTTTCTTAAAAGACATTACTTGAATGTATGTTTCAGGTAATAAAATCTTACTTTTTTGGGGTATCAGACTGGCTGTCTTCAGAACTGCTGAATGTGAATTCTATATTCTGGAGTCCAATTCTGCATCCATTTCTCACATATTTAATCACACATTTCTGACTACTAATACCTCTTCTCAGGAAAGAATTTGCTAAATTCTTCTGCTAAAGTAGAAATGACTTATTACCTCAATTCAACAAACATTTATTAAGGTCTATCATGTGTAAAAACTATGCTAGGTTGTGAGGATGTAATGACAAAAGAGAAACAATCTTACATAGTTTAGTTTAAGAGAGAGTTCTCCAAGGGATATTTGAGTTTTTAACAGGGATCAAAACCTTAATTCAAAGGAATGCCATTCCATCACACATCTTCCAACAGTATGCATGTGTTGCTCCCCTGCACAGTAGACCAGTTAGCTCCTAGAGAGTATGTACTGAATTATTTTTTTCTTTGTATCCCCAGCTCCTAGCAAAATGTCGTGAACATAGTAAACACTTTACAGATGTTTTTCAATTGGATTATGTAGTGCACCACAGTCCACAAACCACATCCTCACAACAAACTCATAAAATATATTGTGCAAGTATTGTTGTCTTCATTTTACAGAGTACAGAGCTCATAAAGGTTAAGTAACTTGCTCAAGGTCAGACAGTTAATACACCTCACAGCTGGGATTTGAGCCCAGATCCTCCTGTTCCAAGATCCACCCGTTTTATTTTACCACACCACCTTTCACTGTACTGTGTTTCTTCAACTTGAGAAATAACTTTGAAGTTATTTTCTGCATTGAAAAATTGTCTTCTCTAGGCATTTAATAAATTTCTTCAAGTGTAGCAAACATGGTAACTCCTAGGGAAGTGGTTTAAATCCTTGATTCCATTTCCCTAGCCTGGAATGTCATCCCCAAGTCACTCTAGTCTTAAATACTATTCATCCTTCAAGTACCAGTTCAAGTAGCTCCTCCATAAAATATTCTACCCCCTAGTGATTCTTTTCTTTTCAATACATTGCTTATAGCATTAATTTGTCAATTAATCACAGTGCTCTGCAATACCAGTTGCAGTTTTTAGAACAGTCATTTAAAATAGTCATATATTTTTTGCAAGTTTTACCTGCCTAGACTCTTCTCAAGCAAAGAGATTCTATCCTAAATTTATCTGAATCCCTTACAATGCCTGGCATCAAACAGACATTCATCAAACATTTATCAACTTGATTTAATTTTCTTGTAATATCTCACCTAGACCTCTTCCTTTAGTAATAATATACATTTATATAGTGTTTAAGGTTTTAAAAGCACCTTACATATATTTTCATTTGATTGAAAATGACACAGATGACTAATCCTTGCTCCACTTATCTCATTGTATAAGAAAGAACATGACTATGAATCAGAAGACCTGTGTTTTCATCCTTACTATTTCTGTATGACCTTGGAAAAGTCCCTCGTCTAGTGGGTTTCGGTTTATTCATCTGCACAATGAGAGCTTTGCATTAAATGATGTCTGTGGTTCCTTGCAGATCTAAAATTCTATGAGTCAGTCATAATAACATATGATCTGCTTCACATACTTTCTATGTGTGGTTGCCCAGAGAAATTCATCAGTATTGTACGTCAGCTTCATGATTGCAAGCTTGCCCAGGTTCTGGAGTGAAGCAGGGCTGTGTGCTTGCTCCTATGCTTTTTAGCATGATGCTTTCAGTGATGTTATTGGATGCCTTCGACAAGGACAAAAATGGCAGCAAGGTCTCAGTTATAGCACTGGTAGTAAACTATTTAACTTGAAAAGGCTGCAAACCAAGACTAAAATGGAAGGAGAGATTGTGGACGACTTTTGGTCCATCGATGTTTATGCTCTCAATGCCTCCTCTGAGGCTGAGATGCAACAGAGCACTGATTGAGTCTCTGCTGCCTGTGCTAATTTATGCCTGATAATTGACAACAAGAAAACAGAGCTCTCCACCAGCCAACATCATACCATATACGTGCGAAACCATGGATTAGAGCAAATGTAAAAATTTTGAATGCTGTGGATAAGTTCACTTACCTTGGCAGTATACTTTCCAGGGATGTACACATAGATGATGAGGGTGACACACACATTGCCAGAGCTAGCTCAATGTTTGGGAGGCTCTAAAAGAAAGTGTGAGAGAGAAGAGGTTATTAGGCTGCCTAGCAGGTGAAATACTACAGAGTCATTGTGATGACCTCATTGCTGTATGCTTGTGAAACCTGGACAGTATACCAGTGCCATGCCAGAAAACTGAATTGCTTCCATTTGAATTGTCTTAGGAAGATTCTGAAGATCACCTGGCAAGATAAGATACTGAGGTCCTTTCTTGAGCTGAACTGCCAAGCCTTCAAACTTTATGGGAAAGAGTGCAACTCCAGTGGGCTGGCCCCATTGTTTGAATGCCAAAGGTACATTTACTAAAAGACTATTTTATGAAGAACTCACACAAGGCAAGTGCTCATGTGGTGGTCAGAAGAAGCAATACAAGGACACACTCAAGGTCTCTCTGAAAAACTTTGGAACTGATTGTGAAACATAGGGGATACTGGCATAGAACTGTGCAGGATGTTGTGTCCACATCAAAGATGGTACTGTGCTCTATGAACGAAGCAGAATTGCAGTAGTTCAAAAAAGCAAAAACAAGACCATGAGGTGTACAAATGTAGAGACATCTCCATTCCAAATGTTTATATGGATTACTTGTGTTTGACTTGTGGTAGAACCATCCAAGCTCATATTGGTCTGATTAGCTACAGTCAGACACACTGTTCCTTGATGTCAACATACTGATGTCATTTTGGTTCTTTTCAAGCACAAAGGACAACAACCAACCTACTTATTCCCAAATGCAATTTGTGGAAAAAAATAAAGTTCTATCATCACTCTCATCCCCACCTTCTCCAACAATCTTTCTGGCAACTAGCAATCCAATTCTTTCACTTCTATGATTCATCTTTGGACAGGGAGAAACTGACTTAGAATGAAATTTCCCAGGAGACATAGGGATTGTTACTCGTCTCTAGCACCATGATGCTTGAGGGCACTATGCCACATCTGAGGATTTTATTATTTCCAAGGGCAACTCTTTGGTTTTAGGGATTTTTTTTCACCTAATTTTACCCACTATGGTTTTTTTTAGCCATATAAGAAAGTGGGTAAATTCCCTCAGTAATAATCAGAATGAACTCCAGAATGTTTACAAACATACTGCAGATACTTTGAAAAGGGAACCATAAACAGGTAGATTGATCCACTTCCACCTTTTTTTTAACAACAAATCTTGCCTTCCATTAACAGTTTTTCTTATTTCATGTCTATGTGAAGGAGTTCCTGCTTTAACAACAATATACATTAAATCAATCCATATGATTAAATATATCTAATGGTTTAATGATGATATTTCAGTTTTGAAAATTCCTTTAAATTTTTTTAGTTTATTAGTTTACACTGTTGTATAATTGCTCTTTGTTGCTTACACCTGGAAAAATGACTTTCTTTAGAATTATCGTATTTTCCTCTGCTTATCATTTTGGCAAGCTATGAGAGCCTTTAATTTTTCCCTATAAATCAGTCCTTCCAATTCTTTTAGCATTTTTATTACTCTTCCCTGAGTTCTCTTTATGTCATGATAATTGTTAAAACAATATTTTCTTGACACATTTCTTTTTTTAAAAAAAACCCTACTACTCACAGAAATCCTTATAATTCCATCAAAATAAACTACACTTTTCCAGAGCTATGATAAGAAAATGGAAAAAATGCCATTTCTGGTCATTTCAATAAAATATGGGTTGTCATGTTACATTTCTAGTATACTCTAGAAAGAATTAGTACAAATAAGTGTACTTAAAAAGTTACTAAAATACTAAGTAGCTTGAACCTCTTTCATTGTGAGGTTAAAACATGGAACATATTGGATAATTTATAGTTTCAAGTTTGACATTTGGGTTAGTGGGTCAGAGGATAATGCCCTCTAATTTAGTTTTCACTGTTGGCTTCTGCAAGCAGCCTACGGAAAAGTTTTGAGCAGTTAAATTACTTGCTGCATATTTTTTTCCTTTGACATTCACAACCTAGCCCCAATCCATAATTCCAATCTTATTAAACATTACTCCCTTTCCCACACCTTATCATCCAGGCAAACTGACCTTGTTGACACTTTTATGGGATACTGCTCCTTTGTTTTGATTACCCTTCATCCTTACAATGTACTCTTTTCTCACCTGTACCTTTTAGAATCTTCTTTTCCCTTCAAAACTCAGCTCAGGTGACACTTTCTATATTAAGCTCTTTCTGATTTCCCCAGTTGCTAATATCTACCCCCCTCCTCCCATCAATTATTTTGTGTGTATTTTTTCTGTGTCTGTATATGTAATGTGTGAACCTAGGGAAGTCACTGTCAAGGTCTCAGTGTTCCAAGAGGCTCTTTAAGAACAGAAAATGCAGAGAATATGGTGATCTGTTTTGGTAGAGGCAACTTCCTCACTCAGGATTTCCTTATACCAGTGAGCTCACAAGTAAACATACCCTGTTAGAATGTAAGCTCCTTGAGGGAAAAGACTAGATTAGTTTTTGTCTTTGTATACCCAATATCTAGCACAGTGCCTGGCACATAGTAGGTGCTTGATAAATTCTTAGTGTTTGATTGGTTGTAGAATTAATAGCAGTTTTGCAAAATATGATACAGGTACAGAACATAAAGCAATTCTCTACTTGTAAAACCCTTGTACATCAGTAGAAGATGATATTGCACAAACAAGAAGCCCTTATATTATAGGGTTGCCCTTGCTAAGAATGCACTATTACCTTGGTCTTTACTTTACTTACTGGTAAAATTACTGGTTTAATCTTTGAGTAGTGACATTATACTCCTAATCACATCAGTATTGCCTGGCACTTTTCTATTTGCTCATTGTTCTTTGTTCTTGTGGTTTCCATGTCTTCCTTCTTAGTCATTTTACAATAATTGACTGATATATAGTGGTGATTGAGATATACACACATGCCTATAGTAGTGATGTGTCCTGGTATCCAAGTAGTTAGGTAACACAGTGCATTGAGCACCAGGCTTGGTCTCAGGAAGACTTGAGTTCAAATCCAGCCTCGGACATTTACTAACTATGTGACCCTAGGTAAGTCACTTAACCCTGTTTGCTTAAGTTTCCTCATCTATAAATGAGCTGGAGAAGAAAATGTAAAACTATTCCAGTATCTTTGCCAAGAAAACCCCCAAAGGGGTCATAAAAGCATACACACATACACACACAAAAAGAGACTTAAAATGGTGGTTACCTGGTGCATCAGAAAGAGCGTTGTACTTGTAGTCTCAGGAGAATATTATTCAGACTCTGCAGTTGGGCGATGCTGGGTAAGTCATTTTTTCTTTAAGTTTCTATTTTCTCATCTTTAGAAAGGAATGGAATAGTGTAAGACAGGTAAACACACAGGAGGGCTGCTTGCACAAGTTCATTCTTGATCTTGTCATACAGGAGGGACAGGAAGACAGCTTAAGAGGGGTTAATAATCTTACTTTATTCTAATTTAGTCTTCTCAAGAGGGTTGCTGATAACAGGAGCACCAACTCCTATAGCATTCCCTAATCCCTCTTGCAGGGACCAACAAGAAGAGGGGACAACTACCCCTTTGTCTCAAAGGGGTCAATTGAGACAGGCACTCCCCTAAATCCCCTCAAGTCTTAATGAGGGCTGGTTGAGGCAAACACAGCTCCAAGCCTTGATGGGGGCTGATCAAGGCATGCACAGCATTCCAGCTTGTGCATTCAACTCTAAGGGTTCCCCACTCACTGACCAGTGTCCAACTGCTTTATAGGGCAATAGACAAAGAAGGCATATTGCTAGCAATAGACTTACAAGTTTACATTATCTCACCATTATATCTCAATGTGTAGTCACATGGATATTTATAATTTAAGCACAAATGTTTATATTATTTGTCATTATATAATATTGTGCCAGCATGATGAAGATGTTTTGAACCATAAGCCTGGGAAATAGAGATTGTTATGGCCATGGATCCTGGGAAACTAAACTCTAAGAAAGAATAACAGAAATCCACCTTACACACACACTAAAATCCAATTTACTTACAAATAGTATTTACATGATCTTTCTCAAGGAATTTTTATAAAACACATTGTGTGAGCTATTATTATATGGCAGGGTCATGTAATGAAGAGGGTGCTGATTTGGGGTCAGAAAGTGTATATTCTGGCTCTGACCCCACCTAGATGTATTATGACCACAGGCAACTCACTTAATTTCTCTGAGCATCAGATTCCTCAAGAAGGAAGCAAGCAAGCATTTATAAACACCTACTATATGATTCTATGCCAGACACCGTGCTAAGTTCTTTACACTTATGTCATTTGATCCTCAAAACAATCCTGGGAGATAGGTGCTATTATTATTTCCATTTTACTGTTGGGGAATCTGAGGCAAAATAGAGGGTAGGTGACTTGCCCAGGGCACAAAGCTGTTAAATATCTGAGGCTGAATTTGAACCCAGATCTTCCTGATTCCAGGTCCACTGTTCTATCCACTGTGTCACTTAGCTGTCTTACTCTATAGAATGGAGATATTACTTGCACTACCTCCTCACTAGGTTCTTGTCAGAAAAGCATTTGTAACAAGCTTTAAAGATCTATATAAAGGTGATATATTGAGGGAAATATTAATCTCTCTGGTAGCTTCAAATATAAGGATACATAATTGTACCTTGGAGCCCATGTAATTGGGCATAAGACCAAGTGACTTTGCTTGTAAGTAACACAATCCCTTTGTAGGGAGTCCAAGACCAAGAAAGCCTTTATAAACAATCCCATGGCCATTTCATCCATCGACCTATTTATCAAAACTAATAATAACACATAATACAGCATTTTAAAGTTTGCCAAAGCTCTTTCTTCACAAAAAACCCCTTGAAAATAAGTATTGCAAGGATCATTACCATTGTTTTAAGATGAACAAATTGAGTTTAAAAGAGGTAAATTGCTCAAAGTATGCAATTGTAGAATGTCAGAGTCAGGATTTGAATACAGGTCTGACTCTCTTTCCTTTCTGTCTGCTTATCAATCTATTTCCAAAAACCATTTGAGATGATGTGTCATTAGTCAAGTAACTGAACTTGAGAAATATTTTTTTCCTGAATAGCCCTTATAAGGACAATATAATGCCTAATATAGTAGACATAGGTTGAATAATATTCTTGAGTCAATTAGTCACTAGGTAAATGAGTGTAATGAATGAATAAAAAATTATTGTTTACTATATGTTAAGGATCAGACTATGCCTGAGGATAATACCATAAAAATGAGACAATTCTTGTCCTTAAGGAACTTGCATTCTAGTAGAGGAAATAACACATTTAAAAGAGTAAACTCCCCGAGGAAGGGAGTTATGGTTTGGGTTATGGTGAGTCAAATATTAGGGCAGGTCATTAATGCAATCTTTTCAGAGGCAATTATAGTGGTGACTTAATTACCATTCTCAGAGGAAGAAGTGGAAATGGCAGCTGGGTATTCTTAGGAGGTGGAAGATTGGAAGATGACTAGAGTGAAGATGAGGATGAAAGTTCCTAGGATGTATAGAGATTTAGCATCTCTCAGGCATTCCCTTTAATGGTCCAGTTTGTAAGATAAAGAAACAGCAGGTGGGACAGGATAGGAAGTAGGCAGTATTGGTACTAATTAAGGTACACAGTAACTCAATATCCCTGGGAGGGTAGAGAAAAAAAATATGAGAGGGGAAGTAAATGAGATTTAGGGGAGAAGTGCCACCATTGAACTCCTTGGAAAATGTCAGCAGTCCAAGTCTCAGCCATTTTATTTTTATTCCTAGAAAAGCAACAGAGAAGATGACTGTACTATCTTGTGTCTGCCCCGCCCCCCCCTCCGTCCCCCTGGGTGTACCAAGGAAGCTATAGAGCTATCAGGGTACCTTGATGCTTTTTTTGCCTACTCAGTAAAGTCAAAGTTAGTGGTGTTCTCTGGAAAATACCTTGTGTATGAGAACAACTAAAGTAGCAAAGAAAATATCATAGATATTGAGTTATGTGAAATTTTGATTAATATAACATGTTCACTTTAGTGTATAACATCCTTTGGCATGGGGCTAACTATAGTCACAGTTCACATTCAATTCATAAATTCATAGAATGTTAGAGATAGAAAGGAAATGAGATCATCTAATCCAAAGCCATTATTTGATAAGTGAAAAAAAAAAACTTCCTTTCTTTGAGACTTAATAGAAGACCTTCAGAATGCCACAGAAAAATAATTATATATCACACCTCTTTATATAAGACCTTTACTACCAGGTATGAGTCAATCTTAAAAGTATACTCTGAAGTAAGAAAGACAATTGTATAGAAAGGAAATCTGACTAAATTATCCTTTCAGTAGTAAGCATGGATAAGATTGCAGGAAAAATGCACATTTCATTTAAAATATTGCTCAGACTTGTTGAGTTTGAGATCCCTATGGGGCATCCAGGTAGAGATGTCCAGCAAGCAGTTGGTGATAAAGGACTGGAGCTTAGGAGAGAAATGAAATCTAGGTTGATGAATCATTTACAAAGAAGTGACATTTGAACCCGTGGTAGTTGATGAGATTGCTAAGTGTATTGTTAATGTATTTTTCCTTAATTTGAAGATCTTCCGATCCTTTAATAGGCCCATGTGACCTGCTTAAATCACATGGAAGTCTAAGTTACATGTGGTAGGAGGAACTTGCTGAAGGAGTGGAACAGGAAGGGTGGAGTAGGAAGGTGGTCAGAGCAGTTAGAGTGGTGGGAGAGAGAGGATGAAGGCAAGCAGCTAGGATTGTGAGTGTTTGTTTGTGGGAAGACTTTGAAATGGAGTTGCTCGCTGTAGTGATAATGTGTATTAACTTCTTTGTTGCTATGATGGATTTGGTTTACTGGTGTTGGGATTTGGTTTTCTGGTGTCTGAATAAATGTTTTGCTTCTGTCTTCTATATGGAGAGTCTGTTATATTTTGTGATTCAGAACCAAGCCGGCATATTCATAGTAATAGCAACCACTGTGAATATTGCCTTGGCAATACAAGACATGCAGGCAAAAGGGGTAGGACATGGATAATCATCTAACCAAAGAGACTGAGAAGGATTAGTTTGATAGGTAGGAGGAGAATCAGAAAAGAACAGTGTAATGAAAACCTTAGAAAGAAAAAATGGTTGGAAGGAAGAATTGCTAAATAGCTGTGGAAAAGTCGAGAGGTTAAGCACTGAATAAAGGTCATTGGATTTGGTGGTTAGGAGATCATTAGCAACCTTAGAGAGAGCAGTTTCAGTAGAGTTGTTAGGCCTGAAGCCAGATAGCAACTACTGGATCTGAAACATTAGCATTGATTGGTTGTCTGGTTTCATCATAGCTATTTGGTGCTTCATCCTGCTTAACTCAACTAGTTTCTCTGCCATTCCAAAGGGCTTGGGTCATGGACTTGTGTCAAGGTTGTATCATCATTATTTCTGAGATTCCCTATGGGGTTCCATTTGTAAGTGTATGTCTAGTCAGCCAGTCAATTACCTTATTATATTGGTGTTACTAATTGGCATAGGAAGGCAGTAATGAACTTGTCCTACATGAACTTGCCTTAAATTATAGGAATCCGAGATTGTGTGTATGTGTGTGTGCTTGTGTGTGTTTAATGTTAAAATACATTGTAAAACAATCAGGACTACTTAATTCCTATTTTGCTTTCATTTTCTCAGTTAAGAAGAGTGGAATAGGTCATGTTAAACTAAACTCATTTCCTTTTTTGACAGTGTTAATAATGTAGATACAAATTTACCTAGATTTAAGCTTTTAGTGTCTCTGGAAAGAAGACATATTGGCTAGCTTTGGTCAGTGCGAATTGGCTTTTAAGATTTAGTTTTGTACCTTTTCAACTGATCAGGTGCAGTTACCATTTATTTTTAGGAAATTTGTGAAGGAGCTGTATCTAGCTGAGCAGCACTGCTAATGAAGGAGGAAAGCTGTTAAGGAATTGTCTAAGGTGCAAATCTGAGTCCCTGGTAATCTTTAGATATAAGCAAGATAATAGGGAGAATATACCCTTGATGTTAGGATCAAAGCAAGATCATAGGACAGAATAGAAAGATCATTGTTAGAAAACATACATGTATTTCAGATATTTGGAGTTATTTTAGGCTGGGAGATGTCTGGTCAAGATTTTCAGGGAAGAATTTAGTGACCTCAAGGAATGAGGTTATGGGGAACCGCATGATTTGACAGGTCTAATATACCTGATTGTACAGCTCTAAGGCCACTCAGTAGGTGAAAGATCTTTTCCCTCCATTGAAATTGAATGGGCCTCAGGTGGGGCCAATCGAGGGAGGCCTGATTAGTGGCAGGCCCACACCCTTGAGATGCCAATAAGGGATTAAAGACCCTTCCCACACACTCTATAGACCTCAAATGGGACCAATTAAGGGAAGCTTAATTAGAAGTTAGTATGAAGGCAGGCCTAATCCCTTTACTTACTGGGCACTAAGCCTCAGGCCCACACCCTTTTGCCTGTTGGGAACAAAGCCCTCCCGCCCCCTAAAAGAGTACATATACCTAGAAGGTAGCCATTGAGAACTGCGGATTGAGAATTCAGAAGTCAGAAGAGAAGCCAGAATTCAGAATTCAGCCCAAGGAGAACAAGACCACAGAGCTGCAAAAAGAATGTGAAGTGGAGAGTGGAAACCAGAAAGCCGCAGAGAACAGAGAACTGAGTGGGGAGAGAAGGCAGGCAAGCAGACAGTCAGAATTCTTGAATGATTGTTTACAGGAAGGACCCAGCAGGAGGGAAGGTTACAGGATGACTTGGTTTCTTGCTATAATATTGTGTTATAATTTCCTCGTTGCTACATTGAGGTGGGCTTACTGGTTTTGGAATATAATTAATGCTATATCAAATTGGAGGTATTAGTCCTTGGATTTGATTCTCTGGAGTCTAAATAAATGTTATACTTCCTCCTAGAGAGTTTCTAATACTTTGTGATTCCAAACCATACAGTCATGTTCATAGTCATCCTCAAGGTCATGACTCTTGCCTTACTGATACGATAGCTTAGTTATAGACAAGACTGGGGACACTAAGGAGGGTCTCAATTTTGGCTGAGGAAGAAATCAGAGGTGGGGCAGGGAAAGTGGAGGATAGTTTCAAATGATGCAACTGGAAGCCAGTAGGAGGTCCCAGTCACACATGCAGCAGGAGTATTGAGTAAGGCATTAGCTCTGTATTAGCTGTGAGGGAGAGAATCTTTGGATTTGGCACTGAAGGCAGAGTCTATTCAGGCTATAAAGGAACTTACGAAGGGATTGGTCTGCAATGAGCTGAAAATCTTTGGCTAAAAGGATAGAACTCACCAGAAATTAGGAGGAAAGTGTAAGAGTACTCAGGGACTCCTCTGTTACGGTTACACTTTTAGTGGAAGTGCTTTGTGATCTAGGGAAGAGAAAAAAATAGAATGAAAATTCTAGGAAGAAGAGAGGGCTAGAAACTGCCAATATCAAGCTTCTTGTGTTCATCCCATATGACAGATGTTCATGCACAAGTTGCCATTGTATTTATGATGACTTTTAACTTATTCTCCTCACGAACACTTTGAGGAGAGATGACCAAGTGTCCTATGAAGTACAAAATAATTCTCGTTGAATTTGGGCACAAAATATAATCAACTTTGGCGACTCACAGAATTATGGAACTCTAGTATCTCAGAGGTGACAGTGACATTAGGGACCCTCTAGTACAACCTGTACATGTACCAGAATCCTCTCTACAATATCCCTTATAAATGGTCATCTAGCTTGTTTTTGATGACCTCCAGTGAGGAGACTTTATTAATTCTTAAGGCATCCATTCCACTTTTGGAAAGCTCTTATTAGGAAATTTTTCCTTAATCAAGCCCAAATCTGTCATTTATTGAAAAAAAAAGTGAAATGGGCATTCACTTATGATTACAAATAGTATTTTTCAAGAACAATAAAAAATGTCATTTTAAGCTATCAATGTGGTACAACAGAGAGATTTTCACTGGTGTCTGGAAGACCTGGATTTAAGGCTTTGTCTGACACATCCTTGTTACATGACTCTGAGAAAGTGACTAAATTTCTCAATGTCCTTGGCCAACTCTGTGAAATTATAAATTACAAATAAGTTGCTAAGCAACATTTCCATTTTTGGAGGAATTTTCCATCCTAACAGTCAGAGGGTTGAGGATATTCTGGAAGTTATGAATCAATTAAAGAAAGATGTTATCACTTACCCTGAAAGAATACATGCACCTTCACTTGAAATATGAAGACCTACCACAGTTTCGAGGGCTATTGAGGTAAAAGATATAACCACTCCTGTGAGTGACCAAGGTAGAGCAGACACAAAAGTTAATATTACTAGATTTCATGAACTTCAAAGATATAGAAATCAGTGAGTAATGAGGTTCTGGAAGTGGCGATGAGTAGGAAGGGATGTGATAACTCCTATTCTTGACCACATAAGTCAGGGAGCATAAGAGAAGGTACAATCAGAAGAAGAGAGAGTGGCAGGGGAACTGATTCTTCAGAAGAAGTGAGATTTCACTTAGTGACAGTTGGTATAAGAGTTTTAGGATAAAGTAGAGCTCTTTAACAATTGAGTGGGAATATTAGAAGAACAAATTAGGAGAGGTAAACGGAGGAAGATAGGAATTTGGAGAGTGTAGGCCTAGGCTTGATTAGGGTTGGGACTCTTTGGAGGATTGTCAGGGAAAGGGATTTTTGCCTAAATAGTGGTTCTTTGGTACAATGCTTCTTTGATTTTTTTTTCATATTATTATTTCTTACAGAGCGATATTATTCCATTATGTGCCATGGCATATGCCTTCTCATGCCATGATTTATTTAGTCACTTCCAAATCACTGGGATGGCCTCATATTTAATAAATAATTTTTATGCTGCATGAAGTTAGCTAGTACTTTCTGTTAAATAGAAATTGGTCTTAGTTAAATACTACTTCTTTGAGCCAAAATACTTTGGAGAACTTTTGATGATCATATTTTATTCATGACTTGTATGATAGCTTGAAGGATCTTTGATTTCATTATTATAGAAACTCCACCAATGTAGCTTGCAACCTCTACGTACCTTCTCATTTGATTCTTATTTGTATTTTTCCATAAATTCTTCACAGAATATTGCTGGAGGACTTCCTTTCCTGCTTTTAGTGTTCTGGATATTTCATTGTATTACTTAATATTGTCATCCCAGCTCTGAGACCCTGGAATAAAAAGTTCTATCCTAACAGTCCACATATTGATTGCAATTCAGTGTTCTCCAAATGTCAGTACCACCCTCCAGACCCTAGAGCCTGGAGTAAGACAGCAACAGCGAGGAGCAATGCTGTCCTAACCAAGGGGTAGTAATTCTTCCCACCTATGAGCATCCACTCTAGGCAATTATAGACAATAGTTTAAATGCCAGTAAACTTGTATCTCATTTCCCATGAGCCCCAATCTGTCTACCATTGTCCATAATCCTCATTTCCTTCCCAACATTTCTCCCAGGATTTTGAACTCTGACCCTGTCCCCACCTGCTCTAATAGGTGAACTCTTGCCTGAAATCATGTCTCCCTGGCACTTCCCAGTCATCTCCACATGTCACTAGGTGCACATACCATCCTTCCCCACACTTTTTAGCTCCTGAGTATGTCCTGTCTTCAATCATTAGAATGTAAGCTCCTTGAGAGTGGGACTGTCATGCTTGCTTATTTATAAGCATAGTGCTTAGCACAGTGCTTGGCATGTACATACTGCTTAATAAATTCTCTCTCTCTCTCTCTCTCTCTGTCTCTCATTCTCTCTCTCTCTCTCTCTCTCTCTCTCTCTCTCTCTCTCTCTCTCTCTCTCTCTCTCTCTCTCTCTCTCTCTCTCTCTC
>CM053626.1:109042252-109057638 GCA_028646595.1 Phalanger gymnotis | reverse complement strand
TCCTTGATAGGTCCCTTTATAACCTTTCTTGAGTGCAAGTTGTGATTCTCAACACCCTATACCTTTATATTTGCACCATGGGCCATTCCATTTCCCTTTGGATTGCTGTAATTCTAATCCTTTTGAGATAATATTATTCCAGATTTCATAGTCATGTAGCATCAATGAGTATTAGAGAGTTGGGTGTTTTTATAGTAGTAGACATTTTGGGATCGTTGAAATCACCTTGCATTTCTCCAGATGCAATTCAGCTCAAAATCCTCCTACTCATTTCCATGTTGATTTTGTTCATTATCCATGTGCAGCATATGTCCAAGATTCAATTATCTTTTGAGGGTAAATTTGGTTTTTGGTAATAATAAAATTAAATGCGTTATATAAATGCTGAAAGAAAAAAGAATCTCAGGTTGCAGCCTAACCAAATGTATCCTATATCCTTGTGTGTGTGTGCATGTGCATGTGTTTGTGTGTGTATGTGTGTGTGTGTGAAAGAGGATGGGGGAGAAAGAGAGAGAGAGACAGAGAGATAGAGAGATAGAGAGAGAGAGATGATGAGGAGGAGGAGTAGACTGCTTTTTTTAAAGTTGAGTTCTTGGTGGCAAAATATTGGAAGTTGAGGAGATGCCCACCCATTGGAGAATGGCTGAACAAACTGTGTTATATGAAAGTGATGAGATACTATTGTGCAATAAGAAATGAACGGGCAGATTTCAGAAAATTGTGGAAAGACTTGTCCAAACTGATGCAAAGTGAAATGAACAGAACCAGAAAAAACATTGTACATAGTATCAACAACATTGTATGATGATCAACTAGGAATGACTCAGCTCTTCTCATCAACACAGTGATCCAAGACAAGTCCGAAGGACTCATGAAAAAAAATGCTATCCATATCCAGATGAAGAATGGTTGGACTCTGAATGCAGATCGAAGCATATTTTATTCCACTTACTTTATTCTTCATCATGTTTTTTATCTGTTTCTGCTTTCACAACTGTGACTAATATGGAAATTTTTTACATAGTAGTACATATATAAACTATAAAAAATAAAGTTGAGCTTCTTAAGCACAGGGACTTTTGTTGTTTTTTTCTTTGTTTCTCAGACCCCTAGCACAGTGCCTGCCATATGACAGGTGTTTAATAAATGTTTGCTGAATTGAATGACAGAATTTTGACATCCAAAACAGTGTTGTGTGTCAAAGTAGTCATTGCAGGCATTGTGTACTTATTTTCATGCAATTTCTATTATTAAAAAACATTTTTGTAATTCTTCTTTAGGAATTTCCTTCCAGGAATATGTCACCTTCTTTGGAATATTCTCCACTGTGGCAAGCCTTCATCCTTTGAGGTTATTTGATTTTTTTTAAATATTCAAAAGGCATTTGGTGCCACATCTGGTGAATAAGGCAGGAAGACTGACTAATAAATACCATTTTAATTTAAAAAAAATAAAGAAAAGACTAAATGTAATGGCAAAAGTGTGTAACTGATTTTCTCAAATCAGTTGTTTTTAAAGAGAAATCTAAAAAAGAATTCCAAAGTATTTTCAGCAATGGCAGCAACATTAGGCTATGTATTCTCCAATGACAATAACTGAAAGATAACATTAGTTTGGTAGATAAGTTCTACAAAATTTATTTGCAAAATTAGGCCTGCTGATTAATAGTCATGCAGATTTGGGAGGTAATTCTGGGTTCTTGAAGGCTATGCCAGTAGAGTGCAAACTTTGGAAGACCCTTTCAAGCTGGAAAGGCCTTGAGCACTGGTCTGTTGAAGGATACTGTGTTGGTCATCCAAGGACCATCCTAATCAAGTGTGTGTATATCTATCTATCTATCTATCTATCTATCTATCTATCTATCTATCTATCTATCTATCTGTCTGTCTGTCTGTCTGTCTGTCTGTCTGTCTGTCCGTCCGTCCGTCTGTCTGCCTATCATCTATCTTATATTTATATGAACATATGTGTATATAGAGAGAGCAAGGTTTAATACAAGAAATTTGGTCAATAAATTATAATTTTTTGGCCATAGAAAGATAGGAAACTCTAAACTGTGAAGTTGGTTGCAATCTACCTTCATGGAGGCAGTACCCACATAAATGAAATCATTTATCACACTTCACTGAAGTATATTTGTGTGTGTATATATATGTATGCATGCATGATATGGAATTTCAGTTGAATACAGTGAGTATAGCCTTTGAACATATTACAAATGTAAAAAAAGAGTTAGCTTGCTTTACTTTGAGTTTTTGATGTAAGATAATAGCTTTTTTGAATATAGTGATGGGCCAAGGTTCAATTCCATGCATCTCTCATTTACTTTTCCATATTCAAACTAGTTTACAAATCTGTGTAGCTAATATCTTTTTCTTTTTTAAAAATAAAGCTAAATCTGTCTCCTATTGCTCTTTTCCGTGATGGTAGGTTAAAATCAGAGTCTTTGTATTAGATGTGCTCATTCTCAATTTTATTCTAAGGTTACTGCTCTGTCGCCTTTATGTTTCACTGGGCACAGCTAGATTTATTACCTATTGATTAGGGTGATGCAATGGAAAGCACAGCTAAAGCAAAATGTAAAAGAAAAGAAAGAAGAAAGATTTTGCTTTGTGATGAGTATATATGACCTTTTTGGTTCAGGAAAAGAAAAGTTAGTGCTAGAAATAAAATAGTCTTTCACTTAATGCCTCCTTTTAATTTTAAACTAACTTTAGCTTCTGTTATATGTGGGGACCAAAGCTTTGGGTGTTCTCTCCAAGACTGACCTTATGAGGGAGCAGAATAAGGAGCTAATATATGGAGTGACTTGAAAGGGGTAGGAATTCCCCAACTATCTTCCTGCTATTTGTTAGCATTGTTGAAATTTCACTGTTCTAAATTTATTACTTTGGTTCTTAAGTGTTCATTAGTATAACGAACTCCTAGTTGAGGAAACTCCTACCAATGCAGGTCAGTGCCATCTTTGCAACTTACAAGACATGATCCTTGTGACATCATTGGTCCTCTTTGAGAACAAAGGATGAAAAGCAACAGTTTTGGTGGCTAGAGCTCTGGTTAGTAAAGCACTTTGCCCAGGATCACATATCCAGCAGGAATCAGAAGCAGGACTTGAACCTGGGGTTTCCTGGCTTTGAGACTAGCTCTCTATCCACTCTGCCAAGTCTAGCCTTACAAGTTATAGAGTGTGGAAATCCTTTGATAACTGGCAAGGGGAAAGGGTCATTATCTAGGAGAGGGGTGGGGAACTTGTGGTCTTCAGGCCACATATGGTCTCACATGTGGACTGATTCCAGGTTTTACAGACCAAGTCTTTTTTTAAGGGAATTTGTTCTGTGAAGTTTGGATTCAGTCAAAGGGCTGCACTTGAGAATCTAGTGGGCCACATATGGCCTCGAGGCCACAGGTTTCCCACTCCCGATTCTAGGATATGAGGAAGGAGAGAAGTATTGAATAAAGAGTTCGGAAATCACTAAAGGCAAATTTGATCTATATCATGTTTTTGCTTGGGGTTGCCAATTTTCCTTCTCCAGGCCCCCAAGCACAGTTATACTACCACTGTGTGGTTGCTCTTTTGTGGGTGGGCATTGCTTGACAAAAAATATAAATTTGGGGAAGAGAGCATTTCTCTTATCCAGGAGTCATACTAAAGACCAACTTTTCTGAATTGAGAAGGTTATGCTTTCTCCAAGAGAGGGCTCTGAGTTGTTTCTGTCCCCTCAGGATGAGGGGAACGTGTAGCGATAGAGATATTTGTTAACAGTATAGGAAGGAAGAATTGGGCCTCAGTACTACACTGAAATTATATTTGTCTAAGAAAGACTTTCGAAACTGGAAAACAGCTTGACCCTTCATCCATTCCTTGGAGTAATACAGTAACTGTGTCTTGCAGCACTTCACTATACAGAGGGAAATGTATATAAGGGAGAAGAAAGATGCTTTTCCTAAACTTAATGCAGTATGTATGATAGGTTAGTATGTGGGGAGGAATGAGATGGGATGTGGCAGACAAGCCAAAATAATTTACATAAGGCATTACGGAAAGTGCTCAAGAAGAGATCCATTAAAAAAAAATTCTCAAGGAATGTGGCCAAGGTAAGTGGCAGCAGTAGATATTGATTATATAGACCTAACATGGATTGGTTTAAGTAGTCATTCTGAAAATTGCATCAGATTTTTCTTCTTGAATTGATGTTTCTGAGATTGTGCCAAATGTAATCTTTCTTCCCCACCCCCACCAGGCTATACCCCCTTTCAGACTTAATATATCTCAGCTATTCATTATGTTTGTCACAGAACAAATCCTGCTCTATGCAAAAAACAAATTGATTAGATGTTACATCATAGAGAGTGACATCTTTCCCCAGTTTTTTTTAAAAAGGAGTATTTTTTCTTCACATATTTACATAACACAATTTTGTAATATGAATGTGGAAGGTGGAGTCATTTATAAGGACTTACCATGTGCTAGCCCTGTGCCCTAAGAACAAACACTCAACCCAAAGTTATAGCTTATTCTCTCAAAGAACCTGCCTTTTTAATGGGTGGGATAACTTATTCTAGCTAAAAGGGGAAGGCATAAGCTGGGAAGACCCAGAAAGGCCTCACATAGACTTTGATATTTGAACTAAATCTCTTTAATTAGATTTTTTTTTTTAGTTTACAACACTTAGTTTTACATGTTCTCGAGTTTCAAAGTTTCTTCCCTTCCTTCCCCGCCCCACCGCAAGACGGCATGCAGTCCGATATAGATTCTACATGAACCTTCGCATTAAGCTTATTTACATAATAGTCAAGTTGCAAAGAATAATTATGACCAATAGAATGAATCATGGGAGAGAAGAAACAAAACCAAAAAGAAGAGGAAAAACAGAGAGCAAATAGTTTGCTTCAGTCTGCATTCAGACTCTACAGTTCTTTCTCTGGATGTAGCTCACTTTTTCCATCGTGAGTCCTTTGGAGCTGTCTTTGAGCCTTGTATTGCTGAGGACAGACAAGTCTATCAAAGTTAGTCATCACAGAACCAATATGTCTGTGGTTGTGTATAATGTTCTCCTGGTTCTGCTCCTCTCACTCAGTATCATATCATGTAGGTCTTTCCAGGTTATTATAAAATCCATATCTTCCCCATTTCTTATAGCACAATAATATTCCATTGCATTCATATACCACAACTTCTTCAGCCACTCCCCAATTGATGGGCATCCCCTTGATTTCCAATTCTTTGCCACCACAAAAAGAGCAGCTATAAATATTTTTGTATATATAGCTCCCTTCCCACTTGTGTGTTTTCTTTGGGATGTAGCCCTAGGAGTGGCATTGCTGGGTCAAACGGTATGCACATTTTTATAGCCCTTTGGGCATAATTCCAAATTGCTCTCCCAAATGGCTGGATCTGTTCACAACTCCACCAACAATGTATTAATGTTCCAATTTTCCCACATCCTCTCCAGCATTTATCATTTTCCTGTTTTGTCATTTTAGCCAATCTGACAGGAGAGATGTGGTACCTAAGAGTTGTTTTGATTTGCATTTCTCTAATCGGTAGTGGTTTAGAGCATTTTTTCATATGCCTATAGATATCTTTAATTTCTTCCTCTGAAAACTTCCTTGAAATAAATCTTGAAGTGGAAACTAAGAGGCAGAGGCAAGGGGTCAGTCCTGCAAAGAGTCAATGCAATGATATAGAGATGGGTGATGGGGTCTTGTGCCTGATGGACTACAAGTGGGCAAGCAGTGGATCATAGAGTGCCTGGAATATGTGGAATCAGATGTCAGAAGGCTGGGCTTGTAGGGCCCAGGTTTTGAAGAGTTTTAAATACTAAACAAGGGAATTTTTATTTGATCTTGGAGATAATAGGGATCCACTGAAGGTCCTTTAGGGGAGGCAGAGAAGTAGGGAGGGGCTGGAGGATAGGAAGTGACATAGTCAGACTTGTGCTTTAGAAAAAATCACCTTCACATCTAAATAGAGGATGGATTGGACAGGAGAGAAAAAAAGAAACAATTGATTATTGTTGGGAAAGGCAAGAAAAAGGACAGGAAAAAAGAAAGTATGAAAAGTGAAACCAAATGGGGATAATATAGTGACAGGTGCTTATTTTTAGCTGGTAATGGGATTGGGACTAGAGGTGTGTCAGGGAAAAATATTCAAAATAGTAGGTAGCAGCATTCAGTAGAATGAGGATTTGAAAGTCACTAGGGGATATACTAGGAAGAGAATATGGAAATAAGTAGTGTGGAATAATGGGGAAAAAAGCGCTTGAGGACTTGGATTCAATTTCTGGCTCTAGTATTTACTAGCATTGAGGCCATGGACCAATCAATTCCAGGGGTAGGGAACCTGTGGCCCTTAAGGTTCTCAAGTGCAGCCTTTTGACTGAGTCCAAATTTTACAAAACAAATCCTTTTTATTAAGTGAATCTGTTTGGCGAAGTTTGGATTCAGTCAAAGGGAAGCACTTGAGGACCTAGAGGGCCACATGTGGCCTCGAGGCTGCAGGTTCCCCACTCCTACTTGAGTTTTCTTATTTGGAATAGGAAAAGGCTAATATTTTATCCCCCTTCCATCTTTAAATTCTTTGAACCTGTTAGATGATGGGGATGTTTCCTTTAATGAAGTCATCTGTAGTACTACCTCTTCAATGATTCCTTCCCCGTCTCCTCTAATACATATTAACTTTTCAGTCTTTAGATCTATTGAGTACTTACTTTCTATATCATGTAGTCACATTATTTTCTTGTTATTTTCTTTCCACATACAATCTCCCCATGTAGACCATGACTTTTATTGGGGCTGGGAACATTTATCACAACCTCTTTTTTTTTTTTAATACTCTATAGCAGTGTCAAACTCAAATAGGAACAAGGACACTAAACTGTATATAAGGATTCCTACTGCAGCATATTGACTCAGAAAACCACATTAACTGTGTTCAATCGTATTTTTATTTATTTGTTAAATATTTCCCAGTTACATTTTAATCTGGTTCAGCCAGCACTCAGGAGTGTTGTGGGCTGAATGTTTGACATCTCTTGCTCTACAGAACAAACACAATGCTAGTAACATAAAAGATACAATGATTGAATAAATCTATTAGGGGATTTTCTTGTGGACTACTCCCAAGAGCTCAGAGAAGCTCTGAACGTGGAACACTAGAAATGCAAGGAATATTAATGGTCATTTAGTCAAACTCCCAATTTTTTGGATGAGCAAACAGGTCGAGAAAAGCCTAATGATTTGGAACAATTTTTATCTGACCATTAGTAAATGACACATTCTCCACTCACAAGAAGTTTTGGAAGCTTTATTTTGGAGGCTGATATGACAAGTTGAAATGCCAAGGTCAAACAGTTAGGAAGTCTTAAAGCTAGGGCTGGAACCCAAATCTCTTGGCTCCATTTTACCCTTTGGATTCTTTTCTAGAAGAAGCCCTAGAATAGCCTTCTTGGCAATAATTCTGAATCCTAACACCTTGGAAACTTCAGAACCTTGTTTGGGGAGCAATTAGAGGTATAACTTAAGCCCACCAGTTAGATGCTGCTTGGTAGAAATTCATGCTCACGTATGGCAAGTCATACCCTAAAACAAGTTCCCAAGATAAGCGCCCATGCTGACTGTCCAATTCTCTTATAGATTGGAGTAGCTAATCATTGATGGCACTGGGCCAATGAAATAAGTAGAAGGGAAAGGAAAGGAAGAGAGGGGATGTGAATAAGCACTTTTATAGTGCCTATTGAATGCCAGGCATTGTGCTAAGTGCTTTAAAATATTGTTTGATCTACACTATGACCCTGAGAGGTAGGTGCTGTTATTATCTTCATTTTACATCTGAGGAAACTGAGGCAAGTAGATGTTAAGTGACTTGCCCAGGATCACACAACTAGTAAGTGTCTGAGATTGGATTTGAATGTAGGTCTTCTTGACTCTAGGCCTACTTGTTCCACTTAGCATTTTCCTTTTTTTTTTTAAACTGGCTTTCCATATTTGTCTAAGACTTGAAGTGGTCCATCAGCCCCTATCAGACCTGCTCCTGCTACTGATCAATGCAAGAGGGTTTTCTGCTCCATTTCCAACTTAGTCTGGTTGGCCCTTCTTAGATAGCCTTCTGGCTTCCTGCAAACCAGGGCTCACCATATTGGTGTTAGACTTTGTGCAGACACTCATTGAAGATCAACAGTCAAGGTATCTATCAGCCTCAGCCACTCAGATAGCAGGGATTACACATGTATGCCGCCATATCACATTGATTTTTCCATTAAAAATATCTTAAATGTGGTGGGATCGCAACTAAAGAATCCAGTATAAATTATCATGTTCTTCTTATACAGCCAGCTGCCACTAGTTGGGGTGTAGCTAGGTGGCAGGGTGGATGGAGTGCCTGCCCTGGAGTTAGGAGGACCTGAGTTCAAATCTTGGCCTCAGACACTTATTAGCTGTATGACCCTGGGCAAGTCACTTAACCCAGTTTGCCTCAATTTACTCATCTGTAAAATGAACTGGAGAAGGAAATGATAAATCCCTCCAGTATCTTTGCCAAGAAAACCCCAAATGGGGTCACAAAAAGTCAGACATGACTGAATAACAAATAACAGCAACCACTAGTTGGTTAAATTAGTTATTTGGCTAAATTACTAATAAACACAAGCATTTTCTGCCCCATCTCCAAATCTACTCAATGATCAAGTTAAATATATTTATTGTGGGAAAAGCCCATATTATGGGAAAAGCAGTCTTTCACTGCTGATTCATTATTTACATTTTAAAACCATCTTAAGTGAATTAAATTCAGTTATATCTTACCTGGCACTAATTCAGATGCACTGAACAAATGGAGTGAGTGTTAAGTAGCTAATAAAGAGCCTGATATATGAACATATGTAGGTCAAATTGGTTCAATATTACCTTTAATCCCGAGAACATTAATATTCTATGCAGCTCTTCAGGATAATTACTCTAGACTTTTCTGTGATGAGAATCTGGCTACTGTTTTTTGTTAGTTTTATTTTTTTTTTATTTTTGTTCCACCAATTTGATTTTATGTATTGAATCTCACAATTAGTTTCAATTTCTGGAGACATGGAAGATTAATTGTTTTTGCAGTTATCAAAAAGCAATTTCCAAGGCAATCAATTTAAGTAAACCCTTAAACCATCGAACAGGCTTCAGATTTTATTTTCTGCATCATTGTGTTAATATTCCAGTTCACAAAACAGGAGTATTAAAAAAAATAAACAAATCATGGAATAGAGTATGTAGTTTTCTCCATTACTCAGATTCAAGAAAAAACAACCCAGATGATTCAAATCACAGAAACAAGAAATTCAGAATCAATTCTTACATTCATTTCTTCTCTTTCTTTTTCTGTTTCCTGGTGAGAAAGCCTATCCATACCAAGGAAACTGAGGCCCACGAAAGAACACTTGATGTTGTAGGAAAACAGGACAGATTTTGTGCTGGTCAGAGTAAAATGGAAAAGTAAGTTTTTTTGGTTACTGTTATTAGAAGATATGCGTACTAAAATTGGAACATGGACCAGAAGAGTGGAAGGTTATATAGCCTTTCCTTCTTCCCTTACTATTTTCCTTCAGTTCATTAGCATGCCAAAGAGGATCTCTGGAGTGAATTGGGTACTGTAGTCCTGGTCTTGATATGTCTTCTGTGGGTTGCTTTCTTTCTTTCTTTTTTTTTTGCTTCAGTCTCCTAAATACATTAAGCGATTCAGGATCTCAATCATGGTTTAAATCAGTTTAAGGGAACGTTTTAATCTTCAACCAGAGAATTGTTTCCTATCATAAACTTCAAATAAGCACCCATCAATCAGCAAAACACTTATTAAGCACATTAAGTACCAGAAAATATGCTGAGCTCTCTGCATTGACCTCATAAGTGAAACAGTCCTGGCCTTCAAGGAGGTTACATTCTAATGGTAAAGTGAACATTTACATATATTAGTACATACAAAATATATGCAAAATAAACACAAACTAATATTTTGAGATAGGCCATTTAAAGTTGCACACTGCCAGGGGAAGCTTCTTGTGTAAGATGGTGTTTGAGCTGAGTTGTAAAGAAAACCAGATACTCCAAGATACAGATTTGGGTAGGCAGTGAACTCCAGATATGGGCTACGGCCCTGTAATGGTAATCAGGGTGGGACTTTTTTTTACTGTCTTCTCTTTTGGAATGCTAAGGCAGTCAAGTACTTTTGATGAGTCTTGCCTTTCAAATGTAATACCAAGCAAAATGGGACTTTTTGCTATTTTTTGTCTGAGTGCTTCTCAGCACTGAGGTAGTCAAGTGCCTTTTATCTTATCTTTGTTTCAATCCAGAGTCTTTGATTGAATCAAGAGTCTTTGATGACCTGCTTAAGCAACAAGAAAGCCTAGTTCACATGGATTTGAGACCCAGGGTTGTGATGCCCTCTGACCCTGAAGAAGCATATATGTATACTTGAAGGTTAGTGTTTTGCTTTTGGGGACGCAGTCATTGGAACAGTGTTGGTATGGAGACTCTGAGTAGCTGTCAAGGAGCACACTGGGCTTTGAAAAACCCAGATGTTGATGCTTTTATCTCTGGTAATTATGTATGTGATGTATTGATCAGACAAAAGTCTGTCTGTTGATCTGTTTATATTTTCATTTGTATTTGCTCTGAAGTTCAGGGTGCTGACTTTTTCCCCTGAACTAAGTGAATGATATATGCGTGTTTAATTAAAGTAAGATTGTTAATCCCTTAAAGTTGCTTAGAAAAGCAGGTCAAAGAACCTGTGCTAGCAGTGTTACACCCAAATTTGGGGCCCACCATTTGGAGCCCATCATTAATCCCCTTTACGTTTTTGTCTTTGTCTTTGTCCTGCACTCTGTAATGGCTTGAAAGAGCTTAAGGCATAGTTCTGGGTAGATTGCCCAAGGCTAGTCCCCTGACCCCCTTGAATCAGCATTCTGTATATTCTCCTTTACAGCAGTCTTATGTACAAGGATCAGTCCCAGGGTCAAGGTACAAGTTCATCTTAAGGAGGGACCACCTGTTACCAAATAGGGTCCTCACACCCTGGGTTATGGTGCAACTGTTCCACTGACCAAGCTAGGTCCCTCCACCCAGAACATAGCTGACCAAGCAGAGGGTACAGAGGTCCCCCACCCTTTACCCAGCACATGACCCAAGCCTGTTCTGGGGAATTCTACTGTCTCATGTCCCTCCACCCTGTACCCTCCATCCTGTTCTAGGAAGCTGATCATGACCTAGGAGGGACCCCCATGTCACAAGAGGGCTGCACCCGTGTACCCTTGCGCCATATTCCCAAATTAGCCCTGAGCTATGGATCCAACCAATGGCTGATCTTTGCTTCTGTACATCATTGCTTCTGCTAGCACCCCTCCCTAATTGTGAAATTGTGGCTTTTGCCTTTATAAGCCTATAAGTCCCTCAGTTCGAGACTGCCCGATTTGAGTGTATACTCCGGTAGTTGCGCACTTGATCAATAAATGCACACTTAAAATTTACCTTAAACCCAGATCTCATCTCGCTCTTATTTTCTGCACAACAGCAGCCTTCCTGTGTGCTGGTGTTATTGGCCTTGTGTCCCTAAAGCAGCTGCTAGTTCCACTGTTGATACAAGCCCTTGCAAAAACACCAAGATCAGTAATAGGCCAATATGATCAGACAATAGAGTGCATGGAGAGGAGTAATACATAAGAATGCTGGAAACTAAGGAAGATGCCAGGTTGTGAAGAGCTTTAAAAGACAAATAAAGGAGCTGATATTTGACCTTAGAGGTAATAGAAAGCCACTGGAAATTATTGAATAATGTTGGAGAAAGGTGACAGGACCAGACACAGGCTTATAAGTATCACTGGTGGTTATAAGCAGGATGGATTGCAGTGGGGAGTGACTTGACAGAGAAAGATTTATTTGGATGTTATTTCAGTAATCCAGACAAGAGGTACTGAGGTTTGGACTAGGGTGGAAACTCAGCCAGTAGGGAGGAGATACATATGAGAAATGATAAGCTGGTAGAAACAAGAACATTTGGCAACAGATTAGGTGTGTGTGGTGAGTAAGAATGAAGAATTGGAGATGAAGTTGTGAACCTGAGTTACTAGAAAGAATTTTGTGCCTTTGATAATAAAGACATTTGGAATAGGAGGAGGTTATGGGAAAAAGATAATGCATTCTATTTAGGACATGTTGAGTTTGAGAAGTCTCTTGAATGTCCAGCTCAGAAGGCCCAATAAGCTGTGTTGTAGAACTGAACCTCAAGAAGTTAACGGGACTGGATATATAGATCTGGGAGTCATTTACATAGAGAGAATAGTTGAACCTTTAAGAGAGGATAAGGTTATGAAGTGAAAGAATGTAGAGAGGAAAGAGAATAGGGTTCTGGACATAATTAGGGGAACAAAAACACAGAAGGAGCAATGTGAGGAGGAGAACAACTCAGTTTCATGAAAACTGATAGAAAAATTTTGGGAGGGAGTGGTCAAAAATGTCAAATATTCAAGAAAGGTAAAGAAGGATGAAACTGATCAAAGGACTGCCAGAAAAGAGATTACTCTTAACTCAGACACATTTAGCCAGAGGAATGGACTTAATATTATTCTGGGGTATTCTCCTAGTTTATGTTGGCTATCTAGATGCTTTTGGTGGCTCAAAACTCTTGGTTGTACAATAAAATAACTATAACTCTTCCTTTCAGGGAGAGAGGCTTTCCCAGAAACGGCTAGATAGTTAAAGTCCACCAACTCTTGGACCAGTGAAGATGCTCAAGAGTCAGTGATAGATTGGAGGTATGACCCTGGGACTCAAAGATGATGTACATAGTAATGAGCAGCAGAAAGTATTGCGATGATGTCATCAGATGACATCAACAATTCTGCACCATACAGAGTGAGTTGCTCTGATCATGTATGTGCCCTAGCCACGTGTGTATTCTCCACACATGTGTTCTGGCTACAAGGACTTTTGATGCATGCCTCGTTACATATTTCCTGGCATCATATCTCTTCTCTGTGTTTGTCTTTCCCATTAATGGTAGGGTAACCTGTAGTTACCTTATTTACTACAGTGTGTAAATTAATATGCCTATTCTTGCTGGATGGTAAAAGTAAGTCTTTCAATTGGAGCTTGGTGAGTTATGGTTTTGAATAGGTATAGATCCAAGAAGAGTCTTAAACCTAGATTAGCCTCTCTGGGGGTCCATGTGTGAGACATTATGATGGTGACTTTTTCTTTGGAACTAAAAACTATGTCTTGTTTTTTCCATATGTTATGCATTTTTATCTACACGTATATACATAGCTATGTTAATTAAACATTCCTTTATTTGCACATCTTAGCCTCTTTGATAATTATCTAAGTGCTTCCCTTGACTGACCTCAAGGTTCAACCTTAAGAGACTGTTTTGGATAAAAAGTCTTTGTCTTGAACAACTTAGTAGTTCCATAGTTGAATCATGAGAGGACATAGATTGAAATGTTCTGTATATAAAGTAAGTTATTTTCTGTTTCACGCTTTCATATAGGAAGTTAAAGGGGCATCGTTTGCTATAATACAAGAAAGACTTTAGATTAATTAGAAAAAAATTTTGAAGATAATTTGAATGTAGGCTTTTCTTTTCTCTTCTAAAGCAAGTATTAATGATGAGATGAAAATACAAATGCCCTCTGAAAAATAGAGTCAGTCTTTCTAGATATTTAATAATGTGGCACATATTTCTCCTTTGGGTTAATTTATTCCTGTAAGATAATGTAGGGGGCAGCTACATTATCAAAAGACACATTTTTGAAATTATATAAAGTGATACAGTACATTCTTCTGAAAGCATTTCAACAATGACTATTGATCCAAACCAGAAATCTGAGTCATAATGAACATTTTGTTAGATATTGGCTGGTTCAGGGATTTTACTTCAACATGTATTTACAAGTCAGGTTGTGCCTCTGCTTAGTTTATTTAACTGCATACTATTTGGGGGCTCTCAGCAGATAAAAACAATGTTTATGGAATTTGAAAAACTGAAACATCATATTTATATTCACTCTGTTGTTCCCAAGGCCAATTAAGATTCTTCAGTGCCTTTATTTACAAAGAGTCATTAAGTAAGGAAAACAAATATTATTTTGATGGCATTTGGTAGATTTCTTAACTCCAAGTTATGAAATGTATACAAACCTTTCTTCAGTTCTAAAAACTAATGTGGAAATTCCCAAAGAGATTATTTTAATCTTTTTAAAGAATGAAAACATTTTCTTTCAGCAAGTGTTTTCTTCATGTAATCTTTTCATTTTTAAGATTTAGTACATCAGCTCCTTAATATTTTCCTTTGCTGTCAAAGCTTCATTTTCCTAGTCTTTTGAAAAGTTTTTTTTTCTACGTAGAGAATAGTATATAAAGTCAAGAGTATTAAGGGAGGATTCATTCAACGAAGGTCTTAGGTCAGAATCCATGTTGAAGTGACTGTATTGGGCCACGTTAGACCATTGAAAATGTTACTATTTTCAAGAGATTCCATTGCCCCCTCCCATGGAGTGAATTTGATATAAAATAGTTATTGATATAGAATAAGTTTTGGATATGTTATAAGCCGAATGGATATAACTAACATGCACACACATACGTAACATGGCATATTTTATATAATATATACATATGTTTATATGCATATATCAAACTTATAGTGTATCAATTATGGTACTTTTTATCATGTACCAATTTGAAGTGTTATATAAATGGTCTGATAATCAAATTTGTATGTGTATATATATATGCATGTATATATGTATACATATATACTTCTATTTAATAAAATCATTTCTTTTTTCTTTTCTTATTTCCTTCTTCCCTTCTTCCTTTCCTTTGAATAAGTTTTTTTTTTAATTTATTTTTAATATGTTTGGTTTTCAACATTGATTTTCCCAGGCGTTTGAATTACAAATTTTCTCCCCATTTCCTCCCCCCCACTCCAAGATGGCGTACACTCTGGTTGCCCTGTTCCCCAGTCTGCCCTGCCCTCCGTCATCCCATTCCCCACCCATCCCCGCTTCCCTTCCTTTCTTGTAGGGCAAGATAAATCTCTATGCCCCGTTGCCTGTGCATCTTATTTTCTAGTTGCATGAAAAAAAAAAACTTTTTTACTTTTGAACATCTATTTTTTTAAAACCTTGAGTTCCAAATTCTCTCCCCTCTTCCCTTCCCACCCACCCTCCCTAAGAAGTCAAGCAATTCAACATGGGCCACATGCGTATCATTATGTATAACCCTTCCACAATAGTCATGTTGTGAAAAACTAACTATATTTTGCTTCTTCCCAACCTATCCCCCTTTATTGAATTTTCTCCCTTGACCCTGTCCCTTTTTAAAAGTGTTTGTTTTTGATTATCTTCATC
>CM053626.1:109019527-109041752 GCA_028646595.1 Phalanger gymnotis | reverse complement strand
TCTTCACTCCTGCTCTGATCAGCCACTTAATTCCTCCCACCAGGTGGGCCTGGGGCCAGAAGCAACCGCAGCTGTAGTTCTAAAGCTGCCCCCGCTGCCCCAGGGGCAGTGGCCAAACCACAAACTCAGTCCCGCAGCTTTTCCCACTAACCTTCTCTGTTGTCTTTGCTCTTTGTGGGTTGAGAGGTCTGGTAGATGCCACAGCTCAGTAATTCATGCCTGTAGGGCACTCTCTGCTCTGCTGCTGGTCTGGTTGGTCCGCGGCCCTGCGCCGCTGGGCTCTGCTGGGCTCAGCTCTGCTCCCCTCAGCTGGGAGCTGGGAGCTCCGTGCGGGACAGGCCTTACCCAGAGCCCATCCAGTCTGTCCTGGGTTGGAGCCCTGCTTCCCTCTGCCACTTTGTGGGTTCTGCAGCTCTAGAATTGGTTCAGAGCCATATTTTTATAGGTTTTTGGAGGGACTTGGTGGGGAGCTCATGCCAGTCCCTGCTTTCCAGCCGCCATCTTGGCTCCGCCCCTTGAATAAGTTTTTATATTAACTATTAGTCCATATCATATACTAGAATTGTTATAATATCTATATTTAATGTTAGCATTTTAAATTTTTTCTCAAGTCTGGTTATATGCATTCAGGACATACCATCATCTCTTTTCTACTCCTTTGATCAGTTGTGCTACTATATTGCTACTGAAATAAGATGGTTAAATAATAAATGACTGTCAGAGTTCAGGAGATGGAATACATCTATCTTTTTCACTCTTTACTAAAATCTATGCCCTTCAGTAGTAATTAAAGTATTTACTGAAATTAACTTAGTTGTATCAGTATACTCATAAAGGATTGTGTCTATGTGGGAAAGTGAGATATGTTGAAAGATCAAAATGTATAGAGAGATCAAGAATTTGTGTAAATAAAACCAAAGTTATTTTCTACTTAAAGTTTTTGCACAGGAAGTTTTCATGTCATAGTTTGCTGTAGTAGAAAAAGGACTTTAATTAGAAAAAACACATTTTGAAGGTTATTTGAAGGGTTTTTGACTTATCAAGAAGTTCAGACACTGAACTGGAAGAAGAGATATTTGGGAAAATTTGAGGAAAAATTGAGGAAAAGTACTTGAGCTGAAGTAAGAGAAAGGCTCAAGCTAAACAAAAAAAGATGGGGAGAAAGAGGAGAACAAAAACTCAACTAGTTGAAGAAGGAAGAGGACAAAGACTCATGTAGTAGAAGGAAGAAGTTGATATGGTAAAGTTAATAAAGAATAAGGAAAACAAATTGGCAAGACAAGAAATCTATTTTATTCCTGGGACGTTACTATGAAATGTAACAGAGAGCTAATCCCCCCCCCCCCCAAGACTTGTCAGGATGGATAACTCCTACCCACATCTGGTGATTCACATATCCACAAAATATACTACATCTCTGCCTTAATATGACTTGCCTAATGGCCATGAGTTATGCCCCCATTAAACATCCCTGCTGTTTGAACATTTAAACACAGAGTGAACTTCTGTTTTGTTTTAGAGAGCATTTGTTCAAATGAGGATGCTTTTCATGTTGTTAAGTATGGCGTTTCCACTGCTTTGTCCATTGTGGCTTCTTGCTCCCCTCTCCTTTAAATGGAAGTCTGATTTTAACAGATGTAGTTTATGCAGAAGTGTGATAAGAAGGCTATAAGTCGGCCTTAGACTGGCATATATTCTCTGCTGTCTTGAGCTGACTCTGTTAAATCTTTCCCACATCATCCAACTATTTACTTTGAGATAATTTGTGTAAAAGTTTCACCCTAATTACTAGTTCTGCTTGCTAACACATATCACTAGTGGTTTATTAGGAAGTCTTGAACCTAAAAAACATTCTTAGAGAACTTCAAGGGGTAAGGTACAGTATTGCGTTGGCAAGAAGATGAAACAAAGTTTGAATTTTTAAAATTATTATTATTATTTGTTTCTATTTTGTTAATAAAAGGTAACTAGGTGGATCAGTGGATGGAGTGCTGGACCTAGACTCAGGAAAATCAGGTTTCAAATATGGCTTCAGATACTACTACTTCTGTAACTCCGGGCAAGTCATTGAACTTCTATTTGCCTCACTTTCCTCATCTGTAAAATTTGGATAATAATAACACCACCCTATTAAGACTGTTGTAAGGATAAAATAAGATATTCATAAAGGACTTTGCAAACTTTAAGGTTCTATGTATTAACATTAGTGAAAGATCAAAAAGCAACATGCTAGGTGATTTTGAAATCTTTGTCGTAGTCTTTAACAACTTTCCCCCCACATCTTTCCCTAAATTACCAAACCTCTTGCAATTTCTACAGGGTCTGCTGCAATCTAAATTAAGTTTCCAAAGTTACTTGAGATTTCAGAGTGCCAAAACATTCATTCTCATTATGTTATCAGGACCTAAGCTTGACTTCTTTCAGTTTTCAATCTGTTTTTTTAAAAATACTTTGAAGAAGTCCGAAATGCAATTTTTATCATTGGAAATGGAAACAAATGTTTATGTTAACTAATATACATGGTGGATTCAATTTATTTTCTTTGAATTCTTATGTTTAACACAAAAGTCTAGATCTGAGATTCTTTAATATCTATACTGAGATAGCACTTGCTGATAAATGATTTTTGGAGATAGCATTGCAAACAAAATTTGAATAAAGATAATAAAAACAAAAAATAGCAAAAATATCTATAATAACAGCTTATATCTATGTAACATTTAAAGGCAAATTATATACATCATTTTATTTGATCTCTTAATGGTTTAGTTATCTCTTAATAGTTTGCAATTGAATAGGGAATGATTCCAGATTTCATTAGTAGTACATTTTATCAAAATTAGCAGTTTAACCTGTTAGCAGTGTTGACTTTTCCATTGTCCTATTTAAAAAAAATCTGCTAAAAGCTCATCTACCAATTGACATTTTTGTTTGTACAGTAACAGTGATGGTAATGAGGTAGATTAAATGCATGTTAGCAAGCTAATATGCTTAAGACTACTATGCCATTTGCTTCACAAGATCCACTGTTCAACTTATCCAGGTCTTTAAAGATTGACACGTGTACCTTGCAGAGAAAGGTAAATAGCCTCTGAGGCTGAAGGATATTTCTACAGAGTATTAAGTGCACTGGAGGGCATAAAAGTTAATAACTCTTATCTCTTAATGCAGAAATGTGAATTAAATGTTGTTTAATGCTCTGCTCATCTACCAAGGAAACTTTCTATTCTTGTCAAGCTCTCATCCCCTGTGAATAACAACTAGATTAGGAAAATTATTATAATTTTACACATTTTTTCATGTACTTAGCTTTTAAAAATAGGTTGCAAAGGCTTTAGCGACCTTTCAATTTCCAAATAGCAACTAGCTGTCTCATCTTCAACTGAAAACAAAACAAAGCAAACATATGATTGAGAGGGAAAAATAAAGGTTAAATGAAACCAAAAAAGTACAAAAATTTGAGCTTTGTGAATTTATCACTACTACTGTCTCAAGAAATGCATTTAACACTAATAATTTGATACAATGAAGTTTTGTTCTTTTTTAATACTTTAATTTATAAAATATTAATGATACTAAAATTTTGGCCCAACTAGTGAAAATAAGGTATTGTCACCTTTACTTAAAAGGATCTGTAACATCATTGGTGGGGCTGTTTCCTCAACTTTACAAATATTACTATATTTTTATTCTTCACAGCACTCTGAGTAGTAAATGCTATTATCATCCCCATTTTACAAATAAGGCAAACAGACCTTCCTGATGCTTTTGAAGGTCATTTTCATGGGTTCTTGTTTCTAAAAAACAAAACAAAACATTACTTGGTAGCAAAATTTTTAATAACGTATGGCCCCCAACTCAGATTTTGCCCCTTGAGGAATGTAAGGGCTTGGACTTGAAATCTTTTATTTTTTTAAAATTTTTTTGGGGGAAGGCAAGCAATTGGGGTTAAGTGACTTGCCCAATGTCACACAGCTAGTAAACGTGTCAAATGTCTGAGGCCGGATTTGAACTAAGGTCCTCCTGACTCCAGGGCTGGTGCTGTACTCATTGTGCCACCTAGTTGCCCCCAAAGTCTTTTCAGGTTGGTAGATTTGTTAAATTTTGTATTTTTCTAAAATAGCCTCTGAAAACATAATATCATAATGACAGATCATACTAGAACTTTAGTGGCGATAGCTAGACAGATGGAAAGAAAGAGCATTTATTAAGTACTTACTATGTGTTAGACTCTGTGCCATGTGCTGGAGATGAAACACAAGCAAACAAGACATTCCCTACTCTCAAGGAAGTTACATTCCAATGGGGGAAGAAACATGGAAAGAGGAGATGGAAAGTAGCAGGTAGGAGGAGAGGGTACCTATTCAGGGGCAAGTAGGCAGTGGAGAATTCCAGAGAGACAGTTAAGAAGTGAGCATAGTTGAGGCCTCTCATGAAATGGTAAATGGTGCTAGGAACTCACTGATCCTGAAACTGGACCTTAGGACAGAGGTATTTCAATGGTGAGAAGGATTCTGGTTGGAGTTCGGAGGCATAGAGCTATGGGGGAGAATAGAGAAGTCCAGAGAGTGAGGCAAGTTGGGAGTATACTTGCAATCATTGACATGGGTTTTTTTTTTGGGGGGGGCATTACTGCAAATTCCTGTACTGTTTCTCATTAAAACAACAACAAACAACAACTAGAATCCTTCCTGTCTATCTACCAGTGATGTAGATTGTATACTACAAGTGGGTGTAAAGATAGTATCTATTAATTTGTTTTGAAAAACACTTAGGATCATAGATTTAGAACTTGAGCAGGTATAATTTGCATAGTGCTTTGTAGTTTACAAAACATTTTGTATATATTACATCACTTGATTTGATCCTCATAACAACATTGCCAGATAGAAAGGGTGGGGACTGTCATTCCTGTTTTAACCATGAAGATTCAGAAATGCTAAGCCTAGATCACACTCTAATAGGTATTAGAGCTATGAATGAAATTCAAGTGTTTGTATTCTCTAAATCCAGTGTTTTTTTTTGTTACTACATTCCACCGGCTCTCAGGGAGAAACCCATTTCTATCCTTTCTCATCTCTATGCAAATGGTTCCCGGACTTAAATATCTATCCTTAACCTCTCTCTTGACCTCATCACCAATTGCTTGTTGGGTATCTAGAATCAGATAGCCCATTGGCATCTCTAATGTGTTCAAAACAGAACATCTTTCTCTCTAAACCCTCTTCTCATCCTTGTTTTCTTATTACTTTTCCAACCCTTACCATGCTCCCAGTCACCCAGGCTTGTAACGTCACTGTTGCTAGTTCTCATTCCACATATCCAATCTATTGTCAAATCTTGTTTTTTCTCCCTGCAGATCATCTCTCATGTATGTACCCTTCTCTTCACTAGTACAGCCACTACCCTTATATAGGATCTCATCACCTTTCACCTGGGCTATTGCAACAGCATTCTAATTAGTTGCATGCATCAGGTATCACCCCAATTCAATTTATCTCCTACTCAGCTGCCAAAATGTATTTCCCAAAACACAGGTCTGATTTTGTCACTCTCCTCCTTTATAGACTTCAGTGGCACCCTATTACCTCTAGGATTAATTCATAGTACTTGGCATTTAACGCCTTTTGCAACCTGGCCTTACCTATTTTTCCAGTCTTACGCTTTACTCTCCTTCGTATAATTTTAACAACAGCAACAGCAATAATAGTAATAACTACCATTCATATAGTGCTTTAAGGTTTGCAGAGCACTTTATAAATATTATTTTATCTGCTCCACAAATCTTCCAGGTAAATGTTCTTAATTTTTCCCATTTTTCAAGCTATTTTACAAGTGAGGGAAAAGGGACAGAGATTAAGTTACTTGCACAGGGTCATACAATTAGCACAATTAGCAAGTGTCTGAAGCCAGATTTGAACTTGCATCTTCCTGATTTCAGGTCCTGTGTTCTCTATCCACTGGGCCAGTTGTCTCTGGTCTCTTTTTGTTCTTCACAGGATCAGGGTCCTCTGATTTACCTACTGTTCCTTACACATGGTACTGTATCTCCTAGATCTCTGCCCTTCCCTGGCTGTCCCCTACATGGAATCTTCTCCCTTTTCACCTCTGCCTCCTGACCTCCTTCATGAATCAGCTTAAAACTTGCAGTCTTCAGGAAGGCCTTTATATGTCTACCCAGTCATCATCCCTAGTCCTTTCCCTCAGAGATTACCTTCCAGTTGTTCTTTATATATCTTGAATGTACATACGTACTGGCCTATCATCTTCTCTAATAAAATGTGAGCTTCTGGAAAACGGGAGTCATATGGCCTTTCTTTGTATCCCTAGGACTCAACCCAGGGTGTAGGATAGTAAATGCTTAATAAATGATTGTTGGCTGTGACTAACTAGAAAATGTCTCAGGAATTGGAAGAAGCTGGCAGTTATCACCATGTTCTTCCTTTTGCTTTTCAGTTCATACGGGATTTAGTGCAGATTGCAAGCAAGGAGAACAGTCTTGCTTTTTTAGCATCTGGGAAGTGAATAGCTATTGATTTGAAAGAAATTAGCTTAGGTACAGAAGCTAATTAATTGAGTTTTTCCTCTCTGCATTTAGTTCCTTGTGATACAGCAGACAGTATTAATACAGGGACAGTACTGAGTAGAAAGGCAAAGCCTAGAAAGCATAGCAGAGGATGAATAACCGCAGAGGTAACTGATTCCTAAAGTCACAAGTGAGAATAGCTATTGTACCTAAATTGTGTTGAATGCCAAAATTGTTATTTATATAGAACACAAAAGGGGCTAAAAGATTTAAGAGTACTCCAAAGTACCTGGCTTATTAATTGTTTAAATTCTTATGTTGCTTTGTCTTTATTATTGTATTTGACCTCTTGCTCCTTTTTTGGTTTTATTATTTCTCCCTTTTCCAGATTCATTTCTCTTTTTTCCCCTGATTTTAATTCTGTAATTAGATATTTTACAACCTGTACTCTCCTTCACTCTTGAATGACTCCTCACCTACTTGCTTTCCCACTGTTCTGACTTGCTCTTCCCCAACCTTGGGAAAACAGACAAATAAACAAAAACAACCTTCATTGTTTCTACTTCTGAGTCAGAGTAAAGTTGAAGAAATTCCCTCCTTACCCTTGCAGTGCAGGGCAATCCTTTTATTCATCTCTTTATTAACTCACCATTAAACTCTCCCAAGTGGATATTTCAAGCATCTTTTTCCTCAAGGATTCAATTTTACCCCCCATCTCAGTCTCTCTATGTTCAGTTTTTAAAAACATTTTTATTTAAAGTTTTGAGTCCTAAATTCTATCCCTCTCTCCCTCCCCCCCAACCTGAGATGGTATGCAATCAGATATAGGTTATATATGTACAATTATGTAACACGTTTCATTATTAGTCATTTTGTACAAGAAGATCTGAATAAAAGGAAAAAAATTAAAGGAAGAAAGTGAAAAAGTAGCATCTTCAGTCTGTATTCAAACAAGATCAGTTTTTTCTCTGGCGGCAGATAGTATACTTCATCATTAGTCCTTTGGGATTGTCTTGGATCATTGTGTTGCTGAGAACAGTTGCCATTCACAGTTCTTTGTCAAACAATAATGCTGTTACTGTGTACAACATTCTCCTGGTTCTGTTCACTTCACTATGCATTAGTTCATGTAAGTCTTTCCAGATTTTTCTGAAATCATACTGCTTGTCATTTCTTATAGCACAATAATATTCCATTACAATCACAGCTTGTTTAGCCATTCCCCAATTGATGGGCATCCCTTTGAGTTCCAATTCTTAGCCACTACAAAAAGAGCTGCTATAAATATTTTTGTACAAATAGGTCCTTTCCTCCTTCCTTGTTTTTGAATATCTTTAGGAAAAAGACCTAGCAATCCTTTTGCTGGGTTGAAGAGTATGCAGTTTTATAGCTCTTTGGGCATAGTTCCGAATTGCTCTCCAGAAAGTTTGTGCAAAACCTTTTAAATTTTATGTAACCACAGTTACCTGTTTCGCATTTTATAGTGCTCTTTATATTTTCTTTAGTCCTAAATTCTTCCCTTATCAGTTCACAACTCACAACAGTGCATTAGCATCCTGGTTTTCCCACATGCCCTCCAATATCCAACATTTTCCTTTTTTGTCATATTAGCCAATTTGATATGTGTGAAGTGGTATCTCAGAGTTGTTTTAATTTTAATTTCTCTGATCGATAGTGATTTAGAGGATTTTTTTCATATGACTATAGATAGTTTTAATTTTTTGTCTGAAAACTGCCTATTCATATCCTTTGACCATTTACCAACTGGGGAATGACTTATATTCTTTATAAATTTGACTCAGTTCTCTATGTCTTTGAGAAATGAGGCCTTTATTAGAGATACTTGTGGCAAAGCTCTCTCCTCCAGTTTTCTATCTTCTTTACAATTTTGGTTGCATTGGTTTTGTTTGTGTAGAACCTTTTAAATTTTATGTAATCAAAATTACATGTTTTGTATTTTGTAATGCTCTCTATAATTTCTTTGGTCCTAAATTCTTCCCTTATCTATATGTCTGACAGATAAACTATTCCATACTCTCTTGATTTGTTTATGGTATCACCCTCTATGTGCAAATCATGTCCCCATTTTGACCTTATCTTGGTATAAGGTGTGAATGTTGGTCTATACCTAGTTTCTGCCATACTGTTTTCCAGTTTCCCTAGCAGTTTTTTTTAAATTTTTTTTTTTTGCTTTTTGGCCAGGCAATTGGGGTTAAATGACTTGCTCAAGGTCACACAGCTAAGTACATATGTCAAGTGTCTGAGGCCGGATTTGATCTCAGGTCCTCCTGACTCCAGGGTTGGTACTCTACTCACTGCGCCACCTAGCTGCCCCTCCCTAGCAGCTTTTGCCAAATAATGAGTTTTTGTTCCAAAAGCTTGGATTTTGGGGTTTATCATATACTAGATTACTATGGTCATTTACTATAATGTAATTTGTATCTAATCTGTTCCACCAATTCACTGCTCTGTTCCTTAGCCAGTTACAGATTGTTTCGATAATTACCACTTTACAATACACTTTGAGGTCTAGTATGGCTAGACTACATTCTTTCTCATGTTTTGCCCCATGGATTCCTTTGACATCTTGAGCTTTTGTTCTTCTAGATGAATTCTGTTATTATTTCTTTCTAGCTCTGTAAAATATTTTTGATAGTTTGATTTGTGCAGCACTGAATAAATAGATTAATTTAGGTAAAATGGTAATTTTTATTATATTGGCCCAGCTTTCCCATGATTAATTAATATTTTTCCAGTTGTTTAGATTTGACTTTATTTGTGTGAAAAATGTTTTACAGTTTTGTTCCGGGTTTATTTTGCCTGATAGACACCCAGTTTTATATTGTCTACAGTCATTTTAAATGAAATTTGTATTTCTATCTCTTCCTGCTAACTTTATTGGTAATATATAGAAATGCTGATAATTTATGTGTGTTTACTTTGTATCTTACAACTTTGCTAAAATTGTTAATAATTTCAAGTAGTCTTTTTTTAGTTCTCTAGGATTTTCTAAGTATAACATCATATCCTCTGCAAAGAATGATAGCTTTGTTTCCTTATTGCCTTTTCTAATTCATTTAATTGCTTTTTCTTCTCTCATTTTTTATAGCTAATATTTCTAGTACAATGGTAAATAATAGCGGTGATAATGTGCAAACTTGCTTCACCCCTGATTGTATTGGGAAAACCTCTAGTTTATTCCCACTACAGATTGGTTTTATTGGTTTTAAATAAATATCGCTTACTTTAAGGTATCTTCTTTCTTTTAAAACATAACTTTCTTTTTAAAGAGAATCACAAGAACTTTTAGTCTCCCATTTTCTATGCCTAGAGCTTTCCTTTATCTTCACTCATCCTTTCTGTCATCTGATCTTAGCAGATGATGTTTTTCTCTATGCTGAGGCTAAGTGTTGAGATTATGCTATTGATGACACCCCCTCCTAAATCTAGGGGTTCCTTAACCTCACAACAACTTTTATCTTCACAACAACTGTATGAAGAAGGTGCTATCACTATCCCAATTTTAGAGTTGAGGAAACTGAGTAAGACATGTCACTTGCCCAGGGTTACATAGCTAATGTCTGAGGTAAAATTTGAACTCAGACTTCCCTTAATTCCAGCTCAAGCAATCAATCCAATGTTCGCACCTAGCTGCCCAGTTTCAAAGAGGAGAATGCTCCTAATAGGTGGATCAGTGGTGGCCCAATGTAGCAGGTGTGCTTTGAAAGAAGCGAAGGATTCTAGGATCGGGAAATGAGGGTGAAATATGTTTTTGACTGAAAGGAACAGAGTAAGCAGATAAAATATAACACATAGGGAATGGCTAGCAAGCCATTTTGGCTGAAACATAAGTGTTCATGAAGGCAAATGGTATAAATTAAGACTGAAAAGGTAGAATGGAACCAGAATGTGAAAATCTTTAAAATCTAGCTTGAGAAATGTGTTTCATCCTATAGGCAAGAAGGAGATGCTGAATATTTTGGAATAGAATGACATGGATAAACCTGTACTTTTGGCAGTTATATAAGGAGGATGCATTAAACAAAAGAGAGACTTGAAGGAGGGAGACTAATTAGGAGGCTAGTGAGATAATTCAGAGGAGAGGTGATTAGGGCCTGAATTAGGGTCATAGCTTAATGAGTGGAGAGGAGTTGGAAATAGGAGATGCAGAGGAGGGAGATTGGAGTGGGGGGAGGGAGAAGGCTTATTATGTAGAGCTACTCTGAGGTTGCAAACCTGAATGATTAAAAAGATAGTGACACATTTGACAGAAATAAAGAAGTATGGAGGAGTACTAGGCTAGAGATTAAACTAACGAACTGCATTATAGAGATAGAAATGTACTATATACAATAGCTGATATAAAAATTCAGTTTAGGAGAGAGATTAGGAATATATTGATCTGAGAATCATTTGCATAGAGATCAGTGAGTCAATTAACATTTATTATGTGCCTATCAAGTGCCAGGCTCTGTGTTAAGTCTTAGGCATACAAGAAAGACAAAAGGCAGTCTCTGCCCTCAGTAAGTTCTCATTCTAAAGGGGAAGGCAAGATGCATACAACTATGTAAAAATAAGCTGTATGTAGGTTACATTGGAAATAATCAGCAAAAGGGAAGAGAACAGAATTAAGGGGGATTGGGAAAGGCTTTCAGAAGAAGGTGAGATTTTAGCCAGATATGGAAGAATCCAGAAGAGCCAGGAGGCAGAGATAAGCATTCCCAAATGAGAGACAGCCAGTAGAAATGCCTGGATTTGGGAGATGAAATATCTTGCTCAAGGTATAGCAAGGAAGCCAGTGTTACGAATTGAATCATACATGGAGGCGATGGCATAAGGTATAAGAAGACTGGAAAGTAAGGGGGGGGGGCAGGCCATGAAGTATTTTGAACATCAAAGGATTTTATATTTGATTCTGGATGTAATAGTCAGGCTTTGGAGTTTATTGAGCTTGTGTGGGGTGGCATGGGCCAGACTCGCAATTTAGGAAAATCATTTTGATGTCTGAGTAAAGCATGGACTGGAGTGGAGAGAGACTTGTGGAAGGGCAGACAAATTAGCAGGTTATTGTAGTAGTCCAGGACTCAGGTGGTTGTGGTTATTGATGATGATGATGATGGTGATGAAGATGATGTTTGTCTTGCTTTTTCAAAGAAGACTGATGGCATCATGGAGCAATGTCTTGACTTTCGTGTCAATTGCATTTAAGCGAAGTAGAATTGCACAAAGCTGTCAGCTGGCTTCAGGTTGTGTCCAGGGTTATGTCAGTGTCAGAGGAGAGACAGGAGAGTATGCCAGAGATGTTATGCAGGTAAAAACCAACGGGCCTTGGCAACAAAGGATCATCTCATGGAAATTGAAGAGGTCACCAAGAAAGCATTTGTAGAGAAAGGAAAGAGGCCCCAAGATACTCATGGTTAGGGAACAGGAGATGTATGATCAGTCAGCAAAAGAGACTTAGGAAAGGTCAGATAGCTAGAAGGAAGTATCATATGTCTATCAAAGGAGAAGTACCATGTAAACAGAGATCCTAACAGAAGAGTTGTTGAAATATCCAAAGGTACAAAAAAGATTAAGAAAAGCAAAGAGTTGAGATCACAACGGCGGTTTCAGGTGACTGCTGGGGTTGGAAGCCAAATTGCAAGGAGTTGAAAAGTGACTGGGAGGTTTCAGTGTTGAAGAAAAAGTTGTAGATGACTTTTTAAAGGAGAGAGAAAAATGATAACTTGAGGGAGGGGCAGGGTTAAGTGACATTTAAAGGTAGAAGAGGCCTGGATATTTTTGCAAAGATCAGGGAAGGAGCCTTTGGATAAGAATAGAATAAAATACAGTAGTTTGAGAGACAGAGACAGAGACAGAGAGAAAAAGAGAGAGTAAGAGAGAGAGAGAGACAGAGAGAGACACAGAGACAGAGACAGAGAGAGAAAGATAGAACAGAGAGACAGAGAGACAAAGACAGACAGACAGACAGGTACACACACACACATAACAGGGAGGGGAGAGAGAGAGAGAGAGAGAGAGAGAGAGAGAGAGAGAGAGCGAGCGCACATGTAAAAGTGATGATCTTGGCAAGAAGAAAAGAGAAGAGAATGATTCACATTATAGGGAATTTTGAGGTCTACAATGGGACAGAAGAGGATTTGAGATCAATTCCTTGAAGGCTTGGATTACTGTAATGAAATCTACTTCTCGAATAAGTGCTATCTCTATAGCTCACATAGAGGAAGGTGTTCATTACCATAACTATTTCCTAAAATGCAAGAGTAACTTTGTTTATTCCTCTACTATTAAGTAAACAAACCCGCATTTATTTTAATTTTTTCTTTCTTTCTTTTTTTCCTAAGAAACTAACTACTTCGAAATACTTTTCATGTATAGCCATTTTCTTTTAGTTCTAAGGTGAACCATTAACATGTGTGTTTGAACAAGACAAAATCCTCATTCAAATAACAATTTTACTTTTCATTGATAATTTCACTTGAATGACCAAAATGACATGAAATAAAATTAAAATGAGAACAAAGGAAAATAAAACTGTTTCATATTTTATTTGCTGTTAAGAACAACAATTACCAAATTGGTCAATGTGCTCCTTCACTTTTTCTCTTTGTTGGGAGAATTGCTAAAGTCCTTATAATTAAAATTACTTTCATTTTTCCTAAACAATATCTTTTCTATTTGAAGGGAGAAATTTCATCCCTTCTGTGAATAATGTCTGAGTGCTTAACTTCTTCTGGGGTTCAACTCAACACCTGAGGAAACTACTGCATATTTAGTTTGATGCTGCGCATGTGGGCTTTTGTTTTTTTATATCAGACATGTAGTGACATTCTTCATTCTTTCTGTGGTTGGTGTCAAGGTGGATGGAAACCATTTCCTTGACGGCCTACATTTGAAGAGTAAAGAGTGAATGATTGACATTATCTAAGTGTTGGCATTTCATTTATTGTAGGAAAAAGTATTAAATTAGATGTCTCAGAAAATATATTATCATCCATAACTCTAGCCTTACCCTGGAATGCTACTTAATGAAGAATCCATGGTGAAGTAGAAGGGAAAATAAAAGCTTTTATTGTTTTTAGTAGCTGTATATTACATATTTTCCTTTTGTTTCCCCTGCCACACACCACTGGCCTAGTTAATTTCAGAAATGATTGTGCAAATCATCTTGGAAGGTTTGTAAAGATCATCTTGTACAGTACCTTATGGCTGTATAGAAGGGTTCAAATAAACCATTTATCTTTTGATGATTAGTAAATCTATCCTTAAAGTCTCTTTCTTTCAAATGAAAGAGAACTCCATAACTTCCTTCAATGAGATGAATATTAATTACATTCCCCCCACCCCCCTCAAGTCTTAACCTTTTTATTTTTTTCAATTAAAATTCCTAGCTTTCAACTCTTATCTCAGGTAATTCTGAAGATCAGGTTTCTGACACCTGGCTTCTTCCTTCTGACTCCCACACTTTTCGTTTGTAGAAGACTACTACTTTTGTTTTTCACCACTTTTTCTTTCTCTTAAACCAATTTCTCTTTTAATTTTTTGCATCTTGTCTCCTATTTCCTAGAGCTCTGATCTTTCTTCCTTGTGATGCTTTCACTCCAACATAACCACTTCGTTTTATTTGTTTAATTAGTTTCTATTCATACAATTGACAATTATAACAGTATGGCAGTCATTCAAGTTGTTTATGCAGTTTGTAAGCTATGCCAATGATTCCTTAATTGCTAAATGTGACAATTTTTTTTCTCAATCTTTGTACTTCTTGACCTCGATGCATCTTTTTATACTGTTTAAAGTCTCTTGTCTATTAGCTCTCTACCACTGGTGGAGTAATAAGAATTGGAGAGGCAAGAATTTCAGTGATAACTAAATTGTGAAATGTATGACTTACATGGCAAGATGGAAAATCTTTTTGCTTATAGTAGATATTGTACCACTGAAAGAATTTAGGGAAAGAAGTGTACCACAGTCATATAGAGCTTTAGCACAATCATCGATTAAAGTAACAACACTCAGTAAATCACAGGGTATTCTCAGGATAAATATTTTTAAAGAGACATACTTTATGGATTATAATAAAAAGGCTGTCAGTCACATATCAGTTGAAAATATACTTTTGTCTCCTCCATAGCTGAACAATTCTTCATGGTTAAGATAAGCAGAAAGTTTGTATTATTGCAGATGTGAAGAACATGGTTTTCTTGAATATTGATTAAGGAGGTTGGTAGCATGCTGTTATTTTCAAGGCACCATGCTTTTTGATGGTTATATTTAGCAAGAAATAGATGGTCACCTTAAAAAGGCTTTTTATTTCAGGCTTGGCATTTTGTAATGTGTAAAGAACACAATAAAAAGAACATTAAATACAGCCACGTTTAAATATACTTTCATATTCCTGAACTTGGATGACAAAGTAACTACCATATAACAAAAACGCCTCTGTGTAGTGATAAGAAATTTGCACATAAAGGCTATCCAGGAATAATGAATCTTCTCACCTTAATCAATGCCAGGGACAAGGTAAAAATTTTATGCATAGTTAGAAATGACAGAATTTCGACTCTGAGGAAACTGAAAATAAGATGGATTTATAGCCTTTTAGTATGATTAGACTTGCCTAAAGGCAAATATCTTCAAAAGGTCCTGAAGACAAGGACATGGACAAGAGTTCTGCACCAGTGTCTGAAGACAGGAGTTGGATGGTATTGACCTTTGAGGCCCCTCCCATCTCTAAAATTCTAAATCCCTTCTACAGCCTCTTGAGGGAGGATGGTATCTGAGGCCTAGAGTATATGGCATACCAGAGTGTTCTACTGTGACTGGAGATTCCTTCCATTCACTATTTTACCTGCCCATTCACCAGTTGGGTGGGTAATAAAAGTGGCTACATTTTATGCAAAGCTAATGCTTAGGCTTATCGGGAAAGAATTCTTATAACACATTAGACTGGTAGGATATAACTGCTCTTAGACAAGTATCTCATGTCGATCAGAAGGACAGAGGATAGAATATATCAAGAACAAATTTCTCAAAGAGATTGACTTGGAGATTGTTTCAACAATCTGGCTAGCAGTTGTTTTGGGGGGTAAAAGACCAACACAAGCCCAACAACAAGAATGCTACCAGCACGCTGCAAAAGCACAGGTTCTTTTTATCTGCTTTAGTAAGGAAAGCAAGGTGAAGGGGTTTGACAAGCTTACTTTAATTCAGCATACAAATATCATTCACTTAGTTCAGGGGAAAAGACCAGCACCCTGAACTTCAGAGCAAAATACAAACAAATTACAAACATCAACAGACAGACCCAATGCAATTCATAGTTACCAACATATAGGTTCAGCCTGGGAGCTCAGAACAAGGGCTGGCCCAGAGTCACGTGTGCCACCCCTGCTGTGGGTAAGAGCTCCAAAGAAGAGAAAGCCAACCCCTGGTTTTATATCTTTTTCAGGGTCAAGGGTGAGTCACACATGCGACTCACCCATGTGACCTAGAATAGTCACAAAGAGGAGACTTAAGCCTACATGGTCTAAAACCCTCTGCTGCCCCAGACATGTCACTTAAACTCATGTGTAAACTAGGCCCTCCCCTTAGTTAGCCCCACCTTGGGCCTCAACTTAGTTACCAATCCACACCCACATAGGTTTTACATCTAATAGGGGTTTGGGCCTGGGGCTTAGCACCTAGTAAGACTCAATGAAATAAACTGAATTACTCAAAGGAAACAAAAGCCAAACTCTTCAAGGACACTGGGTTGAACTAAGTGCTAAGAGCCCATTTTGCTTACCAACACAGGGATGATATAACAAATTTCAAAATAAAGGTGATGGCGACCAATTTTTGTATAAACTTGCACTATCCAAGAAAACCATTTCTTAAAGAAATTATCATGTGAATTGAGGCACAGAAAATTGGACAAATTTTTTTTCTAAAATTTTTATTTAAACTTTTGAATTCCAAATTCTATCCCCCTCTCCTTTTCTTTGTCCTCCCCTCTCCCTGAGACAGTAAGCAATCAGATATAGGTTATACATGTGCAAATATACAACTCATTTCCATAAGTCACTTTGTATAAGAAAACTCAAATAAAAGAAAAAAAAGAAAGAAAAAGGTGAAAAATAGCATGCCTCAATCTATAATCAATATCATTTCTTTCTCTGCAGGCAGATAATGTGCTTCCTCATTAGTCCTTTGGGATTGTCTTAGATCATTGTATTACTAAGAAGAGCTAAGTCATTCACAGTTCTTCATCCAACAATATTGCTGTTACTGTGTACAATGTTCTAATTCTATTCTCTTCACAATGGATCAGTTGATATAAATCTTTCTGGGTTTTTCTGAAATCATCCTGCTTTTTGTTTCTTATAACCCAATAATATTCCATTATAATCATATACCACAGCTTGTTTAGCCAACCTCCAATTGATGGGCATCCCTTTGAGCTCTAATTCTTAGCCACCACAAAAAAAGCTGCTATAAATACTTTTGTACAGATAGGTCCTTTCCCCCTTCTTTTTTTGGATGTCTTTAGGATATAGACCTAGCAATGCTTTTGCTGGATTGAAGGGTGTGCACAATTTTATGGCTCTTTGGGCATAGTTCCAAACTGCTCTCCAGAATAGTTGGATCAGTTCCCAACTCCGCCAGCAAGGTATTAGCACCCCAGTTTTCTCATATGCCTTCCAACATCCAACATTTTCCTTTTTGGTCATATTAGCCAACCTAATAGGTAAGAGGTGGTACTTCAGAGTTGTTTTAATTTGCATTTCTCTGATTTAAAATTTTTTTTATATGATTATAGATAGCTTTGATTTCTTTGTCTGGAAACTGCCTGTTCATATCCTTTGACCATTTATCAATTGAGGAATGACTTATGTTTTATGAATTTGAGTCAGTTCTCTATGTATTTGAGAAATGAGCCCTTTATCAAATACTAATTTTCTCCCAGTTTTCTGCTTTCTTTATAATTTGGTTGCATAATTTTGTTTGTGTAAAAACATTTTGATTTTATATAATCTGAATTATCTATGTTTTATTTTATAATTCTCTCTATGTCTTCTATGGTTTTAAATTCTTCCCTTATCCATATGCCTGACAGATAAACTATTCCATGCCCTCTTAATTTGTTTATGCTATCACCATTAATGTGTAAATCATGTACCCATTTTGACCTTATCTTGGCATATGGTATAGATATATTCCTAGTTTCTGCCATACTGTTTTTGAATTTTCCTAGCAGTTTTTGTCAAACAATGAGTTTTTGTTGCAAAAGCTTGGCTCTTTGGGTTTATCATATACTAAATTACTACGGTCATTTACTATAATGCAATTTGTATCTAATTTATTCCACTGATTCTCCACTCAATTGCTTAGCCAGTACCAGGTCATCTTGATAATTATCACTTTATAGTATATTTTGAGATCTGGTATGGCTAGATCACCTTCTTTCTCATTTTCCCCCCATGGATTCCCTTTTTCCCATTGACTCCCTTGATATCCTCAAGGTTTTTTTCTTCCAGATGAATTTTGCTGTTATTTTTTCCAGCTCTATTTTTTCTAGCTCTTTCTAGCTAATTGTTTGATAGTTTGGTTGATATGGCACTGAATAGATAGATTAATCTGGGTAGAATTGTAATTTTTATTATATTGGCCCAGCCTTCCCATGAACAATTAATATTTTTCCAGTTTAGATCAGACTTTATTTGTGTGAAAAGTGTATTACAATTGTAATCATGTAGTTGCGTTCTTGGTTTGTTTTGGCAGGTAGACCCCAAGTGTTTTATATTGTCTGCAGTTATTTTAAATGAAATTTTAGTTCTATCTGTTTGCTGTTGGACTTTGTTGGTAATATGTAGAAATACTGATGAATTATATGGATTTATTTTGTATCCTGCAACTTTGCTAAAGTTGTTAATAATTTCAAGTAGTTTTTTTCACTGATTCCCTAGGAATTTCTAAATATAATATCTTATCATCTGTAAAGAGTAACTGTTTTGTTTCCTCATTGACTCTTCTAATTCCTATAATTGCTTTTTTTCTCTCATTGCAATAGCTAATATTGCTAGTACAATATTAAATAATAGAGGTGAAAATGGGCATCCTTGTTTCACCCCTGGTGGAGTGGGAATACATCAAGCTTTACCCCATTACAGATAATGCTTGCTGATGGTTTTAGATAAATATTACTTAGCATTTTAACGTAAGCTCTGTTTATTTCTATGCTCTCTAGTGTTTTTAATAGGAAGTTGTGCTATATTTTATGAAAGGCTTTTTCTGCATCTAGTTAGATAATAATATGATTTCTGTTAATTTTGTTATTGATATGGTCAGTTATGCAGATAGTTTTCCTAATATTGAACCAGCCTTGCATTCCTGGCATAAATCCCACCTGATCATAGTGTATGATCCTTGTAATATCTTGCTATAATCTCTTGGCTAGTATTTTATTTCAATTTTTGCATGAATACTTTTTAGGGAAATTGGTTTATAATTTTCTTTCTCTGTTTTGGCTCTTCCTGGTTTAGGTATTAGTACCATATTTGTGTCATAAAAGGAATTTGGTAGGACTCCTTCTTCACCTTTTTTTTTCCAAATAGTTTATATAGTATCAAGATCATTCTTTAAATGTTTGGTGGAATTCCCTTTGAATCCATCTGATCCTGGTGTTTTTTTTCTTAGGAAGCTCATTGATGGCTTGTTCAATTTCTTTTTCTAAGATTGGGTTATTTATGTATTTTATTTCCTCTTCTGTTAATCTTGGTAATTTATATATTTTGAGATATTCATCCTTTTCATTCATCCTTTTCATGTCAAATATATTGTCATATAATTGGGCAAAATAGCACTTAACAATTGTCTTAATTTCCTCTTTCTGGTGGAGGATTCACCCTTTCGTGTTCGATACTCGTAATTTGTTTTTCTTCTTTCCTTTTTTTAAAATCAAATTACCCAATGGTTTATTTATATTTTTTCACAAAGCCAACTTCTAGTTTTATTTATTAGCTCAATGGTTTTCTTACTTTCAATTTAATTAATCTCTCCTTTGATTTTCAGGATTTCCAATTTGTTGTTTAATTGGGGATTTTTAATTTATTCTTTTTCTAGTTTTTTTAGTTGCATGCTTAATTTTTTGATGTGCTTTTTCTCTATTTTATTGATTTAAGCAATGAAAGATAAAATTTCCCCTTAGGACAGTTTTGGTTGTATCCCATAAATTTTGGTAAGTTGTCTCATTGTTGTCATTTTCTTTGATGAAATTGTCAATTATTTCTATGATTTGTTCTTTGACCCACTTGTATTTTTAGGATTAGAGTATTCAATTTCCAATTATTTTTAGTAATCCATTGTTAATTATTAAATGTAATTTTTATTGTATTATGATCCGAAAAGGATGTATTTACTATTTTTGCTTTTCTGCATTTAGTTGTGAGATTTTATGTCCTAATACATGGTCAATTTTTGTGTAGGTGCCATGTACTCCTGAGAAAAAAAGATATATTCCTTTCTATTCCCACTCCGTTTTCTCCAAAGATCTATTATATCTAACTTTTCCAGAATTTTATTCACCTCCTTAACTTCTTTCTTGTCTATGTTCTTTTTGGTTTATCTAGTTCTGAAAGGGGTAAGTTGAGATCCTTCACTAGTATAGTTTTATTATCTATTTCCTACTGTAACTCATTCAACTTTTCCTTCAAAACTTTAGATTCTATACCATTTGGTGCTTATATGTTTAGTATTGATTTGACTTCATTATCTATGGTACCTCTCAACAAGATATAGTTTCCTTCCTTATCTCTTTTAATTAGGTCTATTTTTGCTTTTGCTTTGTCTGAGATCAGGATTGCTACCCCTGCTTTCTTTGCTTCTACTGAAGCCTAACAAATTCTGCTCCAGCCCCTTACCTTTACCTTGTGTATATCTGTCTACTTCAAATGTGTTTCTAGTAAACAACACAATTCTGGATTATGATTGTTGATCTGCTCTGCTATCTGCTTTTGTTTTTTGGATGAGTTCATTCCATTTACATTTATAGTCATGATAACTAATTGTGTTTTTCCCTTTGTGCTGTTTTCCCCTTGTTTATCCCCCACTCTCTCTTACCTCTCACCTTTTCCCTCCTTACAAGTGTTTTAATTCTGACCATCAGCTTCCTCAATCTACCCTCCCCTTTATCAGTCCCTCCTCCCCTTCTATTATCCCCATCCCTTTTTACTTCTTTATAGGGTAAGATAGGTTTCTGTATCCAACTGATTATGCATATTATTTCTTCTTTGCACCACTTATGACTAGAGTAAGGTTTAAGTTTTGCCCTCCCCCCATCTTTCCCACCTTTATAATAGCATTTTCATGCAGGATAATTTACCCTTTTCAATCTCCCCCCCTCCTTTCTTCTAGTGCAATTTTCTTTTTTACCCTCTTTTTTGGGTATAATCCCATGAAAGCCAAATTAAATTCACATCCTATGTCTACATATACTCCTAATTGCTCTTATAGTAATAAAGTTGTTGAGTTACAAATATTATCTTGCCATATAGAAAGATAAACAGTTTAACCTTATTGGATTTCTTTTTTTATCATTTTTTAAAAAAATTAATATATTTAGTTTTCAGCATTGATTTTCACAAGAGTTTGAATTACAAATTTTCTCCCCATTTCTACCCTCACCCCCACTCCAAGATGGCATATATTCTGGTTGCCCTGTTCCACAGTCAGCCCTCCCTTCTGCCACCGCACTCCCCTCCCATTTGCTTTTCCTTTCCTTTCTTGTAGGGCAAATTAAATTTCTACGTCCCATTGCCTGTGTATCTTATTTTCTAGTTGCATGCAAAAACTTTGCTTTTTGTTTTTGAGCGAAAACTTTTGAGTTCCAAATTCTCTCCCCTCTTCCCTTCCCACCCACCCTCCCTAAGAAGTCAAGCAATTCAACATGGGCCACATGCGTATCATTATTTTTTTTTATTTTTTTAAATATGTTTAGTTTTCGGCATTGATTTTCACAGGAGTTTGAATTACAAATTTTCTCCCCATTTCCACCCTGCCACTCCAAGATGGCGTACACTCTGGTTGTCCTGTTCCCCAGTCTGCCTTCCCCTCTGTCACCCCACTCCCCTCCCATCCCCCTTTCCCTTCCTTTCTCGTAGGGCAAGATAAATCTCTATGCCCCATTGCCTGTGCATCTTATTTTCTAGTTGTATGAAAAAAAAAACTTTTTTACTTTTGAACATCTATTTTTTTAAAACCTTGAGTTTCAAATTCTCTCCCCTCTTCCCTTCCCACCTACCCTCTATAAGAGGTCCAGCGATTCAACATAGGCTACATGCGTATAATTATGTATAACCCTTCCACAATACTCATGTTGTGAAAGAATAACTATAGTTTGCTTCTTCCTAACCTATCCCCCTTTATTGAATTTTCTCCCTTGACCTTGTCCCTTTTTGAAAGTGTTTGTTTTTGATTAAATTCATCCCCATCTGCCCTCCCTTCCATCATCCCCCCTTTTTTATCTTCTTCCTCCTTCTTTCCAGTGGGGTAAGATACCCAATTGAATATATATGGTATTCCCTTCTCAGGTCAAATCTGATGAGGGCAAGATTCACTCATTGCCCCTCACCTGCCTTCTCTTCTGTTCCTACAGAACTGCTTTTTCTTGCCACTTTTATGGGAGATAATGTACCCCATTCTATCTCTTCCTATCTCCCT
>CM053626.1:108993894-109019027 GCA_028646595.1 Phalanger gymnotis | reverse complement strand
GCGTAGAAATTTATCTCACCCCACAAGAAAGGAAGGGAAGCAGAGATGGGAGGGGAGTGGGGTGACAGAAGGGAGGGCTGCCTGGGGAACAGGGCAACCAGAATATATGCCATCTTGGAGTGGGGGGGAAGGTAGAAATGGGGAGAAAATTTGTAATTCAAACTCTTTTGAAAATCGATGCTGAAAACTAAATATATTAAATAAAATAAAAAAATCTAAAAAAAAGAAAAGCAGATCAAAGAACCTTTGCTAGCAGCCCTCCTGTGTGCTGCTGTTATTGGCCTTACACATCCACAGCAGCTGTGAGTAACATTGCTGTTACAGGAAGATAGAAATTAAGTGACTTGCCAAAAGTCACACATCTTATAAGAGTATATGGTCAGATTTAATTCAGGTCTTCCTGATTCTAGAGCCAGAGTTATAGCCAGTACTCCACTTCAGTTTCTTCTTCTCTACTGTGCTTAATAATCTAGTTGGAAGTGGGGGTGGGTAGGCAGTCAATGTATAAACTCAGCAGCAAATACAAAATATATGCCAAGTAATCTTTTATAATGCACCTACTAAGCTAGCCTCCTTCCCAGATCCCTTTTAGTCATTAATGAGAATTACATTTGTTTACCAGAAGGGACAACTGTCTTACCCAGCCCCATTCCCAAAATGTACTTCCTCTTCCTGTTGACTTTGTGGATAGCTTATCTTTCAAGTTCAGCTCAAGTGCCACATGAAACAACAAGTTGGTGTTTTGGATAGAGCCGTGAACCTGGAGTCAACTATTTCCATTTGTAATATTTATCAAAAGTGAGAGCATAAAAATTTTGGCAGAAAATGAGAGAAAACAGATATCTTTGGATGATAGGGCACTCTTAAATGAAACTAGATGTAGTTATAATGCTATACTAGGTACCATGTGGCATTGGGGATAAGGACAGTGAGTGACAATCTATGGAAAATCATGGTAAAAGAGGAATTGGGAGGGCACCAAAGATAAACTTCACTGCTTTACAATTTTGTCAAGGGGCAGCCTTAGGATATAACATACTTATAACAGTTCTGCTAAGCACCATCCTGTCTATAATTTGGCCGAAGAGAAGTAGGTACATAGATTTCAAGGTGGATATACTTATACCTTCTTTACAGTCATCTTAGTTGGAGTAGATGCCTTTTGGTTAGTGGTTCTCATTCTTCTCCTATGTCTCTATACTAAACCTACCAAGGGGCTCCTTTATTCTCCTTTGTAAATTCAAGAGGCTATATAGTGGCATCTAACCTCAAAGGAAAAAAGCTATAAATACGTTTAATTTATCTGAGATCTATATATCTATGTATCCATGTATGTATCTGTCTATCTGTCTGTCTCTTTCTATCTGTCGGTCTGTCTGTCTCTCTCTCTCTCTCTACCTATCTGTATAGATATATGTATATATTTCAACATCAGCATGTTCAAGACAGAGCTGATCTTTGTTCCTTCCCCCAAATCCATCCCTCTCTCTAACTTTTCTATTTGGGTTGAGGGAACAAATATCTTACCATTCACCCAGATTTGTAATTGAAAATTATTCCTTATTTTGTGTTCTCCCTCCACCACTATATCCAATTAGGCGCCTAGTTTTGTTGATTCTATCTCCACAGTATTTCTACCTGTGCATCACCTTCTCTCAACTCACAGACAACCCCAGTTCAAGTCCTCATCATAGCCTCTTATCTGGACTATTGTGATAGCCTTCTAATTGGTCTTCTTACCTCAAGTCTTTCACTTCTCTCATCCATTCTCTGCACAGATACAGCTCCAGCCTACCTTCCCAGACTTACTGTACATTATTCCCCCTCACATACACTACTAGCCAATTTGTCCTCTTTGCTGTCCTTCACATACAAAAATTGATTTCCCTTCACTATATTTTTGTGCAAGCTATCAGTCCCCCATGCCCAGAATGCTATCTCCCCTCATCTCTTAGGATCTCTCATTCTTTCTAAGCTCACCTCAAGTGATCTGTGCTATATATTGACTTTCTTCATCCTCCAACTCCCAGCTTGGAAAGATCTGTTTGTAGCATAACTTTCCTGAATCCAGAGCCACATCCATATTAGGAAAGAGCATGAAAAGAGGGCTTTAGTGAGGAGCTGATTCTTGAATTCTTTGTAATGGATTGAGATAGCTAGCATCCTCAGGTACCAATTACACTTAATTACAAGAAAGTCAGAAGGTATCCTGATGTTCACATATATTGGCATCATTATCTTCATAAAATCCTTCTTATGACTGTTGGTAGGAAACCTGACCTGTGGTAAGATGTGTTAAAATCCCAAACCAATCTGATTTAATGAATGCATTTTGTGACTTTAGGGAAGATAAGGTTTATATATAATGCTGATTCCCCTGCCTCTTTCCAACCCCCCCCCCCCCCCGCTCCCCTTCATGTTTTCCTGCTGTTTATTCATTGCTATGTGCTTTACTTCAGGAGTCATCCGTTAAGGTAAATAGTGCTTTCTGTGTTTCCATTAAGTGCTGATAGGTAAGATCTTGCTTAACAAAATACTTTCCACCAGCAGCAATGGATTTTGAAAAAACCCAACAACTCCATAATGTTTAAATGAATGGGAACTGAAGAATTAATGAGAAAAATGTAATACAAATTCTAAAAGGAAACTTTTGTCCAGTCATTTTTCAGGTGTGTCCAACTCTTCATGATTCCATTTTGGCTTTTCTTGGCAAAGATGCTGGAGTGGTTTGCCATTTCCTTCTCCAGGTCATTTTACAGATGAGGAAATTGAGGCAAACAAGGTTAAGTGACTTGCCTAGTTTCATACAGCTAGTAAATATCTGAGGCCAAATTTGAACTCACAATGATAAGTGTTCTATACTCCAGGCCTGGTGCTGTATCCACTGTGTCACCTAGTTGATATATTTTTAAAGGATCTACCTACAAACATATGATAAATTTAGCAAAACATTATAAAATTATAATAATGATTCATTTTAGGTCATAGATTATAGTTAAAAATGCTTTTCACTCATTATCTCATTTAATCCTTGTAGCAATGTTATAAGGTGGATATTGCAATAATGAGGGTATTATAATCCTCATTTACAGAAAACGAACCAGAGAATAGGAGTATTTAAGTTATTCCCAGGTTAAATACTAACCAAGAGGCAAAGTTGGGATTTGAACCCCAGTCTTTTGTTCATTCCATTGCACATACAAAGCTGTTGCACTAAAAATTGTTCATATCTCAAGAGGTCTTATAAGTTAGTTCTCTACCTCCTAGTAGAGTAACATTTAATTTACACATATATCTAAGTAATTTTCTACTTAAGATTTTTCAAAGGACATTGTAATAACTTCATTAAGTAGTTATGACAATGTTTAGCAAAATTTGCTTTCCAAATATTCTTTATAACTTACTTTGTCCTTAAAAAAATCAAACAAAATATTCACAAACTGAAAGACAGGAAGAGAATTGAAAATCATCTTCCTAATAATGGTTTTATATACTTCATACTGAAAGAGAAAACATTGTCATAGGCCATTGCATGTATTATATATGTCAGATAACATGGTGAGAGTTTCTTTTGTATTCACTTTGTAAGGATTGTTTTTAAAAATGGAGAATGAGAATTTGGTTGATTATGGTAAGTCACAACAACACATAGATCACATGATTGAAATGGAAAGAGCTTCTATAAGCTCCCTTGAGTGCAAGGACCATTTCTTATTTAATTAAGCAATCAATTAAAGGAGCAAACATCCAATAAGTTTCCACTCTATGCTAAGTCTTAGTACTAGGCATTGTGAATACCAAGACAAAAATAAAGCAATACCTATTCTTAAGGAATTTACATTGTACGATGCAATTTTTAAGAGAAGCAGCCAGAGGCTGAAGAAATGCTAACAGAGAAGTTGGTAGAGTCAGTTGAACTTTGAAGGAAACTATAGATTCTAAGAGGTGTTAGACACACATGCAGCCCACAATATTCCTGAGTGCAAGAACCCACAGGGCTCTTTATATGTTGGCTTAGTGCCCCTCTCCCCATTTATACTTAAAATTGACGCAACTTTTCTAAGATATGGAAAGACAATGATGAGGAAGGAGTGCATTCCACAGGTAGTAGATATCCTGTGTATGTAGCTAGGAGATGGAATATTATACCTAAGGAACAGTAAGAAGACCAGTGTGGCTGGAGTATAGAGTACCTGAAGGGTAATAAAGGTGAAAGGGTAGATTGGAGTTAGGTTGTGAAGATTTTAAGAGGCCAAACCAAGGAGTTTGTATTAAGAGTATGGAGCAGAGGAGTAATAATTATACACTTTAAGAAACTTGAAGAAACAAACTATATAATGGAAATTCAAAGTTTCATATGAAATACATTCTTTGTATATTGGAACAGGGAGGGGGGAAGCAAAGAAATAAGCATTTATATATTGTCTATTATATACCAGGTACTGTTCTAAGCTCTGTCTCTCTGTCTCTTAAACAAATAACATCTCATTGAATTCTCACAACTCTGTGATGTAGGTGTATGATCATGTTTATTGATGATTATTAAATTCATATTTTTTTAAAAAGAATAATCTCAACAGAGTTTCTGAAAGCGACTTTGTCCAACTCCAAATTATGCAAATAGTCCATTTCCCAAAGACATTGATTTCTTTGGTCATCATTCAAAATAGGTGTTATTTAAATCATTTCTGTTTTTAGTCATTTTATCACACATTTCTCTTCTACAGACATTGTTAGCACCCTTGGAACTTTTCTTCTATCCTTTGACTAATGTTTTCTGGTAGATTTTCTAATCATTCTTGGAGGTATAAATTATATCTTCTCATATGCTTTTTCCACAGAATGTTACCTGATGTGATCCTATTAAACTATACTAAAATTTTATTGCTGACGACTTGGGAGTTAGAAAACCTGGCTTTGAATTTAGTATTTGGTCTACTCAGGCAGCATGGTACAGTAGAAAGATAATCAGATTTGGAATCAGAAAAGACCTGGTTTGTAATCCCACATTTGACCCTTAGGAGCTATATGATCCTGAAGTTTAATTCCTCTTCCTTTAAATGAGGATGATAATAATTGTGGTGCCTGCTTCACTGTTAACATAACGTATAGGGAGGGGTAGGTTAGACTGGAAGACCTCACAGTCAAGTGTGTATATATGCTTTAGTTTTATGGGGAGACATGTGTGCTCTGACTTCTTGCTAAAAGGACTTGTATTTGAGGTAACAGCAGTTCCTTGTTGGCCTATATGACTTGGGGCTGTGTCAAATAAATTTGGTGACTGAAACAAGAGGAGCTACCCATTTAGTAAGTTATAAGAATGGAGAGAAACAGCTTCTGTTCTCTATGGATTTTTCTTGGTTTGGAACACAACTGTTGCTTGAGCTGGGATGCTGGGCACGACATATTACATATATAAAGAGTTCTTTAAATCTTAAAGGTCAATGAGCCTCAGGTTTCTCACTCCAAAAATACTGAAAAATACCATGTATAGTACTCTATACAGATGTTGTGAGGGGAAAAACACTTTTCGAATCATAATGTAAGCTCAAAAAATAAATGTGAGCTGTTATTATTATTATTATAAAACATTCAAGTCATGTGTTTATGGTTAGTTGGAAAGAGTGAGCTATCAAAGAAAAATGCTGGACAAATCACTATTGGATCAGAGTTTACCTTTTCTCTCCAGAGTAAAAAAGGTTTTTATATGAAATCTTGACTCATTCCTGTTTACAAAGGAGAAGAAAAGTGTCATTCACTTCCATTTGTGAACGTGCAGAATGTTATTGTCCTTCAAGTGATGAGCAAGAGAAACTCTGAGGTCATGTTCAGTAACTTACTGAAAACCAGAAAAGTCTGTCTCAATGTCATGCCATGGGTTGAAGGATAAGGGGGAGAGAACTTCCTATGAGGACTCTCACTTTCATAATGATACATGAATACACTCTGTAGCTTTATTTCTGAGATGGAGTGATGATTTTTTTTCTTAGAAGATACAGTGAATTATTTCCTACGTTACTTTGCTGCTCTTATCTTCCTAAAATTGGAGGTTTTCTTCCCCCTATTCAGAGAGATCTAAAGCTGATTCCAGGTACTCTTTTCAGCTCCAGTAACCAGGAAGCACATCTTGTTTTGTGCTGTAAGGTTGGTTCAGGTCAGCTAGTCTGTCATTTTCTTTCTGCTGAAAAGAAGAAATTATGTCTTTCTTTCTTTCTTTTTGAAAATTTTCTCTGCCAGTTTCTGTCTCTTTATAACTGTTTGCAAATTGTTGGCTTTGTATTTAAGATGTAACACTAGAGAAAAGCTAAAAAAGAAATGATTGTTGTTCTTTATCCTCCTCCTTCCTGCCCTTGCATGTCCATCCAGTGTCTCAGTCCCTGACCTCCCAGCTTTTTCAGTGAGGATACCCTGTTCTGAAGTGAAGAGAAACGTGAGGGAATCTCTTGGCATCTTTTAAAAGATGCTTTGACAGAAGAAGGATCGTGGGGGTTTCAGAGAATGTATGACTCCCCTACATTCATACATAGTCACCACGACTACAGAAGAACTATGGTCCTAATGGACTTCGCAGAGCATATTTCCATGCTATACATAGTCAAGGACAGGAGGCAGTAAGAATGGGAAATGATGAGGGAAATTTATTTTCTTTTCTTCTGTCCAGGTTTCAGGCCGTGCAGTGGGGATAAATTATTGGCTTTATGGAAGAGGCACTATGAACTCCTTGAGAACAGAGACTGTCATTTATCTTTTTTGTATCCCCAGAGCCTAGTACAGTACCTAATACCTAGTAGGTGCTTGAAATATGTCTATTGAGTGATTGGCACTGGGAAACTCTGGACTAAGACATAGCTTCAATTTTGGCTATTTGCTTGGTACTAAGTGGCTGAGTTTCTTAATACCACCAAGGGATTCTTTCCCCAGGGCTCAAAACTATAAAGAAATTTATAAACACTGAAGTACTTTGTGCTTTGGGAGTGGGCAAAGTGTCCACATTTGCTATATTTGGAGAATGGTAGTTCAAACAAATCAGCATAGCCAAATTAGGTGACTCTCTGTCCCTTGAGCATATTCTATGTTCTACGGCTCTCATGTCCTATTCAGTCTGTGCCCAGTCACTTGGAAGGGTTCCCTTCTGATTTTTGCATGTTACATTCTCTTCTTTCCTTTATAGACCATATCAAATGATGCCCCTTCCAGGAAGCCTTTTCTGATTCCTCCCAGTTGCTAACAACCTTCTTTCTGAGATATTATATGTCATTCCCCAATATTCTAATCACATAATATTGTATTAACATGATCTGTATTTGCCTTACCCCAAGCTCTTACCTATTCAACACTAAGTTCTCTGAGGAAAAGAAATGCACTTTATCTGAACTCTTCTTCCCCTCCCCCATTCCAAGAGCCTAGTAACAGTGACAGTAAGCACTTAATAAATATTTGTCTTAATAAATTATAAAAAAATTCATATATAGTTTATGTACAGACGCATGCTTCTTCATGAATACAGAGAAGAACCTACTCAGAACTTGTCCTACTTTATTTTGTCAATGCTTATAGGTAATCCCAGGGTCCAGGGCAGGAAGGGATCTTAAGGATGATCTAGTCCATCTACCTCAGGTATATAAATCCTTCTTCTCATCCCAACCAATTTTTTTCCTTGAATGTTTATTGATTAGTTAGTTGTATCTCAGTTTGTTCCTTCTTTATCAGTATTCCTCACACATCTTTCCTCCCTTGTGTTATTGTTTAATCTCTTGCTAAAAGACTTAGAAAATTCTCCTGGTCCACTCTCTTTTAAGACCTTTTCCCTCACATTCCCCTTTTCAGTCATCATGAACCGATTCCCCAGCTAAGAAGTGGACACAGAAAACTTGTTCCTCTCTTTCACCCAGAAGTCAGTAACAGACACTATGTGGCCTGATACAGGTCAGGGTTTCCCATACTTGCCCACAGTAGAAGATAATAAAGTGGGACAGTTCTGACAATATTCCATTGACAAAAGGATACATAGACTTACCAGATGGACAACTATCCATATAGTATTTTGGTGGCATAAAATAACAGCAATTATTTTGACGATGACTGGCATCAGATGATGGCAGCGAAGGCAATCCATCTCACTCAAAAGAGTGAGCAGGGAAGTGGTCAGAGAGAATGATCGTTTCTTGAGCAGCTGCAAAGAAAAGGCTAAAACTATTTTTTTCCAGAAAAAAACCCACAAAGAAGCAAACTTGAAATGTGGCGTTATTTCATTTTTAGTAAGTTTGCATATTATAAAATTATTTCAGGAAAAATCATGGTGCATTGGAAAGGACAGTAGTTCTGAAAAATTCGTGAAAGTCACTTAACTTCCTTGGACCTCAGTTTCCTCATTTGTAAATTTAGAGGATTGGATTGAGATCTTGGAACAAACATTTGAAATCTATTTCTGTTATATTTGACTCGTGCACTTTCTTGAGGGCAGAAAGAACATCAGGTTTTTGTGTGCCTATGTGTGTCTATCTATGACTCTAACACATGATAGGCAATGATTAAATGATTTAAGGTGTTGATGTGTTATTTTTTCTAATCTTTCCTACTGACATTTCGATTCTAAAAAGTGAGGTACTATAATCTGGTTCTACTTTGTCCTTGGTGACCTTCATTAATCTTTGAGATTTTCACTTGTGGAATCAGGAGTTTCACACAACAGATCTATTCAGATGCCTCAGAGTTGCATGAGTTGATACTGGGCTTTTGAAGGTTATGATAGCATAAGCTCTAGAAAGTTATACCAACATGTAATGACTTCAGGTATGGTTTGGGTGAGAAGCTGTAATTGCTTTCCAAGGCACTAAGTATAAAGATGCAGATCACTAGAAAGTTGGTCACTAGGTGCTAAATATCTTGGCCACAGCAAAAGGGGAAATCTTCTAAGACACATTCAACTCAGTAATGTGTAGCTCCTTTCTGCTTCCATACTATTAGTGGCACAAAGCAGAAAACGAAACAAAACGAAACAAAAACAAACTGAAGTAGAGTGTTGTAGTAAGTATATCACATTTAAACCGTTTACAGATTGTCTTCTCAAAGAACCAATGAATCAATTCCCCACTGGAAAGACTGAGCCATTCTCCTTACCAATGAACACAGAAGGCATAAGGAAGTCACAGCTAAATGGAAGGATAGCTCACAAATTATTCTCAGTTAGTGAAGGCTCTTTCATCAGGTACTCAAAGGCAACATGAAACAGCATTTCACAGAATCCTTGGACATTACACCTTACAGGGCCTAAAATGAGCACAAGGCAGGAAAGGATCATGAAGGTAATTGCGGCCAACATCTGTTGCAGAAGATGAAAAAGAAGATAAAATCCTAAATCATAATTTTATAAGAGTCGCTAAAATAAGTCAGCATATACCTTGAAAAGTGATGTCTACAGTGCAAAGATTGGGGTGGGGAGCTCAGCCCACTAAAAATTAAATAAATTAAAAGTAAATAAAACATACTGGAAAATATAGTTTGGGATCACAAAGATAAAAGAAGGTTTACGACTTTATCTTCTAACATATTTATTTGCCTTCAATTTTTTCCTCAAAAGCTTTTATTTCATTAAAAAAGATCTCTTGTTTCATTTCTTCTGCATATTCGTGTAGTCCTTATTTTTCTCTTCATTCTCTACTTGAGGTTATGAAGTCAGGTTTATACTAATTTTTGACTACTGATCAATGTCTTCTTTGATTTATTCTCTTCAGCTTTAGTGCCTAAATTTGAGCTTTGTACCTAGGCCTTGGCTCTACCCCTGCTGTGCTCTGGGCTTGGGTGGTCTGCCCTACTTGGTCTTACTCTGGGTTCTTGCAGTAGCAATTTAGATTTGAAGATCTTTCCCACCCATTAATAGGCCATATGACCTGCTTATGTCACAGCAAGCCTAGGTCAAATGTTATGGGAGGAGCTTCCTGACAAGGAAAGGAAGTTATGTCACAGGTAATGCTGAGAGAGAGAGGGGGTTGGGGTGGAAAGAGAGGGAGCAGTTATGGCTGATAATGGCTGCTGTCATGATAGTTACAGCTGAACAGGCTGACCTAGCTGTGCTGTGAGTTTGTTTTGGGGAAGGCCCTAGCAGTGGGTCAGAGAGGTTTTGGGATGGTGAAGCTCCATGTTGTGATACCGTGTTTTGTGTTCCTTGCTGTTATGATGAAGTAGGTTAACTAGCTGTGGGAGCTGAACATTTGGTTGTGTGATGTGGTTCTCTGGTGTCTGAATAGATGTTGTGCTTCTTCTACCTTCTTTGTGGAAAGTCTCTCATACTTTGCGATATAAAACTACATAGGCATATTCACGATTATTGTTGATGTGTTTATTGCCTTACTGATACAGTTCTCTGGGTTGTTCTGTTGATTTGTACCTGTTGGGGTTGAGGCTCTCTGGATCTTTGAAGTTTAAAACATTTATTTCTCAGAGCTGTCTTTAGTGTCTCAGGAAAGAGTGAAAGAGACCTCAGGACCCCTGAGCCTGATCTCTGTAGGTCTTAGCATTGTGGCACCAAATGGGTCAGCGCTGTGCTGGGCACTGCCTATTGCTGCTCCTTGGGGCTTTACAGCATCCTATCCAGAGTCTCTCTATTCACCCTGAAGATTTATAAGGAGAACCATCTCCTCTTGCTGTCTTTGGACAATTTTGCAGGGTTTATATGTCCCATCATAGGTTTTGCTGGAGGTCCCTCCTTTTCTGTTGCTCATAGACTTCTGCATTATGTTTTTATGTGATTCTGGGGTGGGAGAAGTGATAATGTCATTTCTCATTGGATTTTCCAATTATTATTCAGTCTGATGTGAACTTCAAGGTTTTACTGTAGTAGTAGGTATGTGGAAGTGAGGCAGCCTGCCTCCTATTCAAGCGGCCATATTGTCTAAAAATCACCCAAATATTTTATTTAAGAGAAAGAATTCGAATGGATCAATCACCAAACATTTATTAAGTGTTGACTATATTATAGGCACTGTGCTAGACACTGAGGCAAAAATGATAGACTCCATACCTTCAAGGAGTTTAGGAGATAACACACAAACACACACACATACACACACACACATATATGTATATATGTATATATATATGTGTATATATATATCTATATCTATATATCTTTAGGGTGCTGGGCCTGGAGTCAGGAAGACCTGAGTTCAAATGCAGCCTCAGACACTTATTAGCTGTGTCACCCTGCTCAAGTCAACTAACCTCTGACTTAATCCACTGGAGAAGGAAATGGCAAACCATTGCACTATCTTTGCCAAGAAAACCCCATGTACAGTATTGGTGTACTATGCTCCATGGGATCACAAAGAGTTGGACATGAATGAACAATTCAACAACAACAACAACAACACAACTACATAAAAAAACACAATACAAGTTAACTTGGCAGTATTTGTGAGTAGGCATTATCAGATAGGTAACTAGGAAAAAAATCTTGCAATTTTGAGTCTTTCCCTCCTTCCTTAACATTCAGTCACTTGCCAAACCCTGTCAATCTTATATTCGCAATACATCATTCATTAATCTCCTTCACTTTACTTACATTGCCATCTCTAGTGCCCCTCATTATGGCTCCCCTTAACCACTTTAATTGCTTTTTAAGTAATTTCTATTCTTAATTCAATCCTTTACACAGCCACCAAAATAATTTATCTTTCTCAGAAACAGGTCTGACCATGATGCTTCCCTACTCAAAAGGGTCCTATGGGTTCCTTTTATTTATAAGATAAAAATTAAAAAAATCCAACCTACATTTTTCCTTATTTTATTTCATTCCCTTCCTCAAACTCTATGTTATAGCCAAACTTGACAGTGATCTCATTTTGCCCACTCCTGCCTCTGGGCATTGGCTGATGCAGGCTGGCCTCATGCTTAGAATAAACTTCCTCCTCATTTCCAGCTGTTGAAATTCTTCTCATCCTTCCATATCATGTTCTCTATGGAACTTTTCCTTATTTGCCTTTGTCTGGATTTTTCTTTTTCTCGTAACACAATAACTAGTGTCAAATATTACTGTATCATAGAACTTCAGAGTTGGAAGGGACTTCAGAGGAAATTGAGCTCAACCCAAACCTGAAAAAAGAAATCTATCTGCAGCATGACAAGGAGTCATGCCGGCCTTTGCTTAAGGACTGCAAGTGAGGAGAAAGCCATGACCCCATCCCCTTGCAGTTTAGGATAGCTCTCACTGTTAGGAAAATTTCCCTTCTGTCAACTCTAATTTTGTCTCTTTGCAACTTCACACCATTGCCTCTAGGTCTTCTCCTTGTGGTTTTGTGGAAGATGTCTAATCAATCGTCCACATAACAGTCCTTCATATACCTGAACACAGTCATTGTGTCTTTTTGTGTATGTGTTTTATCTCTTGCCCTCTTTAGAACATAAGGTCCTTGAATGCAGAGACTGTGTCATTTTTTCATCTTTTTAGTCCTGGTACCCAGCACAGTGCTTCGCAAATAAGAGGCACTTGATAAATGTTCAATTGAACTGAATCAAATCATGTTTTAAACTAATCATGGTTTAAACAGGTTTGAGGGGCCTGGCCTAGGAATATGATCACCCTGTTCATGCTGTACAACATTATTTCTATAGAAAAAATTATTTTAATGAATGAGCATTGGAACATAACTTATTTTCAGGGTAAAATTGGCCTGTGTACATTGTGTTATTCTGTGTTTGTTAGTGGTTGTTTGATAAAAAAAGAAAAAAAAACTTAAATAAAATCCTTGTTTACATTAAATTCTTAGAGTAGTAACTTCTGAAATTTGTGTTGGCATGGAGAATTCTAAGCTCTGTATCCATACATTAAAATGTCTTTACATGATCCTACTGTTTATTGAACTCTATCAAAGGTTTCTGTGTCCTATAATATGAAACTCCAGAAACATTTACTGCAAAATATCGATTTTCCTCTCTAATTTCTACTTTCACTTGAGGTGGCTCCCACTCTGAGGGCACAGTGTTTGACACCACATTTAATTCTTAATGAAAGAGACACATTTGCTCTTTATATTCTGCCTTTTGGTCCACTTTCCTTTTTTTTCACTGTATTTATTTTTACACTACATCAAAATGGAGATAACGTTTCTCTTTCATTGAAGAAATCAGTTAAACGGGGATTCATCTATATAGTATCATGGTTTCTTAATTGAATAATCTCATGTCATCTTGGTTATGATTATTTTTATGATTATTACCACAGTGAGGTATCCAAAAGGTGCCCATCATTTCTATTCCACTAAGTAGTTGCTCCATCTTGTTGAGATTCAGATCTAGAGGCCAATTGTCCCATGATGGTTACTGCAGAATCACCATTAAATCAAACTAAGAAATTAATAGCTGCTCTGATTTTGTCAGAGTTCCAGAATGTCTGTATTATTGAAGTTGTTCATCAGCACTATATTATGCCCCTGTGTTACGCTCTAGATCTTTTTCTCGAATGTTTTAACAATTTTCTCTTTTGTTCCATATTGCCTGTGGTTTTGAGTTCGTGAGCATTGGCTTAATTGAGTGAGCAAATGGAGGTGATGTGAAAAATTAAAGGAATTTCAAAGAAATATTAGATAATGGTTTTTAGAGTACATGTAAGCTATATTAGGAGCAAGAGGAAGATAGAGGAAAGGAAAAGAACCTTTCTTGATGCAAAAGGAAAGACAATAATAGTCAATAGGGAGGATGAAAACTATGCAACTCTCCCATTCTAGCTATAAAGGAGAATGATTTTCAGATGGAAAAGGGTAGAACAAAATGGTTAACAAGAATTTGAAGCCCAAGATAAGTCATGTTTTCTTATCATAGTATTTGGCTGCCATAAATTAGTGTAATTCCTCTAGCCCAAATTAAAATAATCCCACTGTCCCAGGCAAACTAGTTCACTTGTTATTGAAATGAATAACAGCAAACTTTCAAGTTGTCACTGATCTCCAAGGAATCTTATGGAACACCATGTAAATAGACAGATATTGTATTAAGTTTTAAGTGAGAAGTACGTAATTAAAATTATAGGTTAAACTTCATTTTTGTTAAATTCTATAGTGAATTATTTTTTTAAATAAAGATGCTTTATGATTACTTGCAAGAGTAAAAGTTGACCATTATAAGCCATCATGTTTCATTAAGAACATATTACGCCAGTTAATTTCACTTTCTTTTTGATAGGATTACCAGATGAATATATGAGAAGACTGACACTGACAAAAACATTTCATATTTCTGGACAAGACTGAAAAATGTGCACTGAGTAAAAGTACAATTAGGTGGTTTCAGATTTTTTTTGACAGACCTAAGAAAAAAAGTGTTGATTCATGGATTGATGTCAACCATGAAAGATAGCTTTTGAAAAAAAGTGCTTCAATTCCCCACCATATGACTTGTTCAGTTTCACATTTTTACCAGTGTCCTAGATGAAGGTGTATTTGTCAAATTTAGGGATGACACAAAACTAGTGGGGAGGAGGAGGACAGCTGATATGTTGGATGACAGATTTGGGATCCAAAAAGATTTTGATGATCTGAGACAGTGGGTTGAACTTAACAAGGTAAAATTTAATGGAGACATATGTTCAATCTTGTACTTGAGTTCCAGAAGTTCTTGGAAGGAGAGGTTCAAAATAATTCATGTGAAGAAATCCTAGGTGTTCTAAAGGACTGCATGGTCAGCATGAATTAGCATTGTGATATGATAGCTAAAAGAATAAATAAATTCATAGGATGCACTAATGGAAGGGCAATGTCAAAAACAAACATTTATTAAGTGCTTACTATCCAGAATTAGAGAGCTTCATTGTACTCTTCCTGGCCACAGAATCACCATATTTTAGAGCTGGAAAGTATTTCAGCGACCTTCCAGGCAAACTGATACCTGAAAAGGAATCTCTACTGTATTATACCCCCTGAGGTTTTTCAGCCTATTCTTAAAACTCTAGTGAAGAGGAACTCTCTATCACTTGATAAAATGCATATGACCTTCGATAGCTCTTTTAGGAAGTATTTCCTGACATCAAGCTTAAATTTATTTGTTTTCAGTGTCCACACATTGATACTGGTTGTGCCCACTGAGGCCAAATAGAATAAGCATAACTCTTGCTTCACATAACAGTCCTTAAAATACTTGAAGATAAATACTATATCCCACCTGAATCTTCTCTTATCCAGGTTAAGCATCATTTGTTCCTGCAACCAATGCTCATATGTCACGTAAGGTCCTTCACCTCATCTTTCTCTGGACACCCACCAATTTATCACTGTCCTTCCTTAAATGTGATGCCCAAATCTGATCATAATACTTCATATATTGTCTAGGGAAAAGTGCAGTAGGACTATCACCTCTTGATTCTCTGAAGCTGTAATTTAAACATTCCAAGATGGTACTAGCTGTTCTAATTGTCACTTTATCTTATTTACTCATATTGAGACTGCATTCTACCAAAGCCATCATATGTTTTTTCAGACAATTTGCTATCTTGACTATATGCCACCACTATGTCATACTTGTGAAATTAATTTTTGTACCCAAGTACGAGACTTTATATTTATTTCCATTAAACGTCACCTTTTCAGATTCATCTCTATGTGTTAGACTTTTTGGATCATGGCCATTCTTTCTACCAGCTGGAGTATTGTATACCACATTTTTAGAAGGGACATTGAAAGATAGAACATATTCAGAAAAAGGCATGTGATGTGTTAAAATAACTAAAAACCATGGCACATGTGGATCATTTGAAAGGTCTCACAATGTTTAGCTTGAAGAAGTTAAGACTTAGTCGAGATATGATAGCAGTGTTCAAATATTTGAAAGGTTGTCGCATGGAAGGGACATCAGCTTTGTTACACTTGGCCACCGGTGGGGGTGGGGGTTATATGAAAGCATATTTTGATTCAATAAGAGAAAAACTTCCTAATAACTAGGTATTAGATTCCAAAATAGAAAGGACTAACAGATAGGGTAGCGAATTTCCATTTAACTAGCAGTGTTTAAGCAGAGCCTCACCGAACAACTGACCAACATTTTATAGCAAAGAATCATGGTTTGGGTAAGAAATGAACTCGATGTCTCCTGAGGTCTTTTGTATTTCTAAGATTCTATGAAAATAAATGCATATTTTAAAAAGACAGCATGTACAACTTCAGTAAATTAGAGAAAATTCAAAACAATTGACAAATTTTAATATGATTTGGTCTGTGTGATTTCAATGATGCTAATTAGATATTGGCAAATTGAAGGGGAGGGGAAGTTTGAAAATTGAACTATTTCCTATAATTGAGAAACAATCGCTTTGGATTATTTTGCACAAAGAGTACATATTTAAATCAACATCTCAAAATACACATAAAATTAACTTCAAATTTTCATAGGATCAATGTGTAAATTGTAGTTAAAGTTCTTTCTGACTTAAAAGCAAACTAGGATTGATAGAAAAGAGAAAGTATTAAGGAAATGTATTTTGTCTAAGTGTTATAGAACCTTCTTATTTATACTTTGTTTTCTTATGAATACAAAATCATCCTTGCCCTCCTTATTGATGCCTAATAAAATATCAGTATGACTGCTTTAGGAACAGATCTGAGGGCTAAATATGTGCAGCACTGAAAATCTGATTATAAATCTCTTTCAAGAGCTACAAAATAATGACAACCTAGGGTTTGCAACAGCTGCTGTAGTTGAATAAACCATGAACTTTATATTATCAAGCCAGCATCTCTGCTGAGGAGTTGGGCGCAACCCAAAGCTGAACAATATTAAAAAATAATTTGTTTTTTATTAACCATAACATTCTACAGAATAAATTAAAAGCATCTTTTGATGGGTACTGTACACTGGTTAAAATGTGCTTTAAAAATTCACCACACTGCAGATTAACTGACCTCTTTAGATGTTGCTTGGTTTCCCTAAGAATCAAAGGTCCAATAAGCCTAAAGCTTGCCCTATAAAACTGATTAATTGGCTTTGAATATGGTGATATTTTACTTCTCTGTTAGTAGACAGGCACTCCCTTTGGGCTCAATACCTTTTGACACCATATGGTAATGCATAAAATGCTAGTACTTTGGCTTATTATGGCTGGAGAGACAAGCTGATGAATTGAGCAAGCATGTGCCTTATCACTGTGGTTATTTCAACATTGAGTTCAGGAAAGGGGACACACATTTTGAAAGGAGCACAACCCAGGAAAGAGATCTTTTAATTAATGAGATGACCGGTGCTGTGGATGAGATGTAGCAGATGGAACATGGCACGAGGAGGGAAGAAGAAATCTAGGAAATAACCTGAGATGCAGGGCATAGATATTATTGCACAATCTAGTAGGTTTCATGAGGTAGGATGAATTCATTGTATAAATGACCAAAAGGACATTTCTAGGTCTATTATGTATTGGTAAATCATGTACCATATCTAGAAATATCAACTAATTCTATTTATAGATCCTTGTAGTAAAAAGACTTCTATGGTTTACTCACTGTCATTTCAAATCCACACTGATGTGAATGAGCAGGGTGGGAAATGATTTATTGCCTCAGACTTCTCTCCTCCATCTAGGTACATAGCTAATAACCTCTGGTTCACAAGTCTGGGAAACCAGGCTTGATAGTTTTCTAAAGAAGTTATGGGGAAAAGATAGGACAGTAAAAGAATGAAAATACTTTCATGTGGGTTACAAAATTGAGAACTTTTGGATATACTGTATTAGTTTTTATAACTATGTAAATTGTTGCTTTGAGATTAAGGTAGGTGAAAGCTAGAACCATGACTTCTTTAAAAAATTAATAGTAGAAATTTCTGAAGATACCCCAATAATATCTTCCTCCACCCCAGTAGTGAATCAAAATGAGTTCAATAATATTGTGATCACAACTGAACATGTCACTTTCCATATTTGGATTTTAATGATTGTTAAAATAATGTGTGATTTTAAATTTCATAATATACTACCAATATTTGTTAATTACATTTGATTTTAGGGTTTTTTGCCTCTTAGTATCATAATTGTACATTCTATGTATTCCTTTATTCCTTTTCACTTTACATTTTTTCAAGTGTTTCCATGTTTCTTCAAATTAAAAAAAATATTAGTTATTCCTTCCATAGTAGTTATATTCCATTATATTCACATACGACTAAGGTGCTGCTCAATTATTACCCAATCACTGAGCTCATTTGTGCATGTGTGTGTATGTCTCTGAGTATATATGTTTATGTGTATTTTTATGTGATCACAAATATTGTTACTTCAAATGTTTTTCTACATATGACTCTTTTCCTTTTTGTCAATAACTTTCTTAGAGGACTAAATGGTGGGCATAACCACAACAGCAGGGTCTGATTTTTGGGTCAAAGTACATATAATTTTTAGTGTAGATAATACTAAATTATTTTCTAGAATAGTTAAACTATTTCACATCTCCATTAGCAGTGAATTAGTGTGTCTTTCTTCTTATAGCCCCTTCAACTTCCAATATTTCCATCTTTTACCAACTTTGATCATTTGATGAATGGGAAGTGATGCATGAGAGTAACGAGGTGGCTGTTAAGAAGATGACCAAAGGGTAAAGTGATGCGTGGCTAGAGCATTCAGTGGGCAAGTAGGGGTAAACATGAATCATTTTGATTCCTCTGAGTACTAGTAATTGGGACACATTTTTTTTACACTTTATAGATTCCATTTCTTCTATTGAATAATTTCTATCCTCTATTTGCTTCAAGCACACCCTATGCCCTATGTCATTCCTTAAGTTGCTACTTGAATATAGGAAGAATTTGATCAAGTAAGCCATTGCAAAAATGACATGCATCCCTAAACCATCCTAAGAAGTCAAAATAGTAATGAAATAGGAGACATTTCCCATGAACACAGGCGACTTATTAATCCTTATGATGGCACTGGTTTAAATCCATTGGCAAAATAAAAGAAATAGAGACAACAAATAACATTTTCTGAGAAAATCTTTCTAAATCTATATTTAGGAAAAAAAAACTTTCCCTAAATATAGAGCATTGGAATGATACCCAAATAGGTGTAGAGGCTAAAAACTGTAGAAGTGTTTTTTTTTTTTTTTTTTTAGTTTTTCTTCTGATTATACAACCTATCAGTCAGGTCCTTGGTCTCTTAGGTAATGACGAGGATTTCAGTATTAGACATGTAGAATCTCAGATGATTCCAGTGCATTAAAATGAAAATGCACAAAATGTTTATGAAAATTTAGGATTATTGCATAGGTTGGACACTGGACAAGTGCTATAAATGTAGGAATTGCCTGCCCCTTTGTGAAAGTTGAAACTGTGAGGTTGGTAGGGGTGGGTTTTTAGGGGATAGTGGGGAAAAACCCCAAAATAATAACATGAGTATAGTTGTAGGACTTCTACAATTAGGAGGCAGGAGAAGGACAAGGACTGAGTAGAGACAGAGAAGAGTTGGTAATAGAGATAGTGACAGAATGACAGAGTGATTAAGGAGGAGGAGAATTGGGAAAAGGTCATTGGGTTTGGTGATTTTAGCAAGTCATTAGTAGTCTTTGAGAGGATCATCAATAGAGTGGAGAAGGAAATGGATTTACCAGTGTAATTATCAGTTATTTCAAACTATTTTGCCAACGTTAAGTTGTACTAAGCTTGATTTTCTTTCCTGTGCCAGAGAATTAGTAATTCCATAACTACAAATATGAGATGAGCTTCCTTCACTCACATATCCAGCATGTCTATTAACTATCACAGAGATTTCCAAGTGTGGTCCATTAATGTGGCTGAGCATATTTAAAAGCAGAGAGGGCCTCAACATAAACTTCTGCTGCAAGTTACATTGTGAGCCCACTTTGATCTAGCTCTGACTCTCTTTAAATTAAATTTTATTTTTAATTTACAGAAATTAATTCATTAATTAATAAATTAGTGGGAATCTCCTGTCCACACTCCAGTGCGGGGTGGGGGAGAAAACAAAAATCCTTTTGACAATAAAGAAAAACAAATTCTGTTCCTGAGAAAATTTATGTCTTGTCCTACATTCTAAAGTCATCACCTCTGTCAGGAGGCAGATAGCTTGCTTCATTACTGGTTCTCTAGAATCATCCATAGTTATGGTGCTGATCATTTGTTATATCCAGTCTTGATTTTGCATAGGTTTCCCCTATTTAGAACTGACCAAGGGACTGTTAGTTTGTTTGCTTCACCTTCCTTTGATATCTTCTCCCATTGGTTACATTAAGAACTTTATTCTTTAACATGGTTAAGACTCCACCCACATCCATCCTTTTTCTTAAGATATGCTTGTGCATAGTCACTGCTTTTGTTGTTTTTCTGTGCTTGAAAAAAATAGAATTCAATAGGATCAGAGGGGAGCCACAAGAGGTAATTATATTCTATCTGTGTCAAAGTGCTAGATGGAGATATGAATCCTGAAAATCTGTATTCCATTCTCTTTGTAGATAAGGGACATATACACCCTGTTTTTTCATAGACATAGACAAAATCATTTCCTTTATGAAGCCTTTGTTAGGTGCAGAAAGTAAGAAAGGGATGGCATTGGAGAAGAAAATGGAACGTATTCCGATGAAACCTTTAGTGGAAAGGTAAGTTCAGTAGCAGATTGCTGGACATAGGTGCTTTCGCTTCCATGCCTGAATGTGTTACATCAATTTATATACTTCTTCCTGTAACCACATGTCATCTAATAATATCTCTTCAATCAATCACAGGTCAGAAATGCTCTCAATTCAATAAGTTTAATTCTAAAAATAATTATTAAAGACTTAACCAGGTTTTTCTGAAACCATTCAGCTCTTTCTTACAGCACAATGATTATCCATCACAATAATATACCAAAGCTTGTTCAGTCATTCCCTAATTGAAGCAGCCACTCAATTGCCAATTATTTGCCACCACTAAAAAGAGCTACTATAAATATGTTTGTACATATACATTCTTACCCTCTTTCTCTGATCTCTTTGAGATATAGACCTAGCAGTGCTAGTGCTGAGTCAAAGGGTATTATAGCCTTGTAGTCATGGTTCCAAATTGCATTCCAGAATGTTTGGATCAGTTCACAACTCCACCAACCTTGCAGTGTCTAGATTTTACCACATCCTCTCCAACATTTACCATTTCCTTTCCTGTCATTTTAGTCAATCTGACTAGTGTCAGGTGGTACCTCAGAGTTGGTTTGATATGCATTTCTCTAATCAATAGTGATTTAGAAAGCCTTTTTCATAAGGTTATAGATAGATTTCTTCTGAAAACTGCCTATTCATATCCTTTGACTATCAACTGAGGAATGACTTACATTCTTATAAATTTAACACAGTTTGCTATATATTTGAGAAATGAGGCCTTTATCAGAGAAACTGTAAATCCCTGCTCCCTCTCCACCCACCACTATTTTCTTCTTTCCTTCTAATTTTGGCTGCATTGATTTTGTTTGTGGAAAGCCTTTTCAATTTAATATAGCCAAAATTATCCATTTTACATTCTGTAATGTTCTTTATCTCTTGTTTGATCACAAATTATTCTCTTATTCATAGATCTGACAGGTAAAAATTTCCATGCTCCTCTAATTTGCTCATGGTATTCCCCTTTATGTCTAAATAAGGTACCTACTTTGACCTTATCTTGGTATATGGTGTAAGATGTTGGTCTATATCCAGTTTCTGCCAAAGTACCTTCCACTTTTCTCAGTAATTTTTGTCAAATAGTGAGTCATTGTCCCAAAAGCTTGAATCGAGGGTGGTGTATCTGTGGCCTCAAGGCCACATGTGGCCTTCTTGGTCTTTGGGTGTGGCCTTTTGACTGAGTCCAAGTTTTACAGGACAAATCCCTTTATTAATGGAATTTGTTCTGTGAAGTTTGGATTCAGTCAAAGGGCCATACTTGAGGATCTAGAGGGCCACATGTGGCTCTGAAGCCACAGGCTCCCAACTCCGAGCTTGAATCTTTGTGTTTATCAAGCACTAGATTACTAAGATCCTTTACTATTGTGTATTGTATACCTAATCTATTCCAATGACCTATCACCCTATTTCTTAGCCTGTACCAGATTGTTTTGACAATTACTATTTTGTAATACAGTTTGAGATCTGGTACTGCTAGGCATCTACTTTTACATTTTTTCATTGATTCCTTTAATATTCTTGAGCTTGTTCTTCCAGATGAATTTTGTCATTTTTTTCTAGCTCTATAAAATAATTTGTGATAGTTTGATTGGCATGACACTGAATAAGTAAATTAATTTAGGTAGAATTGTTTAGATATGACTTTATTTGTGTGAAAAGTGTTTCGTATTTGTGTTCATATAGTTTCTGGGTTTATCAGGTAGACTCCCAGGTAATTTATATTGTGTACAGTTATTTTAAATGGAATTGCTCTTTTTATCTCTTCCTGCTGGACTTTGTTGGTAACATAGAGGAACACTGATGATTTATGTAGGTTTATTTTATATCCTGCAACTTTGCTGAAATTGTTAATTATTTTAACTCCTTTTTTAGTTGGTTCTCTAAGTATGCCATCATATCATCTGCAAATAGTAATAGTTGTGTTTCTTCATTGGCTATTCTAATTCCTTCATTTTCTTTTTCTTCTCAGATTTCATAGCTAGCATTTCTAGTACACTGTTGAATAAAAGTACTGATAATGGACATCTTGGCTTCACCTCTTTTCTTACTAGGAAAGCATCTAGCTTATTCTCATTAGAGGTAGATAATGCTTGGTGATGGTTTTAGATAGAAACTATTTATTTTAAGGAATGCTCCATTTGTTCCAATGTTTTCTAGTGTTTCTAACAAGAATGAGTGTTGTATTTTGTCAAAAGCTTTTTCTGCATCTATTAATATGATCATATGATTTTTGATGTTTTTTATTATTGATATAGTCAATTATGCTGATAGTTTTCCTAATATTGAATCAACCCTGCATTTCTGGTACTCCTCTTGCTTTTAAAGCCTTTTCCAATCTGTCCCCAGCCAACACTTCTACTTATGCATTACTCTTCTTTTCATTCACTCTCAATTTCCATCAAACTGAAATAGTTGCTTTACTCTTCCCTGTATTCTACATTCCTTCTTTTATATTAAAAACTTTATACAGGCTCATCCCCAATGGTCTCTTATCCTCCCCATATAACTGCATAGAGTGCAAAATTCCCTTCAAAGCTTAGGTTATATATCTTCTAGGAAATCTATACTAATCCACACAGTTATCAGCTTTCTCCACTCCCCTCTGAAATTACACACACACACACACACACACACACATATTCTCTCTCTCTCTCTCTCTCTCTCTCTCTCTCTCTCTCTCTCTCTCTCTCTCTCTCTCTCCAGAAAGGAAATCAGAGGGCATCTACTATAACTCATTTTTATAGATGAGGAAATAGACCTATGGGAGTGAAGTGATATCATTAAGATTAGGAACTGTCAGTAAGTATTAGTAAGGTGGTAAGCATCATGATATTTCTTTCAATAGAATATAAATACTTCGAAGACAGAAATAGTTTTATTTTTATCTTTGGTCCCCAGTATCTGGCACAATGCTTAGTATAGTATAGGCACTGAATGAATTGAATTGAACTGAACTAGGGCAATGGCTATATGAGTGGAGAGAAGGGAATGCACAGGAGAGAATTGTCAGGACTTGTCAACTCAATGTACATCAGGGGAAGGAGAGAGATAGTAGTAGTCAAATATTTATCAAGTGCTTACATTTTGTGCCAGGTACTGTGCTAACTAACCTCTGCTTATACAAAAAGAGGCAGAAGAGATTTCTTGCCATAAAGGAGCTTACAATCTAATGAGTTGAAACAGTCGAGGATGTGAACCCTGAAGACTTTCCCAAGATTCCTGGCCTTGTATGGGGAAAAAGAGAGTGTGTATCTGAAGTTATGCCACTGCCCCAGTGTAAACCATAAAAGATATCTCAACACAGTTTTATGAAGCATAGTTTCTGTACTATGAATCAGGCATCTAGACTCAGTGAAGGTTTTTGGAATCACTCTAGAAATTATCTTTTTTCTGTAAGGCTGATGTTTAGCTAGGCGCTATAAATGAAGTGACTGTGTGATTATGAAGGAATTACCCACTATAAATCGGAATCAGAAGACTGTCCTTTATGTGTTCCTAAGACTCAACAGTTTTGGGTAATGGATTAGTGGTTACTTTGTAACAGAATTGTCAATTGTGGGGTCTTCTACATTAGTGGAGAAATTCTCATTTGTAGGGGAAAAGGTTTTATTAACGATTTTGGAGAACCAGTCCTTTCAGGTATGATATCTGAACTTTTATTTATTTTTATAAAAGGTACAATTATAACTGACTTCTCTTAAACATTGGGATAGGGAGGAGATTAATAAAGTGGAGTGCATCATAAGTTAATGTTTATACTTATCTGAAAAGAATTGCTATTGGGAATTAGGCTGACAGGATGTATTTGCTCTTGTAAGAATGTCAACTATCAGGAAGAGAGGAGGTGGTTTTTTTTGATCAACCACATGACTGATTGACTACCAAGCCTGACTAGTGGGTCCTCTAAGTTCAAGCCACTGAATGCCTGCCTGAAACTTTATGGCAGTGTATGGACCCACTAGGGCTCCCTCTTATATAACTCTCCCTTTAGGTAACATGGAATAGTCCATGTGTGCAGAAAGAGGAACAAAGCTCAAAAACTATTATCTTAGACTGCTATTGTATGGGGATAGGAGAAGAGGGAAAATATTGAAAAACTGCCAAGATGGCCACATGAAAACAGCGTCTTGCCGGAGCTCTCTCACAGGTTCTGTTGGATTCCTATAAAAAAGTGAATCTGAGCAGATTTGAGAGAGTTAGAAAGTGTGAGCAGTCTGAGTGGGGCAAATTTCCCAGCCGGGAGAATCTGAAAGGCTGAAGGAACAAATCTGTACGCTAGGAGAGCGCTCGGCGTGCGGAGCTGCCCCAGATGGCACCAAAGCAGAAGCGGCTGGCCGGAAAACCCACGTGGGAGATACGCTGGGAGAAAGCTGGGCACCTGAAACCAGCGCAGATCCCCAGGCCTCCCAACACAGGACAGCACTCTGTGGAAGTGACGAGAGGCAGCGCAACGCCACTGACGGTGAGAGACCAGCTCCTGAGGCTTGCAGCCCAAAGGTTTCAAACGCTTCTTGAGCT
>CM053626.1:108957596-108993394 GCA_028646595.1 Phalanger gymnotis | reverse complement strand
TTTCCAGGTCAGTTGTTTTCCCAATCAGATATTTCACATTTTTTTCTATTTTTTCCTTCCTTACATTTTGTTTTACTACTTCTTGATGCCTCATAGAGGCACTAGCTTCCACTTGCTCAACTCTGATTTTTAATGTTACTGTCTTCATTTTGCTTTTGAGTCTCCTTTTCCAATTGGTTGATTTTACCTCTCAGGGTGTCATCTTCTCTATTTAGACTCTGAATCTCCATAGCCATTTCACCAGTCTTATTCTTTAGGGACTTGATTTCATCAGTGGATTTTTTTTCTATTTTTTCCATTTTTTCTTTTACCTCCCTAATTTGGTTTTTAAAATCTTCCTTTAGCTCTTCCAGTAATGCTTTTTGGGCTGCAGACCAGTTCACATTACCTTTTGAGGTATCAGATGTGGATATAGTGTCATTGTTATCCTCTTCCAAATTGGTATTTTGATCATGCCTGTCTCCATAAAAAGAATCAATGGACCTCGGTTTTTTTTTGTGTGTGTTCTTCACGTTGGTTAGCCATTTCCTGGCTTTACAATAAATTTCTGCTTTTGGGGCTCAGGGCTCACTGTCCCAGCTTTCTTATTCTGGGGACTGTGAGTTTAGTTGTTGGCTTGGTGAATTATAGCCTTCAGTTTCCTGAGGTGTGGGGGAGGGGTTCTGGCTGTCCAAAATGTTGTCTTCCCCTGGGGTTGCTCTGCAGCACTGTTGCTCTTCAGCAATGGTCTCAGCTCTTTGTTGTTTGAGCTGGATGTCTGGCACTTCCTCTAGGGGAGCAAAAGTAAGTCTGGGCTCTTGCTATTGACCCCTGCTAGCTCTGCTGCTCTGGGACTCAGGAACTCCCACTACTTGGCCACTGAAGCCCCACTTTTGTCTCCTGTATTCCAGCATTTTTTTTTCTCAAGGAATTCTCTGGGTGGGGAAGGGAGGGATTAGAGCCGTTTTCTCGCCATTATGTCTCCCAGAAGTTGAAGAAGCCCCATTTCGTACCTTTGGGCTGCAAGTCTCAGGAGTTGATGTCTCATGGCTGGCCAGTGGCCTTGCACTGCCTCTCATGGCTTCCACAGACTGCCATCCTGTGTTGGGAGGCCTGGGAATCTCTGCTGGTTTCAGCTCCTGGCTTTCTCCCAGCCTGTCTCCCACGTGGGTTTTCTGGCCAGCCGCTTCCACTTTGGTGCCGTCTGGAGCAGCTATGCATGCAGAACATTCTCCTAGCCTACAGATTCATTCCTTCGGCCTTTCAGACTCTCCTGGCTGGGAAATTTGCCCACTCAGACTGCTCGCGGTTTCTAACTCTCGAATCTGCTCAAATTCACTTTTTTATAGGAATCTGACAGAAGTTGTGAGAGAGCTCCAGTAAGACGCTATTTTCATGTGGCCATCTTGGCTCTTGCCACTTTATTTCTTAGCTACTACCAAATAGTTTTGATGATTGCTGCTTTATGATATAGTTTTAGATCTGGTATGGCTAGGCCACATTCTTTTGCATTTTTTCATTAATTTCCCTGATATTCTTGACCTTTTGTTTTCCAGATGAATTTTGTCATTATTTTTTCTAGCTGTAAAAAATAATTTTGGGTAGTTTGATTGGTATGGCACTGATTAAATAGATTAATTCAGGTAGAACTTACCATGAATAACTGATATTTTTCCAATTATTTAGACCTGACTCTATATATGTGAAAAGTGCTTTGCAATTGTCTTCATATAGTTCCTGAGTTTGTCTTGGCAAGTAGAGTCTCAAATATTTTATAGTATTTACAGTTATTTTAAATGGATTTTTCTGTCTCTTACTGCTGGACTTTGTTGGCAATATATAGAAATGCTGATGATTTATGTGAGTTTATTTTATATTCTGAAACTTTCCTAAGGTTTTTGATGATTTTGAGATGTTTTTTAGTTGATTCTCTAGTATTCTCTAAGTATACCATCATATTATCTGCAGAGTGATTGTTTTGTCTCTTCATTACATATTTTGATTCCTTCAATTTTTTTCTCACTTATTACCAAAGCTAACAATTCCAGTACAATATTGAATTATAGTTGCAACAATGGGCGTCCTTGTTTCGCCCTTGATCTTATTGGGAAGGCTTCTACCTTATCTCCATTACAGACAATGCTTGCTAATGGTTTTAGATAGATACTACTTATCATCTTAAGGAAAGCTTCATTTATTCCCATTCTCTCTAGCGGTTTTTTTTTTTAGTAGGAATGAGTGCTGTTTTTTGTCAAAAGCATCTGTTAAGATAATCATATGATTTCTGTTGATTTTGTTATCGATATGCCAATTATGCTGATAGTTTTCCTAATTTTGAACCAGCCCTATATTCCTGCTTTAAATATCATAATGTATTACCCTGGTGATAAATTGCTGTAATCTTTGTTAATATTTTACTTAAAATTTTTTGCATCAATATTCATTAGGCAAATTGGTCTGTAATTTTCTTTCTCTGTTTTAGATCTTTCTGGTTTAGGTATTAGCATCATATTTGTGGCATAAAAGGAATTTGGAAGGCCTCATTCTTTACTTATGTTCCCAACTGGTTTATATAGTATTGGAATTAATTATTCTTTAAATGTTTGGTAGAATTCATTTGTGAATCCATCTAGCCCTGAGATTTTTTCTTAAGGAGTTCATTGACGGCTTATTCGTTATTTTTCTAAAATGACGTTATTTAAGTATTTTATTTCCTCTTCTGTTAATCTGGGCAATTTATATTTTTGTAAATATTCATCCATTTCACTTAGAATGTCAGATTTTGGGGCACATAGTTGTGCCAAATAGCTCAAAATTATTGTTTTAATTTCCTCTTCATTGGTGGTAAATTCACCCTTTTCATTTTTGATACCAGTAATTTAGTTTTCTTACTTTTTTTTAAAAAAATCAAATTAACCAAAGGTTTATCTATTGTACTTTTTTTCATAAAACCAGCTCTTAGTTTTATTTATTGGTTCAATAGTTTTCTTACTTAAAATTTTATTAATTTCACCTTTGAGTTTCAGAATATATAATTTGGCATTTAATTGGGATTTTAAATTTGTTCTTTTTCTAGCTTTTTTAATGGCATGCCCAGTTCATTGATCTATTCTTTCTCTACTTCATTCATGTAAGGATTTTGAAATACAAAATTTTTCATAAGTACTGCTTTGGATGCATTCCATAAATTTTGGTATGTTGCCTCGTCATTGTCATTGTATTTGCTGAAATTATTGATTGTTTCTGTGATTTGTTGTTTGACCCACTCATTCTTTTGTTTAGTTTTCAATTAATTTTTAAGCTATTTTTTCAATGGCCCTTTATTACATATAATTTTTATTACATTATGATCTGAAAAGGATACATTTAATATTTCTGCCTTTCTGCATTGGATTATGAGGTTTTTTTGCCCTAGTATATGGTCAGTTTTGTGTAGGTGCCACATACTACTGAAATAAAGGTATATTCCTTTTAATCCTCATTCAGTTTTCTCAGTGGGTCTACCATATCTAACTTTTCTAAAATTCTATTCACCTCCTTCTTTCTTGTTTGTATTTTGGTTGAATTTATCTAGTTCTGAGAGGGGGAGTTTGAGGTCCCCATTCATATGGTTTTGTTGTTTATTTCTTCCTATAATTCAATTAACTTCTCTAGGAATTTGCATGTTATATCACTTTTTGCATATATTTTAGTATTGATATTACTTCATTGTCTATGGTACTTTTTTTTTTTAGCAAGGTGTAGTTTCCTTCCTTGTCCCTTTTAATTAGATCTCTTTTTGTTTTTGCTTTGTCTGAGATCCAGATTACTACCCCTGTTTATTTTGTTTATTGTTGTGGTTGTTGTTTCCATTTTTAATTCAGCTGAAGCAAAATATATTCTGTTCCAGCCTTTTATCATTAACCCTATGTGTGTCTCTCTGCTTCAAATGCGTTTCTTATAAACAACATATTGTAGGATTCTGGTTTTTAATCCACTCTGCTATCTGCTTCTATTTAATGAGAGCATTCATCCAATTTAGATTCACAGTTATGACCACCAACTGTGTATTTCCCACCACCCTATTTTTCCTATTTCTACTTTTCTCTCTCTCTCCTTTCACCGCAATCCTCCTCACTAGTGTTTTGCTTTTGAAAACCATCTCCCTCGATCTGCCTTCACTTCTATCAGCACCCTCTTTTTTCCTCTTCCCCTCTTACTTCCCTATAGAATAAAGTAGATTTCTTTACTCGAATGTGTATGTTATTCCCTCTTTGAGCCAAATCCCATGAGAGTAAGGTTCAAACATTGCTCATAAGCTTTCTATGGTAAGGGCTCTTTTGTATTTTTTTGGTCAATTTTAAAAGTTGAGCTCTGCTTCTGAGGTATGGGGGGCAGGGAGGGACACTGATCCAAGTTCTTGCACTGGGGCCAAGGGTCTTATTCCTGGCATTCTGCACAGAGGCCGCTGGGGCTTACAGCTTGCCCACTGCATTAAGGTGGCCTGGCCTAGTCATTCCTTTTGTGCCCTGGATTCTGGTGCCAGCAGTTATCCTGCTGCACTGTGTCTGGAGGCATCACAGATGACCTGCTGTGCCACTGGCCTGCCCAGCTCAGACCATGGGGCCTTAGTTGCTGATCTGTGCTGTGGCAAAGACCCTCTTGCTGGCTTGCCTGGATACCACCTGCTCTGTGCTGTGCTCCTCTTTTACCCAAGTGAGACAGACCCTTCCTGAAGTCTATCTAAGTTATCTTGGGCTGGAAAACTGTTTCACTATGTCTTTTTTGTGGATGCCATCATTCTAGAATTGTTTTAGAGACTTGATTTAACATTGTTAGTGAGGGAAATTGGGGAGAGCTCAGGCAACTTCATGGCTTCTCTCTTCCATCTTGACTCCATCCCCAATCCTTATTTTTGGGAGGGGAAGGAAGAAAGGGATGGAGGAGCCTGATCTAGACCAATTTAAATTCCTTGGTGTGAGGAACTCAGTGTGGAACTACATCCTACTGATGCAGATCAGGACCCACCTATATTTGGAATTTTGCAGAGTTGCTGGAGGCTAGGTGACTTGTACATAGTCACACAGCTACCATGTGAAAAGCAGCCAGATTTGAATCTATCTTCCTGATTCCCACCCCCTATGTATCATACTATGTAATGCTAAGTATTTAATATGTACTTACTTATAAATAGGACTTCTATGCATTTGTTGAATTGATTTTTTGTCTAGTCTTCTTTCTACCACACCATGTAGTTATATAATAAATGTAGCCGTTTATTATGGCCATAACAAATTTATGTGAAGTCTTCCACAGTGACATCTAAAGTTGTTTTCTTTCCCCTTCTTTTCTGTATTATTTTGACAGGCAGCTTTTGAACACAGAAATTCAGTTCCTTTAGATCTTTTTGGTAGCTTTATTTTGCAGAGTTTTTTGCCCCTAACTCCCTCATTTCTCTAAAAACAACAAAAAATGAGTTCCCATTAATTGGCTGTCACCTTTTTGAATTTTCATACTAATTCGTGAATTGATAAGTATAGTTAGAAAGTAATGAAACTTTGCAGTCTCATTAATTCACAGTTGCACTTCATAGAGGGATAGACCCATGGACTAGACTTCCTATTTCATTGCTGTAATAAATTTAGAGTTGAGGAAACTCTTTCCTATAGGTTGACACTTTTTCTGTAGCTTATAGTCCAAATTAGTAGAGTTCTCTAGAGTACTAGAGATTAACTGACTTGTTCAAAATCATATAGCCAGTATGTGTCAGAGGCAGGACTTGTGCCCAAGTCTACTGGGCTTTGAGGACAGATTCTCTATCTGATGTATCATGCTGCCTTTGTCTATTGTACCTCATACACCATCATCAACATAACTGAAAAGTTTGAAAGTCAGAGAGAATCAGAGATGTTTATTATTGTCTGGGATAAATGCTCAAACTAGCTTGTCATATTTAGTATTGAATTACTTGGGCTTCTTTCATAAACATCTAAAATAGGGTAAAGATCATTTTCACAACGAGCCCCAAACCAGTCAAGTGACAAATTGTTTGTACATTTTGGAAAACATTCGTGAGATGTAATGCATGTTGATCTGAGTTTCCGGATCATGAATTAGAGGAGGAAAATAGATGAAGGATAACTGGAGATCAAGCTGAACTTGAAACACCATCTGTGTGTTTCTAGAGCATCTGTCATGGTGGCACCTGGGCGTGACAGTGAAATTTGCATGTGTGCTTGAATAAGACTGCCCTGGGCCTCACATGCAGATTTGTTGACCTCAACAATCTGAAGACTTTGTAGAGTTGGATGTTTTCTTTCTTCAGCCTTTACCCACCCCTCCCCCATAGTTGCTAAAGTTACTCATTAACAAACAGCCATGAAATCATGCTTTTCAGCTGGGTGCCTGCAGAGTAATATAATTGACATTTATTTATATAGCCTTAAGGATCTGCAAATCACTTTATCTACATTATCTTATTTGATACTTATGATAACTCTGTGAAGACAGTTTTATGGGTATTAATATCCCCATTTTATAGATGAAGGAACTGAAGCTTTGAGAGGTTTAATAAGCCTCTAATTTCATGCATGTTTTTTTAAAATAATTTCTACAGCAGGGATTCAAACCCAGGGCAATCTTGGTATTAAGTCCAACTCTCTCACTTGGCACAGCATCCGTAGTGCCTGTCAGTGACTTAGACCATAATATAGTCTAATAGTTGAGAAGAAAAGTACTTGTCAAAATAAAAATAGAAAATGTTTGGTACAATTCTGTTCACATGTTCCTTTCATAGTAATAGGGATGCTAATGTGAGTGATGTTCATTGCTAAGGATTATTAAGCAGTTGTCTTTGGGTAATGAAATTATTTGAAAGAATTTGTATTCATTATTTCTGAAATGAATAATATCTCACCTCTTTCAAAAACATACTGTTTTCCTCTTCTGCAAGGAAAGAGAATTGCTTAGCAGCCCCACAATCTTGATCTGATTAAACATCCTAATTATTTTACTTTAATGGAAGAAGCGATGATAACAAATGCATAAACAAATGATTATTAAAATGCTTCATTTATCAATGCCTCTTTATAAAATCAGTTCAATTGGTTTAGGGCTTAGGTTATCCTGCAGCGAGCATCTTTATTTATTAAAGTACAATATTCAGTATTAAGTGATATTTTATGTTTATACTGTGACCTTCATTCCAAAGGATTCTACAACACTGCACAAACAATATGCTGTTTATACTGTGAGCTTCCTTTCTATACTGTGGCTCTGAAGAAAGGCGACCTCTATCAGCAGAAGAAATAATCGCCTAAGCCAAGGTAAGATTTAGGGAAGTAGTATATAATTTGCAGATAAAATTTGCTATTTGGATGGAATTCATGTTCTATGCCAGTATTGTATTAATTGGTACCCAAATGGCATGAAAAAGCTATTGCACCTTCCTAAGAATATCATACAGTGGAATTAGTCCACTGGGATTCATCCGGACAGATGAATGGCGATCACGTAGAAAGAAGTATTGGACAAGTGAATGAGCAGAATTGTACTAAATTACGTGACCTCCTTCCACTGGTTTGGGACATCAATTTAACCAGCTCTGGGCACTGGAATAGGCCCTGATTCCTAATGTCATCTGTAATGAATATTTACCCATTCTTATTTCTGAGTTCTGCTTATACAGTCCAAAACTCTTTCCCTAAAGTCCCATGTACTTGCCTCAAAATAGCTCATATGTCTGTCCCTTGACATAGCTTCAGATGACCTCTTGATTAGGTCCACTTATTAGCCATTGGTGTCTCATCTCAGATGTAATTGTAGCCTTTTTTCTATTGAATTCAACTGTTTTTTGAACTTGGTTCATCTGGTCTGCTACTCTGATGTTAAAGGGTCACATAGGCAGATTATTTAGGTTCAGCTAGCCAGTGTGTGTGTGTGTGTGTGTGTGTGTATGTGTATGTGTGTGTGTGCGCGTGTGTGCGTGTGTGTGTTCCTATACCTCCTATACCAGCGTCTACCCAGGGGCAAAATTCCCATATGGAAATTCGTGGTAGTATTTGAGTAAATCCTCTTTATTCATTTTTTTTTCTCTCATTCAGCTGTTCATTGAGAGCATCCTGTGTGTATAATACTGTGCTAGACGCTGCAGGAAAAGATGGAGCTGAATTAAAAAGTTAAATAATAATATACAAAGTAAACTCAAGAAGTCAAGGACAGAATATGACATTTCCTTTAACATTTCATTCAAAGCAGCTTAATCTCTGGCACTGAGGGGAGGTTTCTAGACAAATAAAAGTTAATTAGTGCCTTTTGAAGGCTGCTATGATGGTCTGTCAGTTGAAACTCTCATCTTTGTGCTTGTCATCTAATGTGTTTGTAGCTCAGATGAGCCTTCGTTTCTTGGGAGTTCTTGCCATCTATTCTTCCTGGTGAAGCTAAAGGGACTCTTTTAAAAAGAGAATAAGAGGAAAACTATTTCCAAATCTCTCAAATTTTTATATTTTTCTCCTTCCCTTCTCTTTCCCTTTAACTTCCAACTTTTCCAGGTCTCACTAACTTTAAGTCAACAAACCAACAGAAACTACCTTCAATCTAATGCGACTTAAGCTACTAACTCATCTCTAATTTTTCTGTCACTGCCAAATTTCTCAAAAAAAGGGAACAGTGTACATTTGAACTTACTCCCTGACCTCCCAATCACTCCTCAATCTCTTTCAATTTCATTATGACTCACCATTCCCCTGAAACTGCTCTCTTGCCTGTCACCAATGACTTCCTGTTTGCCAAATACAGTGGTGTTCCCTCAGGTCATTTCTTCTTCAACTTATAACCTCTCAGTGGCATTTGACAAAGTTAAGCAACCTTTTTTCCATGATACTCTACTTCCTTGGATTCCAAGGAAGACACATTCTCTTGGTTTCTACTCTCTTTTGATTCTTTGCTCCTGTGGCTCCTTATCCTTCTGTCCTCTTGACAGAGTTGTATCCTAAGGTTCTGTTTTTGGTCTTCATCCCTCTCTATACTCTGTTTTTTGGTGATTATGTCTACTCTCATGAACTTAGGTATCAATTATCTGTGATAGGTAGCTGACCTAATACCTTTTATATGTTGTTAACTCCCAAATCTATATTGCCAGTCATCAACTCTCTCTTTCAGGCTCCAGACTTATGTTTCCAACTCCCTATTAGACATCTCCACCTGGAGGTCTCACTGGCATGTTAAGCTCAATGTGAATAAAACTGAACCTAAAAATATCCCTACTAAACCTACCAAATCTTCTGCATTCCATCTTTTTTCATCACTTTGTGGCATCGTTCTTCCTTTGACATATTCATAATTTTACCATTCATCTCTTTTTGTCTCCTTTCGCTGTGCTTCTACTCAGTGACTAATTTATGCCTTTTCTCTTGGTAAAATTTCCGTTATATTTATTACTTTTTTATTATCTTCACATCCACCTCTTTGGGTTGGAACTATCTGTCTATCTATCTGTCTATCTATCTATCTATCTATCTATCCACGTATACACACATGTATATATATGTATGTATGTATGTGTGTATGTATGTACATATGTATATTTCCCCCACCTACTCAGCTGAAGGTCTCATCTTTTTCTTTACAGAGAAGATATAGATGTTAGCCTGAGCTCACTTTTCTCTTATATTCTTCATTTCTTATCATCATACACTATTCTTTCCTCCTTTACTGCAATCTCTAATGAAGTAGGCCTCTTCACCAAGGCCAAATCTTCTACTTTTATCCATGATTTCATCCCCTCCCATCTCCTCTGGCATATTGTCACTAATTACTTGCCTGTTCTAATCTTTAATCTCCCTAGCAAAAACATGCCTGAACTCCCTAATTCTTTAAAAAAAATCTTCAATTGACCTTACCATCTTCTCTTCCTTTATGTAATACAACTATACATATATATATATATATATACACATACACACACATATATACATATACTTCTCTCATTCACTTCTCAATAATAATTGCTAGTATTTGAAATATAGATTATGACCTCATTATTCAACTGAAATTTATCTTCCAAAGGTTACAAATTATCTATTAATTAACACATCTAATGGCCTTTTCTTAATTCTTATTGTTGACCTTTCTTTGGCATTTGATAATTTTAACTCCATCTTCTCCTGGATATCCCTTCTCTTGGTTGTTGTGACTATGCACTGTCTTGCTTCTCTACTTACTGATGTTTGTTTCTTTTGAGTCTCTTTCACTAAATAATCACTTAACTCATTTTTCTTATTAATGGGTATGTCCCAAGACTCTATCCTCAGTCCTCTTCTTTCTCTATATCCTTTCACTTGGTGATCTCATCTGGGTTCAATTATCATGAGAGACAGTATGATATAGTCAAACAAAAGTACTGACTCTAAAATCAGAGGGCTTGGGTTCAAATCCCATCTTTGAAACTTCTTTGGATTGTGTGACCTTGGACAAACTGATTAATCTCTCTGACCTTCAGTTTTCTCATTTGTAAAATGAGGGAGTTGGACTGTATCATCCCTTCCAACTGTGGACCTCCTTAATCTTTCTGCAGATGACTCATGAGTTTACATAAACAGCTCTAGTTTCTCTTGTAAGCTACAGTCCTATATCCCCACCTGCTTCCTGAACTTCTCAGTTTTAAGATGGCCCATTGGCATCTCAAATTCAAAAAGTCCCAAACCAAAATCATTACTTGTCTCCCAAAAGCTAATCCTCTTTTAAGCTTTCCTATTTCTGTTGAGGATACTACCATATCTTTAGTCATAGTAGTTTGTATCCTGAGAACCATCCTCAAGTTTTTACTCTACCTAACTACACTTATAAAAATAGTTGCCAAGTCTGGCAGAGCTTCCCTCCACAACATCTGTTGCATCATTTCCCTTCTCTTTACTTATACAGCCACCATCATAGATCAAGCCTCTATCAACTATTAAATTGATTGTTGCAATAGCCTCCTGATTGATCTTTATACCTCAGATCCTTCCTCTGATCAATTTATCATAAATTTGGCTTCCATTGTGATACATCTAAAATTTAGGTCTCACCACATGTAGTAGCAATTAGATTTGAAGATCTTTCCCACCCATTAATAGGCCATGTGACCTGCTTACATCACCAGAAGCCTAAGTTACATGGCGGGAGGAGCTTCCTGACAGGAAAAGGAAGTTATGTCACAGAAATGGAGAGAGAGGGAAAGAGATGTTATGGCTGCTAATGGCTACCCTTGTGATGATTAGAACTGAAGAGGCTGACTTAGCTGTACTGTGAGTTTGTTTTGGGGAAGACCCCAGCAGGGAGGCAGAGAGGTTTTGGGATGGCAAGGCTCCAGGCTGTGATATGCTATTTTAAGTTCCTTGCTGTTATGATGAAGTAGACTGACTAGATAAATGGCTTGTGGGGTATGGTTCTCTGGTGTCTGAATAAATGGTTTACTTCTTCTACCTTTTATGTGGAGAGTCTTGTATACTTTGTGATACAGAACCACATAGGCATTTTGACAATTATCATCTATGTTGTTATTATTGCCTTACTGCTTCACCACATCACTCCTTTATTCAATAAATGCTAGTGACATTTCTAGAGATGCCTTTAGAATCAAAAGTGAACTCCTCTCTTTGGGATCAAAAGCAAGTTCCTCTCTTTGAAATTTAAAGTTCTTCCCATCATAGCTTTGATGTAATTTTCCATGTTTATTACTTTTTAATAAAATAGAGTATCTTACGCATACCATTCACATATTATATATTTCAACCACACTGACTTTCCTCTTCATCTTCATACACTACATACTGTCTCCTACCTCTGAGCCTTTGTACAAGCTATCCCACATACCTGGATACAATATCTCCTTATGTCTGCCTCTTAGAGCTCCTTATTTCCCCTAAACCTCAACTTGTATTGCCACTTTATGTATGGCCTTCCTTATCCTCACATAATGCAAATGTGCTATAATTATATTTACTTTCCATATTTTATGTGTATATACATGTGTCTTCACTGATCAAATGTAACCTGTTTTTGCCTACAGGGACTTTCCCATATTTCTTTTTGTATCCCCAATGCCAATCACAATACTTGGTACATAGTAAGTGCTTAATAAATACTTGATGACTACTTCATTTAATTGAGTATTTCAAGAGCTTTCTAACTAGAGACCACACTGCCATCTCTTTCTTCTATTTCTATCTCTCTTCCATTTAACTCTCCTATATATATATATGTGTATAATACATATCAAAATATCTGTCTATTAAATCATCTATACTATAAACTTAGTCATCTTAAGACACAGATCTGATAGACCCATTTCACCGCTCTGAAATATTGAACGACTTCTCATTTTGTGTCTAATAAGCTGTAAACTCCTTATTTTGACATTCAAAGATTTTCACAATATGCTTGGAATTTACTTTGCCAGTCATGTCACATTTCTTCCCCTCGTGGACATCACACAATAGTCAAAGCAGACCACTAATCATCTATACAAATTCATGCTTAGTTGAAATCATGCTTTTGCTTATACACTGTTTTCTATGTCTGGTTATTAATTCCTACTTTGCTTAACTTGAAGGGTTGTTAACTATATTTATTACAAAAAGCTGTTAGGAAAAATGGTGATCTTTGACAATTGATGGCAAAATATTTCTAAATCTATTAATGATTCTTGAAAGTCAGAGACTTTGCATGTCACATGTTAATCACAGTGAAGAAATGCTTCATTTTCTCACTAAAGCTTGGCTCCCTAAAAGCATTTTGGAGTCAATAGGTTATAGGTTTTTCATTACCTTACCTTAAACTGACCCCATATCTTTAATATAGTACAGTTAAATGAGCCCTGGATTTGGAGTTATAGGCCCTGGGTTCCATTTCTGTTCCTTGTTTTTCCTTTGCTTCTTCCTCCTCATTCTTCTCTTCCTTCCTCTACTACTACCACTGCCACCACCACCACTATTGCCACCAGTAGTAGTTGATATTTATATAACACTTAGAGGTTTTCCAAATACTTTGCACATCTCATCTCCATTTGACCTTGGACAAGTAAAAATTTCTCTAGGTTTCAGGTTCCTCATTTGTAAAATGAGAGGTCTTCAGAAGCTGACCTATAAGGGCCCTTTGAAATTAACAGTAGATCTATGATCTTATGACCTCTGAGATTAATTTTATTTTAAATCTATGACCCTAATTAAGGTTTTTATTAAGGTCTAGTTAGGGAGAAGTTGTCTCTCTGCCCTTCTGGTAGGGACATAAATCCTGTGCAACCTTTCTTTGGCTCAGTTCTTTAAGGAGTAGCTAAATTTTGGTCCCCTCCTCCTTTGAATCTTGATTCTATTTTTCTGTTCTTGGCTACATAAATCACCAACCAACTACATAGACCTGATTTCTTCCATATGTTTTGTGTAAACAAAAATATATAAAAATGGCTTAACTTATTCTGTAAGAGTGCACCCTGTGTTATCTAGCTCCATCTCTGACAAAGCTTACCATACCATTTTTATTGCCAGACAGATCTGGGAAGTATGTGTGGGGCAGGAAGTAGTGCTCGTGCTTTTTCTATTTCCCCTATCTAATATACATATAAAATACATAATATACATATACAAGCATTACTGAGCCTGCCAGAAAGCATTCACATTATATTGCTCATCCCAGAAACCTAGCAGGAAGAATCTCAATTTCAAATAGTTTTGAGTGAGAATTTTTGAAATAAATTGATACATTTCATGACATACGAAGTGGAGAAATGTATAAATCAGTATCCAAGTCATGCTACAAAAGTAGTTTTTATCCCTCTACATTTCAAATGATTTTGTATGTCTCCAGCATTTATATACTAGACTAGATACATGCTGCTCATAGAGCTTGTACTCAAAACTTTTTTTTAGACTTCACAAATAATTGGCATGTCTAACGAATACATGAGGTAGCAATGAGAAAATGAAACTGACTGTATGTTTTGATCTTTTTGTTAGGTGAGGTTTATCTGTTAAATTTTACATTCCCTAATTTGATGAATACCTTCTTCATTTCCTAACATCTATCAAGTTATTGGAAGTTTATGAACGCCAGGGTCCCAATTGCCATGAAATAGAAATGAGATTACTAACTGGGTATGACATTGGATGAGACTTCAAATGCATATATTTCAATTATATCCACATACAGGAAACTACAAAGAAAACTATAAAATCAAATTGAGATGTAAATAAAACTACTGACAAGCACAAAATTAATTGACATATAGAGTGAAATTAGCTGTGGCTAGATAATTTTTCATGCTGCCTATAAAATTAAGAAAAGGATAAGTAAATATTAACAACTATCAGACATAAGCCCCATTCTATTCAAGATGATTTTTAAAGAACTGGACACAGGTCAGTTTTCTCATAAAACTATTGATATACAGCTCCCTTACCACTCTGTTCACCGGCCATCCTGTAATTTTCTGAAGGTGTTATAATTGCAGCAACCCTTCCTAGGCACTGGGCCAAAGCTTAGAGTGATTTTGTGGGCTCCCAAGGTTGCTTTGGAAGATACACTGATGGGTAGTGGTAGAGAGGGTGCAGTGAATTGTTGAAGACCACTTCAGGTTTCAAACTGAATGGCAATTACCCTAGAAAAGAAAGACTCAATTCCAAGTAGGTCTCATTTATAGTTTCTGCTCTGCTCAAAGACTCAAACCCTTGGGTATTAAAAAGAAAATATATCGTCTGTTTTTATTTCAATTTTTATTGGAATATTCCCTTCTCTTTCCCCATCCAGCCAGCCAATCCTCAAAACAAAAAACAGGAAAAGAAAAAAAAGCAATTTAACAAAATTAACCAATACTTCAAAGTGACTCTAAAAATGTGCGCAATGGTTCATACTGGTAGTTCCCTGCCTCTGAGAAGGCAAGGAGGATGCATCTTCTCATCTTTTCTTTAGGGATAACCTTTGAGATTATACTTTATAATTGCATTAAAGTATAACGAAATGGTTTAGTTTCATTTTTGTTCTTCCCTTTTAAATTATTGCAGTCATTGTGCATATTGTTTTCCTGGTACTCCTGACTTCGATGTTTCATTTCATTTTCTTTTTTTCTCCTTTTCTTTTTTTTTTTTTAGTTTTCAACATTCACTTTTATAAGATTTTGAATTCCAAATTTTCTTCTCCCTCCTTCCGTTTACCCCTCCCCAAGATGGCATGCAATCTGATATAAGCTATACATGTACAATCATATTAAACATATTACCACATTAGTCATTTTGTGAAAGAAGAATCAGAACAAAAGAGAAAAAAGCACAAAGGAGAAAATAGTATGTTTCAATCTGCATTCAGACTCCATAGTTCTTTCTGTGGATGTGGATAGCATATTCTATTTTATGTCTTTTAGAATTGTCTTAGATCAATGCATTGCTTAGAAATGCTGTTCCTATCAGCTTGTCATCACACAGTGTTGCTGTTACTGTGTACAGAGTTTCCAATTCTTTGCCACAACAAAAAGAGCCACTATAAATATTTTTATAATATGGGTCCTTTTCCTTTTTTATGATCTCTTTGGAACACAGACCTAGGAGTGGTATTTTTGTATCTAAGGGTATATACATAGTTTTATAGCCCTTTGGATATAGTTCCAAATTGCTTGCCAGAAGGGTTGGATCAATTCACAACTCCACCAACAATGCAATAGTGTTCCAATTTTCCCACATCTTCTCCACAATGTTTCATTTCATACATCTCAGCAAGCTTCTCTGAATTCATCATATTCATATTTTTATAGTGAAGTTATATTCCATTACATTCATTTGAAAACCATCCCTCAATTAATGAAAGCCTTCGAAATATGAAAACACTTACCTTCTTTCAAGGCCAAGTATACATGGTGAATCATCATTGCTCAAATACAGCTTTAGTTTTGGTAGCTATGTCTTCACATTCGAAAGTGGAGTTATCGCCTTTTATCTTAAACCTGACACCTCCTTCACCAAATTTGACTCATCGCTACTCTGAAGCTTTTGATCAGTAGATGAAAAGGAAATAGATTGCTTTCTCCTTTCAGAGACACTGTAGTGATGATTTTTTGCTCATATAACTTAGCTACAATATATAGAAGCAAATGAATATAGTAGCCTATTACTCAGTAAACAAAAAGATCCCAGCCACTGGAGTAAAGTCTCACTATCAGACAAAAAAAAATTGCCCAAAAAACTGGAAAGCAGTCTATCAGAAATTAGATGCAGACCTACATCCTACATTAAACATCAAGATAAGCTCTAAATAATTCATGTTTGGGACAAAAAAGGCCACATCCTAAATAGAGTAGCAGAGCAAGCACTGAAATAGTTTTCATGACTATAAATAGGGGAAAAGTTAATAAACAAGGAATAGAGAAAATAACAGAAGATGAAATCATAATCTTTGATTTATATTAAATTTGGGAGTTTATTCCCCAAACAAAAGCAATGCAGGTAAAAGTAGAATTGAAACAGTTAGCTTAAAACAATCTCAGAAGCAAATTTCTTGGTGGGCTCATATCCAAGAATTGATTCACATTATAGAAACAAGAACTATTTCCTTAAAGATAGATGGCCAAATACTGTGAACAGGTTTATCAAAAGAAGAAATCTAAGCTATCAAAACACAAAAATGCTCCAAATGACCAACAATTAGAGAAAGAACAATTAAAAGAACTCCAAGATTTATTAGATTGAGAAAAATAACAAAAAAGGAAAATGATAATTATAGGAGGGTCTGTGAGAAGAGAGGCGCACTGGTATACTATTGGAGCTGTGACCTGTTCCAGCTCTTTTGGGAAAGATTTTGGAATTATACTCCCAAATTCACTAAACTGTGCATATTCTTTAACCTAGTGATACTAGTACGCAGCATATATCCCAAAGACATCAAAGAAAGACGGACAGGACCCATATATTCAAAATTTTTATTGATATTCTTTTTGTTGTTGATACTACAAAGGCTGGGAAATAGTGGCAGTCCCATCAATTTGGAAATAGCTGAATTAATTATAGTATATGATCATAATGGAATAAATTATTCCATTATTCCACAATGAGTGATAAAAGTGGCAATTTCAAAGAAACTGGAAAGACTTGTATGAACTGATGAAGAGTGAAATGAATAGCACTAGGAGAGTTATTTAAATAATGGCAAAATATTATTTAAAAAAAACTTTGTAAGACTAAAGAACTCTAATGAATGTAATTACTAACCATAATTACAGAGGACTGACAAAAGCTACAGCTTACCTCCTGACGGAGAGTTGATGGACTCACAATATATAATAGGATATATATTTTTGAACATGGTGAATATGGGAATTTGTTTTACTTGACTAAGCATATTTATACACTTTTTAAATTTTTTCTGACAGGAGAGGGAACTAAAGCTGGGGAAGACACACACACACACAAACATACACACATACAGAGAGAGGGAGGGAGAGAGAGAGAAGTTTTTCTTAAGAATGCATAGAAGAGAAGGAAGGTCAAAAAGAGTCACAGTTAAGACAGAAAGCTTTTGAAAACTTGTAGCAACAATGCTACTTGCCGCTACTCTGGCTGTGTAAGACCAACAACAGCAGCACACAGGAAGGCTGCTAGCACAGCTTCTTTGATCTGCTTTTCTAAGGAATGCAACTTTAAGGGGTTAACAATCTCACTTTAATCAAGCATGCATTCGCTTAGTTCGGGGGGAAAGCCAGCACCCTGAACTTCAGAGCAAATGCAAACAGAAATTACAAACAGAGACAATATAAACAGAGCAGACACACACAGATATCATCAGACTGGCCCCTTACTGTCTGACCAAAGAATTACATAGTTACCAGAGAGAGAGGCACCAACATCTGGGTTTTCAAAGCTAGGAGGCTCCAGGGGCTACCCAGAGTCTTGGCTGGTCAAATCACTCCACATTCTTCCAGTGAATGAGAGCCCCAAACAAAATGCTAACCTCTGAGTTTATGTAACCTGTTCAAGGTCAAAGGGCATCAGAACCATGGGACTCAAACCTATGTGATCTAGGCTTTCCCTTGACATAAGCAAGTCATCAAAGACTCCTGATTTAATCAAAGAAACAAAGGCCAGACTCCTCAAAGGCACTTGATTGCTTCAGTGATCCAAAAGGGAAAACAGTAAAAAAAAGTCCCACCTTAATTGCCAATACAAAACTATATGTTCAATTCATTATATATTTAAAAAGAAAACCAATGTATACATAACAGAGGTTTTTAGATTAATTTGGAATCCTCTTTTTCATTTTACTAGTATATGGAAACACCCATTTTATTTGTTTTTTTTAATAAGTTTGGAATAAAAAAAAACAAAAAATTTCATCAAAAGTGAACTAAAGTAAGTATATCTCCACAGTGATTTCTATGCTGGTTCTTTCATGTCCTTCAGAGTATATAGATCATGGGACAGATATGTCATGCTCTGTGTACATTTATGGGTATTCCCCTGAGCTATAGACATATTCAAAGGAAATAAAAAAGTGCCAGAAAGTACCCCTCTCCCTTTCATATTCATGTGCACAAAATGCATCTTGCTAACTATAAATAAAGAATTCAATTCGACCTGATTCTGTTCAATGAATAATAAGCAACTATTATGTGTAAGTCATTGTGCTATTATCTGGGGGATATAAAGACTGAAATAACAGCAAGAACAACAAGAATGACAACAACAAAGCAAAAAAACATAAAATAGGCAGAACCCTTACAATCTCCTGGCAGCAAATACAATGTTACTGAAAATGTACTTTATTTTTGATTGCATTAAAAATGGATTAGAATGGGTGGAGATAAAGGAAATCTCTCCTGGCTGTGACAGAGGTGATCGAGGGATAGATTCACTAGTGTCTGAGAGAAATATACTAAATGGATGGGGAAAAATCTTCAAGTTTTTCTAATATTTGAAAAAGGAAACCAAGACAACATTGGCAACTACAGACCTTATATTTTTTCTCATCTTTACAATTTTATAGGAATTGTCTAGATATATCAAAGGCATCTCCAAAGATAGAACAGCCATGACTTCACAAATGATATTCCATAGAATGCCACATTTTTTTTTTACCATCATCGACTATAAGATGTAGAGAAAACAGGATTCTACTGTGATTATTATTTGTTAACTATACAGTCTTTTGATTTGATAGAGCAAAATTGCTCTTTGGAGGCTGTCTTCCAACAAGGTGTCTCTCATCTACCTCAAATGTAACTCTTTTGAAAACCTTATCAAAAGGCAAAAAACTTGTTTGATGAAAAAACTGTTGAAAGAACAATGGTTTGGTTCTTACGTTTTGTTCTTTTGTTTCTTATGTTCATGTTTTCTTTTTAATTCTTAAACAAGTGGATTGTCTTTTCAAATTTGTAAAATAATCTGGATTTTTGATTGACCTGGTAGGTCATACATAGTCCATTTTCTATTAGTTGCCCTGATTCACAGGGAATCCTAACCAAATGGAAGAGTAGGAAAAGGCAGCAGACAATATGTTCTGATCTGATTGCCTGGTTCTCATTAGACTCACTCTCATTTCTATTTCATCTTGAGTCTAAGGACCAGCATTCATTTCTAGGATGGTGTTATATTATGGTGGAAAATACAAAACAACAACCATCACGACCATCTTTTCTGAGCTCTTTAACAAAATACACTGCTGCTAACTTTTGACTATAAATATCAGGAATGAAACAAAAAAAAGAAGTTTGTATGGTTGTCAAATGCTTTTTGGCCACCATCAAGGAGGAGATCTGGCAAAGTGCAAGTCGAAGAGGGATATTCTACAGTTTGTGAGGTCCTACAAATGCTATTAGTTGCATATGATATTGTGCTGGTTCCTGCAAGCTAGAGAACAATTTAGAACCTTCTGGGCAAGATGAAAATCACTCAAAATGTTTGGCATAACTATTCATTATAGGAAATGAAGAATGCTTGTTTTTGAGATTATGACATAGTTAGACAACATTATAGAACTCATTCACTAGAACCCTAGTAAAGGATGTTGGTAGGAAAATATATGATAAAAATAAGATAGGTTGTTCAAGAGATAGCAACAGTTTATCCAGGAGACAGTTCATAACAGCTCATGATAGCCAACTGTTAAAATTTCAATTTCTGCACTTAAAGCTTTGGAAACTGGCAAACGCTACAAATCATGGCTTGATTTATCATTTTGATGATTGCCTAGACTTAAGTGATGAAGAAATTGTTAATGCAGAGTAAACAAAAAAGTCAGTAACAAGGTTGCACAATGGATAGAGCACCAGGACTGGAATCAGGTAAACTCCTTTTCCTGAGTTCAAATCCAGCCTCAGATGCTTGCTAGCTGTGTGATCCCGAGCACATAACTCAAACCTGTTTGCCTCAGTTCCTCATCCGCAAAATGAGCTGGAAAAAGAAATGTCAAATCGCTACGGTATTTTTTTGCCAAAAAGACCCCGGTTGAGGTCATGAAGAGTCAAACGTGACTGAACAACAACAAGAAGAAACATAAAAGCATGTTGTGCATGCATTTTTCCCCCTCAGAGAGCTGGTTGTTAAACCCTTACCAGCATGCCTGTGGCTAGCAAGCACAAAAGGCAACAAGTATATTGCCTTTGTATTCTATTAGTGTCTATGTAAACTTTAAGAGAAAGTGAAGAAAACTTCTAGCAGGTCAAGTGGATCCCCCATGAGGGAACTTATGGAAAGGAATGGACAAAAGTTGTGTAGGACAGACAGGCAAGGATGTGTTGTGATATGCCTCTTTCGAATGAGCATCTAAATCTAAAACCTCTCGGCCCCATTTAAATATTTGATTATGAATAGAACCATCTTTAGAATGTGGGAATTGAGCAACTACCCAAAGGCCTTTTGGGGGCAAGGAAGGCAGTGCTTTGTTACAGTAGTGATTGTATTGACCTTGACATTCCTCATAAAACATTTCACTGTCTCACTTATGACATGAAATGTAATTCCAAAAATCTAGCTGAAAAATGGTTTGACATTGATGTGGAATCACACTGATGCCATTTTTCATTATACATTTTTCTGTCCTATAAACCATCAACAAAAGAGCTGAACTTCTGAAAATTCTTATAAGATAGATGGCCTCCAAGATCTCTTTTGTAACATTCAGGCCAAGTTAACTTGAGAGTTTCATGGGTGCTTGTACTAGACTCCCTAAGCCTTTAGGGAAGCTTTCAAGCCAATGAACTCTAAATTGAGTAGAGAGGAAAAATGAAATATGAGTGGTCGTATTAGATGCATTTTTCATTAAAAATAATACTTTGCAGTATTTTAAATATTTCTATGTGGGTTTAAAAAACTCCACAGTTCCATTTTTATATTTAAACTTTACTTTTACTTACCCACAATTTGATGTAATAGAAATTGGACATAGTGCAAAGAGTATAGGAATGATCAGCAGAAGTCTTGAGTCCTAGTTGTACATTCAATTCCACAAATATTTATTAGGCAGCTATAGTGACCTATGTACTGTCCTAGGTGCTGAGATTCAAAGACCAAAATGAAATAATCTCTGCTTCCCAGATATTTTTTGGGGGAACACCTGTATATGGAAAATTAAATACAAAACATATACAAAGTTATTTTTGGGAAGAGGTCTCACATTTAATATAGGGAAGTTTGGTAACAATAGAAAATTGATCTGTGAAATAGACTAGGTAAGTAGAAATCAGAAATAAAACTCCTGAACTCAGTAACACAGTGCACAATAAACCCAAGAATTTAAAGTATCTGAGAAAGAAGTATCTGACAAGAACTGCTGGCAATACTGGAAATTAGTTTGGCAAAAAATGTTTATATCAACACCTTACATTATTATATCATACTAACCTCAAAACAGATATGTAACCTGAAGATCACCATTAATAGTTAGAAGAGAAAATATATCAGATTCTTTTCATGGATTTCACTAGGGGGAAAGTCCAAAACTAAAGAAGAGATAGAGATGATCACAAAAGAAAAAATAGACAAATAATTTTCATTGTATGAAACTGAAAAAGCTGTATCATAAATGAAATATATACACTATAGGAAGGGAAACTGCAATGGAAAAATATTTTTGTCATATTTCTAACAAGGATGGTTTGATATCCAGATATATAAGTAATTAAAACAAATGAGAAAAAGATTATTAGTGCTCAAATGATATGAATAGAATTCCAAAAAATTTGCAAAGTATTGGTGACTATATGAAGCATTTTCCCAAATCACCAATAAGAGAGAGAAATAGGGAAAAAAAAACCTTTGTATTTCCCTTCACACCCAAAAAAATTGGCAAAGAAGTTAAAATATAGAATTAATCAATATTGAAGGGATTGCAGAAAGTAAAGCCCAGAGATAAATTATCAAGCTATGTTTTGACCCTAATGTTCAGCAAAGAAATTTCCAATTATGCTAAAGCATGAATCATACTGTTTGACCGAAAGATCTCACCGCTGGGTATAAACTCCAAGGAGGTCAAATAGAGAAAGAAAAGTCCCATATACAGCAAAATATTCAAAGCAGCCTTTTAAAAAATAGCAAAGGACTTGAAACAAAGCAGATTTCTGTCAACTGGGGAATGGCTAAGCATAATGTGATACATGAATGTAATGAAATATTGCTGTTTTATAAGAAAGAATGAAGGCAGAATGGTATAGGGCTCTGAAGTCAAAAGACCTATGTTCATATCCCACCTGTGATCCTATAAATATGATGAACTCAGAGAAGCATGGAAAAACTTATATGAATTGCTGCAGAGTGAAATAGAAATGCATCTCCTTTCTTTGCAGAACTATAGGTGTGGAACACTGCACATACAGTCATGCTTGGGTGACATGCTGGCTAGTTATGTTGAGATGCTTTTTTCTGTATTTTTATTCTATGTTCAAAGGGATGCGACAGGTGGGGGATGGAGCAGGGAAGGTTTTTTCTCTAATCTGACACTATATAAGTGCAGGGACTATCCCCTTACAAGAACTGAAGCCTAACTCTCTTGACACTAAGAAAAAAGATGTGATAGTACCCATTTTTCCTCTTGTGGAGAATAGTTATCACTTTTGATTGGATTCTAGATAGAAGCTCCACGATAACTATGTGGCCAATACAGTAACTTCTAGTGGTGACCACAAGACCATCAGCTTACTGCCCATAAAGACTACATGTCACATGAAACCAGTAAGTAGTAGGCTAATTGCAAACCATACAATCAGTAGAAGACCAATTAATCTTGTGGCAGCCTAGTCCTGTACACCTCCATATAGAGGCCATAATGATATGAATACTCTACATAAATAGTACTCAATGTGAAGGCATTGGCGATGCATGTTTCCAATGTATATACATCCTGTCCATGCATGCACCCTGACCACATGCTTTTCTCTTCCCCCGCCCCCCGCCCCAGTAATAAGAGAGAGTATTTATGGGAGTGTGTACTCCAAGCTTATGGAGGAAATTATCTTTCTTCTTATTTCCTCCTCTTCCTTCTCTTCTTCCTCTTTTCTCTTCTTCTTCTTTCTGTCTCCCACCACCTCTTCCTTCTTGTTCTTCCTATTTTCGTTGTTGTTCAGTTGTGTTCTACTCTTCATGACCCTGTTTGAGGGTTTTTTGGCAAAGATACTAGAGTGGTTTGCCCATTCCTTTTCCAGTTCATTTTACAGGCAAACAGGATTAAGTGACTTGCCCAGGTTTACATAGCTGGTAAGTGTTTGAGGCCGGATTTGAACTCAGGTCTTCCTGACTCTAGACCCAGCACTCTAGCTGTGCCACCTGGCTGCCCTGTTCTTCCTATAGTATTTCATTAACTGCTTTTGTTTTGAAGTAATTGTGTTCTCTGACCAGCAAAAGTAAATATATGAATAGAGGCTTGAGAGCTATGGTTCTGAGTGAAAGTGGACTCACAGAGAGCCTTGAACATTTCTTAGAGGTGCATATACTCTATTAAGCTCTTACATTTTCTTAGTATCTTGACATATTTTAATATGAATAGTTTTTAGCTTATGTTTATATTTACCATTCTTGGAACCTGGATGGCTTCTGGTATCATAATAATCCTATGCCCTCCTAGGAGTTACCAAACTCTATGGCCTCAGTGGACATAACAGTGTTTATTAAAGAGTTTCTCAAGCTTTTTACCCCTTTAATATTCTTGAAAATTATTCAGAAACTCTTTACCTTTAAAATTATTGGAGACCCTAAAAGGCTTTTTTAAATGTATGTTATATCTATCCACATGTACCATATTAAAAATAAAAACTATTTAAAAATTTGTTTATCAATTCATTTAAAAATAACTTTATTTTAATAATAAATCCATGATGTGTTAATGAAAATAAAATAACTATATTTTCCCAAACAAAAAATTAGTGAGAAGAGTGGTGTTATTTTATGTATTTTTGCAAAATATATCTTTACAAATGTTTGGCTTAATAGAGACAGCAGGATTCTCATATCTGTTCCTGCCTTCAAATCTGTTGCAATATGTTGTTTTGGTTGAAGTATATAAAGAAAATGTAGCTCAAAAGGGGAGGAGTTTTTTTAACAGGCAAATAACATCTTAGTATTATTAGGAAAACAGTTTTGACCTCATAAACCCCTTGAAATTCAGAGACCCCCAGGGGTCTATGGAACACACTTTGAAAATATCTAGTCTATGAATGCAGTTTCTGTCCAAGAAAAATAGATTTGTTGAGTTCTTAGCCTAGCCTACTGGTGTATATTTTATGTATATATGTTTACTCTAGTGATATTTTTGCACTATTAACTATCCTGCAACATACACTATGAGTCTAGGTCATGGAGAATTCCTGGAGAATTTGGTCTAAAGCATTATTTCTCTGGTACCACTTTGGAAAATATTAAAATACCTGGGCAGACCTCAGACTACTAAATTCCTCTGTGTGACTGGGTTTCCCTGAACCTCGTGGTCTCAAAAATGATGATCAGTGTAAATGCTTATAGATTATTACCACTGTGGTTAACATTACTTGCATTTTGAACAACCAATGTTTACCATTTCAAGCATTTAACAGCTGACAAGAGGGGGCGTAAGTGAACATTTCTGTACCATAAAACATGGGTAATAAATTTAAGAGGTGGAACTCATGAAACCAACACATTATGCACATCTTAGAGGTGGAAAGGTTTGATTTATTTTTTTCTGAGTAGCATCTGTAAACAGATGAATGCTTCTGGAAAGGTTAGTCTCTTCAGTATAGCCCACTGCTGTAAAATCCCAAACCATTATGATTTTAGCTGCTCGTATTTCCTCCAGTTATTCAAGGAGATCAAGACAGGTTTGTCAGAGTTGTCTTTTTGATATGCATTGCCTATCTTAAAGAATGAAGAATTTTGTAATGCTATTTTATGATATGTTTCATTTGTCCTTGTCCTCATTTAAACAAAACAAAATGAAACACTTTTCTTTCCTCACTTCTTTTGGAAAAATCAACCAAGTAAATATCATGTTAAATAAGAAGTAAATTTTCATCATTGCTCCTCTTTCCCCCACCCCCACAAAGAGTTTTAAAAGTGGAGAGAACTGAGATGAAACTTTGCAACTATTTTAATGAAAATATGTATCTCCTCTGAGCAAGAATCATCTTTTAGGTTGTGTACAAGTCATGTGAGAATAATAATAATAATAATAATAATAATAATAATAATAATAATTCTATTAGGGAAATTGAACTCTGATGTTAAAATTACCATTTCATGCTGGATTCTTTACACCAAACTCTTAGCCTTCATTTTCTTCCACTCATGCTCTAAACAAGGATGATGGCTTGTTTGCTAAGGGGTGTTTTGTTTTGTTGTACGTGAAAATTTGTATGAATTCCATACTACAAATAGAATCCACCATGGTGTGGTTTAGTCACACAGCTCACAAAACATTTTGTCCATAATAAAATGAATTTTGTCCCCTTCTGGCTTCCCAAGCCATGGTTTTGCTGCAGGGAATTGAGTAATATTGATAGAGTAAGTAGAAAGTCAAATGACCGCTCTGCTCTACTTCGGAAGAATCAGAATCCTAACAGACTATGTATTTGAAATGTACAAATTAAACTCAGTTGCTGCTTCGGCTTAGACCTGAGGGACAAATAAACCTCAGGATAGTGGGGCTTAGAGAATCATGTGAGGGAGCCTGGAGAGGTTAGGATTTTACTTCAGTGCCCTTTTCAGGAACTCTTTTCTTTCTTCTGAAAATATCATGTTTTTCTATGTGGAGCGTAGAAGTTAGGACGCGGTCCATTCCTCAGCTACACCATCTACTAGCATTGTAACCTTAGGCAAATCATTAAATCGCCTGAGTCTCAATTTATTCATCTGTAAAATGAGAGATGATGATACTGGCCTACTTCAAAGGGTTGCTGTAAAGATTAAATAAGATAATGCATGGGATAACATAGTACATGCCTATATGTTATTGGTTTAGTATATTTGGGCAATTGTTTTCAAAACAAAAACAGAGGGTCAAGAACATTTTTGAACTGTTAAAAAAAACCCTAGGAAATGATATTGTCCATCCTCTCTTTTTTTGACCTAGTAGATTTTAAGTATTCAACTTTCACCTGAGATCTTAACCAGTGAGAGACTAATACCATAAACAGTTATTTTGCTTAATGAGAGCATTAAAGTAAAAAAGGTATTTGAAAAAGGGCACAGAATATTGTTATAACTTTTTAATATTATTGGTTTTAAAATAATTTGTTTGCTGATTCTTTTGAAGTGATTTCTAAACAGATAGAATTTTAATTTATTGTACAACTGAATGAGTCAACAGTTGGGATTGAAAAATACATATTCCGTTTTATGATTTATCCAATATTCCTTTCCTCTGTGCACAGAATTGTGGTATACTTGGCATTTAAAATATTAAATATTACATCCAAATTCATGTCTTCACGTATTCATTTAATTATAAGATCATCTGATTTAGACCCAGAAGGCACCTAGTAATTACACAGTGAAAGCTTTTTTTTTAAAAAAAAACTATTCAAGTAACTGAAGCTCTATTCCTTCCATTCTACATTAAGTAACATTTAGTGAGCACCTATATCAACAAGGCACTTACTAAAAGCAAAATCTACTGCTGTCTCCTGTGTATACAAGACTTTGGTCTTCGTAGCAAAAAAAAAAAAGAGATATGATAATTATTCAATTACTTTGGGCTGGTTAGGCTTTGAATTATTCCAACAAAGTAACCCATTAGTGAGGGTGAATTATTTAGAATGCAACTCTGGTTTTAGAAGGACACACACACACATACACACACAGATGTATGGAATTTATCTTGTTCATTAAAGAATGCTAATAATAGCATCACATTATGTAAAGTTATAGCTGATTGTCATATGATATAAGTATATTCTTAGGCATTCTAATGCCTCAATTTTCCATGGTAGTATAGGGGAACAAGAAGTAGCATGATATAGTGCAATCATTTCTAAATTTTTGTGATCATGTATCCCATCAGTAAAAAAAAATATTTCAGTATCCTCCGATATGCATGCATTTATAAATTATAAGCATGTGCAACTTTATTAATATTTAGGTACATTACAAAAATAATACAAAAATAAAAATTAGAAAAGGGTGAGATCAAGGTGAAATAGCATTTAGTGCACTAGAATCAGTAGGGAACTACTGGAATTTGTGGAGTAAATGATCAGACACACATTTGAGGAACAATCACTTTGACAGCTGTGTGGGAATGGTTTGGAAAGGTTTTGGGCATTTGGGCATTCCAGATTACTGGAAAAGTCTAGAGAAAAAGTGATTTTTGCTTAGTGTAGGCTGGTGACTATGTACATTAAAATGAGTCAATTTTTTATGAGTGCCATTGAGATAGAAAAAACAAAATTTGGCAAGTTGATTAGATATGTGGAGTGAAGGAGAGTGTGGAGGGAAAGATGGCACTGCCTAATTAATTGTAGTGAGGGTAGTGCTCTTTACAGTAATAGGGAAGTTTTGAGAAGCAGTAATTTGGGGAGAAAAAATAATGTAATGAGATATGAGATCTATTAAAACTCATGCATATCTCTTCAGCCTTTTTGACACACTCTGTCACACAGGGTCTGGGGCTCTTACTTAGTGGACACTATCTGGGAGTGCAGAGCCAACCCTTGGAAGGATTTCTACCATAGCTATGACATTGCTCTTGGGGAAAGGGGATGAGGATGATTGCGGCAGTTGGAGATGATTTTCCTAATAGCACTTTGAAAAACTGATTCTGTGGATGCTTAGATAGCTGTTAGATCACAACTGGCCTGAGGGGCTGACACCAGGCAAAGAAGTAAAGAGTTTGGTAGTGTGTGCAGCTATACTCTGGGGTGAGTATATTGGGGTTAAGGGTAGGTGGTTGTGTTGAAGAGCCCACACTCTGGTTGATCACACATTCCTTTGGTTTAGGCTGTGGGCCCCACTTTGGAAACCATTGGTGTTGTGGATAGAAAACAGAAAAAAGGAGTCAGGGAGATCTAGGTCCAAGGCCCATGTGTGACACATACTAGTTGTATGACTCTGGGCAAGTCCTTTGATCTCTCACTGCCCCTATGAAGCAGTGTCTTTACTACTACAGGTTGTAGAACAAGTGCCAACCTAAGAGTATAACCTATTAAACCTAATTGAACAGGTGCTAATCTGCATTGGCAGGGTAGTTTCATTACTAAGATTCACTGTAAAACAACAGGTCTAGTTAAAAAAGAATCTGGAGTTTTTGGATGGGGGAAGACTAGACCCAACAGTGGACTCCATCAAAGATAGCCATATGCTTGATGCCTTAGTGTCTCAATATGATTGACGTCTTTCGTGCATGGTATTTCTATCCTAATACATCATTGTCATGATTAATTAGCCAGTGTCATCTTCACCTCCTCACTCTCCTTCACTCCATATAACTAATCAAGTTGCCAAATTTTGTTACTTTTGTTTCAATGGCAGTCATCAAAAATCGACTCATTTCAATATACATAGTCACCAGCCTGTACTAAGCAAAAATCATTTTTTCTCTAGACTTTTCCAATAATTTACTATTTGGGCTCCATGCCTGAAATCTTTTCAAACCATTTCTACACACCTGTCAAAGTGATTGTTCCTCAATTGTGTGTCTGATCATCTACTCAAAAAATTCCAGTAGTTCCCTACTAATTCTAGTGCACTAAATGATATTTCACCTTGATGTCATCCTTTTTAATTTCCATTTTTTTGTATTAGTTTTATAAGGTGTCTAAATATCAGTAAAGTGGGGAAAAGCTATCATCTTTCGGAAAATTGATGAACTTGTCAATTATGTTATTGGATGTTTCTAGAGGAAAATTTGTGAACTGAGGTCATTGGTAGGAGGTAGGAGCCATTCTCTCTAATCAGATATATTTTGAGTCACCAAATCTTTTCTAGCTTATGAAACTCTCAAGGAAAAGATGATGGGTAAATGTGGCTGTTGTCTAAATATTACCCCAAATCTGTAAAGCCTGTAATGTCACTTGTAGTAGCATGGTATTCATATACTAGAAATGCCATATGTTAATTCCACTGAGCCTCCTGGCTAGGTCTCACGAATTCCAGCAGCATAAGGCTGAATCATTCAAGTTATTGGTCTCCTTGAGGATGGTAAGATGTGTATCTAGACTTCTAGGTTACGCCGAAAATGAATATTTTGGTCAGAGTGGATTCTGGCCTGAAGTCATATATAGAGAAATAATTGTCCAACAGTACTCTAACCGTTGTAGAGTCTTTTTGGTCCTGCTTGGGTATACATGAGTGAAATTGTCCGTTATTGATAGATTATGGTTATTCATCCTATTTCCTTCCAGAGACAAAAAAGCCTACATACATAAGCCCCAAAGGCTTGTTGATACTTCTGTTTTCCAATACAGGCAGGAGTTAACAGTGTTTCCCTTTGAACACATAAAACACATCTCACATGTCTCACGGACATCTTATGCCAGTCAAATCTGCTTCCTACCAGCTCAAGGGTCCTGCCTTGATCAAAATGTCCTGAGTCATTAAATGCTGTTGTAGCTATAGAGTGAAATGCCTTACTTCGTACCAGCTGCTTTTTAGTACTTGGATAAGTCTAATAGAGAACTCCAGTGAATAGCTCAAACTTCCACCACTGTCCTAACAGTAAGGTACCCTCTAGGGAATAAAGCTTGGTTCTCCAACATTTTTTGCGTATTTCTTGGCTCATATGCATAACTCACAATCCCCGCTGTACACTTTTTATTGGAAGTCCTAGACTCTTAGTTATATTTTTGTCTAACAATCATTCCTCTCTCTATGTATTACAGATCATCTTCATTCTTTCTATGGGTAGCACCATTGCTTCTAACTCATATGGTTTGTAGGATGGGGCATTTTCATTCATCTTAATGGCTCCTGACCTGTACTGCACACTAAACCTATTATTTGATGCTACTATTACCCACCTCTGATAGGCAACATCGAATTTAGTGCTGGGAAAAATGTAAGTTAATGCATTATAATCAATGTGTACTCAAAACTGAATTATATACTCATAGTCTTTATACTTTTTGGTAGCAGGGTATTTTCTAAATCAACAATTCTGAATTGTGTGTGGTATAACAAACCTCTTTCTTTATAAATCCGCCATTGACAGATGTAATGGGATTCTTATGATCTTCATTTCCCTAGTACATGCCTGTTCCAAAGCTTCTAGGCTAGCCTCAATGCAGAGCACAAAGAGTTTACTTGTCTCTTAGTAAGCCAAAGCTGATGCATGCATGGAAAAGTCAACTATATTATTAAAATCCTTTTCACACTTCTTATTGCAACTATCTCCCAATGGCATTAAAAAGATCAAGCAAACAAACCTTTCTTGGCCTTCTGCTTTTGGGGCTTCCCAATCACATATCTAGTGTGACATCATTGATATCATATTTTCTTCTAATTTTTCTATAATAGCTACAAAATCCTAGAAAATCTTTAGTTCACAAAGCTTCTTTAACGTAGTGAATTCTTTTTAAAAATATCTGGACCCAGGCTTACTACTTATAGTGAGATCATAAGACCTATATAATTAAGAAAAGTTCTGGGACTTATAATGGACAACCTCAGACCAGCTTCTTCTAGGCACCTATGCGTTTTCATTATTCTTTTCTAAGGCTCATCAAAGGTCTTTTCAAAAGATCATGCACTCATTCAGGTACAAAGCATTTCCAAGTAGTTTGAGTCCCCAAACACCTTTTCCATAGTTCTTTGAAAAGTGGGAGAATTTATAGAGGTACTTCAAGTTGGCATAGATCTATCTGTGTCTTCTTATGCCGTGGAGATCCAATAATAATATTTGGTACACAGCTTCAGCCTTAAGGAGCGTCAAACAATCCATAATAAACAACAGTCATGTGGTTGCATTCCAAGAGCCTCTCCTAGGTGCAGATAGTTTTCAGACAGTACCTAGGGCACTCTGAACCATGGAATTCTAGGAAATAGACAGTTTCCTTAGACTCCCCTGGTTGCTCCTTTTGCAAGTAGAAAAAGGAGTATAAATAGTATAACAAAGTTTACAACTCATATTTGACTCACATGTACAATAGTGTCAGTCATAGGCTAAAAATCTGGATCTTGGGACTAGAAACTTGGTTCTATGTTTTCAGACTTGAGATCTGGTATGTAATGAAACTCCCACAAGTGGTGGGTTTTTTTCTTTTCTTTTGCTAGCTGGAATCCCCAAACATGTCTCGGCACAGCTAGTTCATCACTTGTGAAACAAGATAAATGAAAATCAATGGCTGGCCCTAACAAAGAAAAGTCTGCTGTCACTATGTCACCTTAGCATCCCGTTGATCTCGAGACTGCCAGTAAATCCTACATCATTCCAGCTGCAGTTGCTTTTCAAATCATTAATCATCTCTCCCCTTGCACCTTTTAAGAAATATCCTCAAATGTTAGCAATATATTCATGCATCAAAATAAGGGTCTTTTAATATTGAGAGGATATGTGGTATAAAATAGATTGTGTATTAGACATGGATTCAGAATGATTGAAGTTCAAATCCTGCCTCTGATACTTCCCACATATGTGAACATGAATCTTACTCAAAACTCTCTGAGCCTCAGTTTCTTCATCAGTGAAAAGGAGATAAAACTGCTTTTCCTACCTCAGAGATTTTGTATGGCTCAAATGAGATGAGTGAAAAATGCACCATAAACTTTAACATTCTATATAAATATTAGCTATTATTTTAAAGAGAGAGAAGTAAAGTAGGGGTCTGGGCATAGTTAAACAATTAATGGCATTTGTTCCAGAATTCATTGCCATAGTAACTACATATATCTTTAGTTTTTCTTTGCTTCAGTATTCATAGATACCTGAAATATATTTTTTAACCTAGTATTTGATATTGAGTATCTATGGAGACATAAGTCTAACATATATATTTAGTAACAGGTGCAAGGTTTGTGTTTAAAGATCGTTTGAGCTTGTGTTGCCATTAGCAAAATAGGAAAACTACTGTGTATTTTTATAATGTTTCCATTACATATGTCTGAAATGTGTTGCCAAAGAATACCTTTGATTTCATTGATGTGGGTGGGCACTCTTTTCACTAATTCTGATCATAACTCCACCATGAGCCCACCCAAATTCATCAACTCCTGGCTAATCTTGCATTGATTATACTCTTTGCATTTAGCTGGTCCCATAGGATCATAGATTTAGGAAGAAGGAAGGCATTTTAAAGTAGATAGGTCATTTTAGTTTAACGGTTTCTCTTTAAAATCTTGTATTATGTCCTATTGCAAGGGTGTAGAAACTGCAGCCTCGAGGCCACATGTGGCCCTCTAGGTCCCTAAGTGAAGGCTTTCGATCGAATACTATGTGAAATTTGGGTTCAGTCAAAGGGCTGAACTTGAAGACCTAGAGGGTTACATGTGGCCTCAAGGCTGCAGGTTTCCCATCCCTGTAAACAGAATTATGGCTACTTAAAGTAGTGTTATATAAAGCTGTTATACGATAGCAAGACTCCCTTAACATACGAATATGTACGTCAGTGTAGGTATGCGTATGTGTAATAATATACATGCACACATACATGTATATATGTGCACATACACATACACACACAGAAGAATGTTTTCCTTAAATGAAATCATCTTGGAAAAGTATTCCAATGATATTTTGGTTGCATAAAACATCTTTTTTTTTTAATTCTATCTTCTTTGGAAATGCTTTCAGAATAAATTTATAAGCAATTGACTTCAATATATTAAACAACAAACATTTTAAAATTTCCTATTATGTTCCAAGTCCTGGGGATACAAAGACAAAAGTGAACCAATCCTGCTCTCAGGGAGTTTTCAATCTGTAATATCTTTGACTTATTTCTCAAAAACAGATTCATTGTCATGTAGAACAGATTCCTTTTTTTTCTCTTTTCTTTTTTTTGTTGATTTATTTAATTAACTTAATATTTTTAGTTTTCAGCATTGGTTTTCACAAGAGTTTGAATCACAAATTTTCTCCCCATTTCTACCTTCCACCCCACTCCAAGATGGCATATATTGTGGTTGCCCATTCCCCCTATCCCCTTTTCCCTTACTTTCTTGTAGGGCAAGATAAATTTCTATGTCCCATTACCTGTGTATCTTATTTCCTAGTTGCATGTAAAAATTTTCTTTTGAACATCTGTTTTTAAAACATTGAGTTCCCAATTCTCTTCCCTCTTCCCTCCCCACGCACTCTCCCTAAGAAGGCAAGCAATTCAACATAGGCCACATGCACGTCAGGATGTAAAACCCTTCCACAATACTCATGTTGTGAAAGATTCACTATATTTTGTTCCTTCCTATCCTATTCCACTTTATTCAGTTTTCTCCCTTGACCCTGTCCCGTTTCAAAAGTGTTTGCTTTTGATTACCTTCTCCCACATCTGCCCTCCCTTCCATCATCCCCCCTTTTTTATCTCCTTCCTTCTTTTTTCCTGTGGGGTAAGATACCCAGTCGAGTGTGTATGTTATTCCCTCCCCAGGTCAAATCTGATGAGAGCAAGATTCTCTCATTCCCCCTCACTTGCCCCTCTTCCCTTCCTACAAAACTGCTTTTTCTTGCCACTTTTATGCAAGATAATTTTCTCCATTTTATCTTTCCCTCTCTCAATATATTCCTCTCTCATCCCTTCATTTAATTTAATTTTTTAATATATCATCCCTTCATATTCAACTCACCCTGTGCCCTCTGTCTATATATATATATATATAATATATTTGTATTATGTATATATATTATATATATATATATGTATACATACATGTATGTTCCCTTCAGCTTCCTTAATACAGAGGTCTCATGAAATATACACATCATCTTTCCAAGTAGGAATGTAAACAAGACAGTTCAACTTTCATAAGTCCCTTGTGATTTCTCTTTCTTGTTTATTTTTTCCTACTTCTCTTGAGTCTTGTGTTTGAAAGTCAAATTTTCTATTCAGCTCTGGTGTTTTCAGTGAGAAAGCTTGAAATTCCACTATTTTATTGAAAGTCCGTATTTTGCCTTGGAGCATGATATTCAATTTTGCTGAGTAGATGATTCTTGGTTTTACTCCTAGCTCCATTAACCTCCAGAATCTCATATGCCAAGCCCTTCAATCCCTTAATGAAGAAGCTGCTAGATCTTGTGTTATCTTGATAGTGTTTCCACAATACTCAAATTGTTTCTTTCTGGCTGCTTGCAGTATTTTCTCCTTGATCTGGGAGCTCTGGAATTTGGCGACAATATTCTTAGGAGTTTTCTTCTTGAGATCTTTTTCAGGAGGCGATCAGTGGATTCTCTCAATTTCTATTTTGCCCTGTGGCTCTAGAATATCAGGGCAGTTCTCCTTGATAATTGCTTGAAAGATGATATCTAGGCTCTTTTTTTTTGATCATGTCTTTCAGGTAGTCCAATAATTTTAAAATTATCTCTCGTGGATCTATTTTCCGGGTCAGTGGTTTTTTCCAATGAGATAGTTCACATTGTCTTCCATTTTTTCATTCCTTTGATTCTGTTTATAATGTCTTGATTTCTCCTAAAGTCACTAGCTTCCACTTGCTCCAATCTCATTTTTAAGGTAGTATTTTCTTCAGTGGTCTTTTAGACTTCCTTTTCTGATTCTGCCTTTCAAGGCATTCTTCTCCTCATTGGCTTTTTGGAGCTCTTTTGCCATTTGAGTTACTCTATTTTTTAAGGTGTTGTTTTCTTCAGTATTTTTTGGGTCTCTTTTAGCCAGTCTTTGACTTGTTTTTCATGGTTTTCTCGCATCACTCTCATTTCTCTTCCCAATTTTTCCTCTACTTCTCTAATTTGCTTTTCCGAATCCTTTTTGAGCTCTGCCACGGCCTGAGACCAGTTCATGTCTTTCTCAGATGCTTTTGATGTAGGCTCTTTGCCTTTGTTGACTTCTTCTGGCTGTATGTTTTGGTCTTCTTTGTCACCAAAGAAAGATTCCAAAGTCTGAGTCTGAATCTGGGCTCGTTTACGCTGCATGGCCATGTTCCCATCCAACTTACTTGACCCTTGAGTTTTTCAGCAGGGTATGACTGCTTGTAGAGTAGAGAGTACTTTGTCACAAGCTTGAGGGGCTGCACTGTTTTGTTCAGAGCTATTTCTACACAACAAGCTCTGCCACACCAGCTCTCCTCCTCCACCAAGAACCTGGACCAGACTCAGATCTAAGCTGGCTCTGCACTCCTACTCAGATCAGCCATTTAATTCCTCCCACCAGGTGGGCCTGGGGCCAGAAGCAACTGCAGCTGTGGCTCTGTAAGCAGCCTTGGAGTTGCATCACCTCTGCTGCCACTGGAGTGGTGGCCAAACTGTGAACTCTTTTCACTCTGTCCCAG
>CM053626.1:108940153-108957096 GCA_028646595.1 Phalanger gymnotis | reverse complement strand
TATTGAAAAAATATATATGAGAACTTCAAAGGTATAAAATCAAAGTAGAAAAGACTATTTCCCTTCCTGTCCAGCATCTTGCTTACTAGTTACCAAATATTAACAAGCCAGAGTAAGCATGTTTAGATGTAATTTTACAGTCACTATAGGAGATATTAAATAGTCTAGAAGTCACTTGAGTGTGTGTAATATATCTGAACCTTCATATCCTGAAACTTAAATGCTACATAGTATGAGGAAGTCCTTCTACAACAGCCCTATCCAAAAGATGGCTGAAATATTGCAGTCGTGAGTCAAAATCTGTTTTCCTTTAACTTCTATGTGAAAGAGTGTTTCATTTATAATACACATTTATATATGCAAATACATATTTTGTATATGTACACATGTAAAGGTAGTGATTACACACATGTATACATATACATATACACACACATAGGCATGTCATGTTAAAATATATGGAATTTCTATCCCACTTATGATATGCCTATATAGAAAGAAGGTATAATTTTTAGCATCTTTTGTGTTCCATGCAATTTTTATCTGGGGAAATAATATAATTAAAAGGAAGTAAAATATCAGAGAATAAATAGATACCTAATATCAGCTATTTAAGTGAAATATTAACTATTATGTTTATCCTTTAAAGAAATAATATACTCAATTTTAATCACATTTTAAGAAAACATCTATTTTAGTTCAAATGATAAATCCATGACTAAAAGAGTTTTCAGAATTTCATTTATCTTTTGCCTTGAAACAAGTCACATAATTAACTACGTTAGAATTATCAGTATCTAAGCACAATTCTCCAGTCTTCTTTAATAACACATCTAAATTTTTATTTGACATATTTGTCAATAGTTTAGCTATACAAGACTAATTTTTAATAATTCCTAATATTTATATGTTGTCAGCATTGCTTGTCTATACTCTATGCAGTAAAGTGATACAGGAAAGGAAGGAGAGAAGTTATCAAAGCTTGTTATTAGGTTGATATAGAAAGTTAACACCTTCTTTTTTTATTCATCCTGAGCTGTCCTCCTTTACTGGTATGCATGATAAGTATTCCCTTGTCACTGAATGAATGGAAAGGCAATCCAGTCCCATTTATCTCACCCTGTCCTATCACTGATACTTGAAATTCTATCCAAACTTAGGATTAATTATTCCATTATTTAGAAACCATTTTACACATTGGTATTCAAGGGTTTATTCCTTTCTAAAATGTTTGTTTGCCATTATGTAGACATGGACAGACACAACAAGAGACAACTAAGACCAGGAATAAAGGAAATTTCTCTAAAATGAGCAATATTTTCAATGTAAGAGAACGTAATAAGATGCAATAAAAAAGCAACACTTACTGTGGGAGAAAACATATTTACATAAATTACCATCTCTGCTTCTGAGGGTGACATATAAATACAACAGAGGTATTAACAGTAACATGAAATGATTCAAAACCATATCACTATAAGATTTTTCTAACCATCTTTCTTTCTTTATAATCTCACTAACATTTTATTGCTTAAGTATTATATCCAGCCTTCTTTGCCAAAAGCCATTAAATCTGAATGAAAGTTGGAGACAATATCAGAATTGTAGTAAATAAATATATTCATCTTCTCTTTTCTTAACTAAATACATATTTTTGGAAAACACAGACATATTAAGCTATGTGGAGAAAACTATATATTTGAAAGTGGCCATGTACTCACCTTGAAAAGAGCATCAACAATTTATTTTTAATCAGCAGTTGTAAAATGTGACCCCCTAAGGTTCTATAACTTTGTCTTCATTTATCCAAAGTTATTGTTTTTCTAATTTTATAGCCACCTTTTATCTTGTGTTTCATTTTAAAAAGTATAATGGAAACATTTCACTATAGTTCTTTTCCATATCGGGTCAATGTGCTCTGTGCATTTTGTATTGAAAATTAGAAGGCGAAAATTGTTGCCCTGGGAAATTGACCATTTAAATAAAATTGAATTTCTAATGACCATGGATACATAAATATAAATGAAAATATACATAGAGTTATCTGCATCATCAATTCAATGTGTGTCACTTTTAAGAGTTGCTATGGGTCTTGGGGTAGGGAGAGCATCAGAAAACTTCAATCATCATTTAGCATTGGACGAAAGTATAAAATATATCTCTCCATTTTCATGGCTTTTGAGTTAGTATGAGGCCAAATTTGAAGCTTCATATGTCCAATTATCTAATATTTTCCTTAAGCACATTTTGTTTTACATAAAACAAAACATTTCAAGACCAGAACTTCCCCTTACTTTTTTATAGCATGCTTCTTTTGAAAGTCATTATATTCCTTCCTTTTTCTGTGTAGAAAATTCATACTACTGCCTTGCCTTTTTTAATTTTCACTCACTTTGAATCAATCATTTAAATGTTGCCAATTCACCAGACTAATGATGCCATCTACAACCCAAAGGCCCTAGTTTCTATATGGTGCTCAAGTATTTATTCTGTTAAATAATGTAGCTGTCCAACTCTGTATTCACTCCATGGACTGAACTAAATGATGAGCAGCAAAATTATGACATAGGCAATGACTATTGTTGGTGCCAGTCAACCTCATCCTCCAGCATCTCTCTCAATGCCTCTTTTTTCTCTCTCACCTTCATGGTAGCTTTGTTTTAGATTATTTCTCTACCCACAAATATCCTCACAAGTACTGGTTGATTCCTATCTCTACACACTTTCAGCCAATGATGTGGAAAAGGAATACAATAGCAATAGTGATAGAAATAGTTTCCCAATCTGCCAAAAAGGCATTATTCTCCTGGAAAATGTTCACAAAGACATCCTAATTCCTTACATGGCCATAAGTCTTAATCAAATTTGGTCATGTCACAGTACAGTCAAAAGTATATAACATTTGAGAGCACCACCGTCCAATTCATGGAACAGGTTCCCCAGTGGATAACTGCTCCAGATCCAAGTAATTTGGGGGTCTATACTCCTAATATTATAGCTTATGAGCCCTCACTGATGTGTTTATCTTTAATAATCAGAATACACAATTGGTTCAAAGTAAAGACAATTAAATGATATAGTACAAAAGGTAGCAACATCATGCCCCCATAAACATGGGGTACACATTCCCATAAATAGGCAGAACACAAATAGGAAGAACGAAGACACATGCAAAAGCATAAACATCAAGACCATTTGTGACTAAGGCATATGTATAGAGAGGCAACTCTTGTCTCCAACACTGTTGGGCCACTGCTGTCTTGTAATGATTCCCATCATGCTCTTGCTAGAGGCATCATTCTTAGGTATCTGCTAGCTAGACCTCTTCACCTGGTCCCCATTGATTTCAAATTTCCATTGAATGCAGATCCACTTCACATACCAGTTAGAGTCCTCTCCAAAGGATATGCTTCATATGGACTGTGGCTTAGCTGTAGCCTTGATTATTTCTTCCTCAGGAAAGATCAGATGCTGCCAAGATTTCTTAGCTTAAAGTATATGCATAAGCATAGCCCAGCTTTGTCAGAAAAGACAGACAATAGCTATGCCCTAAGACTAACAAAAGCTTTATTTTTATTATTTTTATTAACATGTTTTTCACAGCCTAGCCTCCCTTTTCTGTAGCAGGAGATTTTTAAGTCCAGATGCCAAGTTCTTTAAAATAAAGAATACTATCTTCACAAATAATTAATGACTTAAGGCTTAGTCATTTTGGGACTTCTCTTCTTAATCCAGGGTTTCAGAGACTTTAACCTAGTTTAAGGCAAGTAGTCACTATAATAACCAAATTTTTACATTGGAAGGCTAGGCCTATGAATGACATAATTGCTATTTGCTTAACAACTTCAAGACATTCAGGATTCCCAAGATTTTTCCAATGTGTTCTCTCATATAGATGAGTAGCAATGAAAAGTAACATAGAAAAACTAAACCTAAGGGGGCAAGGTCATTTTCTCCATCACATGCTCAGCCATATTTTTTGTCCATTCATATGTAGATGAAGCTTATCCAAGTCTGAAGTGAATGAATGAAAACACATTTATTAAGTGCTTACTATGTGCAACGCATTCTACTAAGCCCCGTGAATGCAAATAGACAAGCAATTTTGTCCTGGTTCTCTCAGATCTCACATTCTAATAAGGGGAGACAAAACATACAGGGTTTCAGGTACGAGTCAAATATAAAGGCTCCATAGTCCTTAGAACGAAATGGAAAAGAGATGGTAATGCATCCTCTTTAATGTTATTTACACTAATGGAAATAATCATTTTTAATATTGAACTATTTGACAATGCTAAGGATTTGTGTATAGCTGAGGAAGCAGGGGTGTAGCACATGGCAGTTAACAAGTCAGATCTTCACAAGGACTGCTTGCCTGGATCATGGCTATGAGGGCAAGGCTAGAAGCATAGCCTTGTGCACTTGTGATCACAGTCCTAGACTATTTCCACTGAGGCCAGAGAGGAGGTTCTCTGGCAGACACTGCCTCTTCCAAAGTTTTGCCTTATCCTCTTCTCCATGATAGGGAAAGAATCTGAAGCAGGAAAAGACAATTTTTGTAGCAGCTAGTAGATCTTAGTACTGGTTACTACATAGCCAAAAAAAAACTGTAACTTTCCATTTTGCTGTTGTTTCAGTAATCAATTATTCAATAAGCATATATTAAAAATCTATTAGATGCCAGACACTATGTTAGATTCTGGCAATATAAATACAATGAATAAAACAATCCCTACTTGCAAGGGACTTACATTCTAAGGGGAAAGATTCCATTGCTATCTTTTATCCTCTTTCTATTAAGAAACTAGAGGCTGCTAATCCTGGTGGTGTGATTTATATGATTATTCATGTCCTAGGTAAAGGTTTAGAGAATATGTGAGTCTGCTGAGAAATACATCAGCAAAGAGGGAGGTTACAGGGAGGGGAGATTCAGTGGAGGTAATGAACTTCCAGGGGATCACAAACACTTTAGATGTACTTTGCTATAGTTCTCCCAAGCTGGTTTAAGTAAATAAGCAAGAGAGATTTTAAGCAGAGAGAGATTAATAACATAAAGCAAATCAAAAGCCCCTAGGTGTAGTAGAATGGATTTGACAGTCAAGAGGAATTTGTAACTGTGAATACTGTGTAGGTCACCTTTTCAATTCTTTGCTAATGTTTAAGCATCCCCTTCCCCCACCCCAGCAGTGTTTTTCCTCCCCTGCCAGTCTTTCATGTATTAATTAGTATATGGTGGGGGCGGGGAATGCATCTACCATCAGCTATAAACATTTTTTTTTAAAACCACATATAATTTTATCAGCATAAGGAGCTCCAGAAAAAAATCTTCAGTGCCAATGAAGCAGATGAGTGCCTATTTGCAGTTCACACTTTTAGAGTTGTCTGGGACACTAAGAAGTTAAGCAATCTAAGCAGGGTCAGAGCCAGTATGTATTTAAGGTGGAACCTAAACCCAGGTCTTCCTGAGTTCGAGGATAACTCTCTAGATTCATTATTTCACCCTAGACCCTTTATCATCTGGGTTGAACTTACATTTCCATTCTTATCTTATTCTACTACTCAATGCTCCATCTAAACTGAACACAATTTCTAAATCCACTGTTTCATGGTTATGTTCTGTGCTTTCTTATCTCCATGCCTTTTTTCATTTTCTTTTCATAGGTTAAAAACGCTCTCCCCACTCATCTACCCTGCTGAAATCCTATCCACCCTTTACTATTTGACCCAGATCAAACGCCAGTTATTCCAACAAACCTTCCTGTTTCTTTCAACCAGAAGTGGTATTTAAACATATTTTGTTCACATTTACCTTATGCATTTATCACCTTCTATGTTATGTATATGTCTTATGTGTATATGTTGCTTGTGTATGTATTATCTTCCATATTAAACACTACATTTTTGAGGTCAGCTTTATATTTCCCTTGATACACAGCATTACATGTTTCAAATAGAAGGTTCCTTGATGTTTGTTATCTGTTGAAGCAGCTTCCAGGGTATACCAGATGGTCAGCATGGATTGAGCCCAATTCCCTCTGCTTAGTAACAGAACCAGTGGAAATTATAAGAATAACTGATGTATTACCACTATCAATTTATGAGGTGTTTCACTGCCACATTGATACTGAGCCATGAACAACTACTTTTGTGGGGATTATCATAGAATGGAAAGTACCCTGAATCTAAGTCAGGAGACCTTAGTTCAGGTCCTGCCTCAGATACTCAGATGAACAATTCATACACTTCAGTCACTCCCATCCTCAGTTTCTTGGTTTTAAAATGGGATTAATAAGAATTTTAGAGGCAGCATAGTATAGCGGGAAAAAATGAATGTGGAATAAGGACATCTGGGTTCAAATCCTGACTGTGCCACCTGCTAACTCTATGTGTGTTAGTAAGTAATATGACCTCTCCAAAGTCTCAGTTTCCTAAACCTTAAAATAAGAAGTTGCACTGAATTACTTCTAAGGTACTCTTCTAGCTCTAAATCCAACAATCTCAATCTTAACCTTGTTTCTCACCCATACATGGTACAATGATATATAGACCTCTGAGACTACACGTGCTGTCTCTGTCTCTCTTAGCTGTTACTTTCTCTTGCACAATACTGTGTTTAGTAATTCACAAAAGAAACAGTAAATAGACTTCTCATCTCCCTTAACAAAGACTCTTTACCTATTTTAATTGCTAATGAACCCTTTCCTTCTTTTCCTTGTTTTTCTACCCTATTTTTCTTTGGTGACATTTGAGATTTGTCATTATTTGGTTTCTACTTCAAATTCCTCCTTCCACACTCTGCCCCAGTTCCATTTGATTATGTAATGTCACCAGGAGCTCAGTCACAGCATGTGCAGTTGAATTGTTGACAAGTGATGTTTAGAACTTAGAAAAGCAGAGTAAAAAGTCTAGAGAAATAACAAAATGCTATTTGAACTTTACTCTATCTCCACTCCAACTCTTTATTTCTATTTAAAGAGAAGTGGCATGTTTGTTAAAAAGGAAAGGGGGAAAACAGTGCCACCAATATTGCATAAACAATAAAAATGCATCCTTCTAGAAAGACAGCTCCCATCTAGCCAGTATTTAAATGCTTTCATCCAGAGTGCAAGGGTATTTCTATTTGTCTCTATGCATCTTTGGTTTTGTGTTAGAATGCCAATTACAAATCCAATTCTGCAGCCTGTCAGCTACCAGCACCAAGCAGTTCCATTTATGAACCTGAAGTGGAGCTCTGGTTTGTCATAAGAATAGTGCATTATGACACTGTTAGGAGGGCCAATCCTTTTTATGGAGAATATTTCATATTTATTATTTCAAATAAAAATCAATTATAAGTCCAGTACAAATCACAAATTGATTAACATGGGTTGCTGGCCAGCTAAAGAGGTTTTCAAGGGCTCAGGCTACAGCCGGCTGAACACAGAGTAGTTTATTCAGTTAGGTCTTAGGAATTTTTGAAACAGTCATTACTTTGCATTAAAATTCTATAGCAACATTTTGGGCAGCCCATGGGGCATAGAATTCAGTTCTTGGGCAGTGATTACATTTAGTTTACTAATTCATCTCCATATAATATTGCAATGGGGTATCTCTGCTGATAAATAGATCCTTTTTTATTGCTGTGCTGTATGTTCCCAAGATTATGTCTTGGATAATGTCCTGTATTTGGTTATTTAAAAAGGAAATTAGAACAGACTGGATTTCCTAGTATCATCAGCCATTAATGGATCCTTAAAGCACTACAAGGCTATGACAATTGATGAAAGAGCCCAAATGAGCCTGATGTTGGATGAGGAACTGTAACCTAAAAGGAGGAAGAATTCGTAAAAACCTCTATGGGGAAAGCAATTAGCTAACAGCAATACTGTTGGCTTCTCTTTAGGCATGCTTTGAAGTTATGTCATTATGAATTTTTTTTTTAATTATTTGGAAATATTTTCATGCCTACATATCTATTCCCTGCCTCTACCCCAATGCTTATTAGCTATTGTGAAGTACCATGCACACAGGAAAAGGAACAAGACTAAGACTTAGAAGAACCAAGTTTCAGCTCTGCCACTGTCATGAATTAGTAGTGTGATTTTGGGAAAATCACTTAACATCTTGGTCTTCATTCTTTTCATATGTCAAATGGGGGAAATAATGCCTGTCCTGCCTACGTCCCAGGATCATTTTGAGACTCAAATGAGATACTAAGTATAATAGCAGTAATAGCTCATATTCGCATAGGCCTTTAAAATAAAAGTTCACAATGCACTTTACTCAAAACAAACCTGGGAGGAAGGTAGTAGAAGGGAAGTACAGTTTTCCCAATTTTATACCTAAGAGGTTAAGTGACTTGGCCATGGTCACCCAGCTATAAAGCATCAGAGGTAGCATTTTAACTCAGCTTCCTTGCTTTCAAATCCAGGATCCTTTTCACTATACATATGCAAAGGCTTTATCTCTCTTAGTTCCACAAAGCCCAAAATATGTGTATTTGGGATGGAGGAGCATGGTGTAGTAGAAAGAGCACCAACTCTGGAGACAGACAGCCTAGTTTCATATCCCACCACTGATGTTTAATAAAAGTGTGACCTTAGGTGAATCACTTCCCATGGCCCCAATTTTCTCATCTGAAAAATAATGGGGTTGGCCTAAATGGCTTCTGAGATTCCTTTGAGAACTATGTACGTGATTCTGTTTAATCAATCAATCAACAAGCATTTATTAAGTGTGTGTTGTATTCTAGGCACTGTGTTAGGTGCCAAATATTCAAGAAGAAAAATGATATAGTTCCTTTCATCAAATAGTTTACAGAAGTGTACAAATGGCATGGGACAAGCATTAATTTTGATACAATTTTATTTTGTGACAGCAATTTGTCAACTGTGTGTGTGTGTTTTCCTAACACTCAGAGTACCTGACCTTTCCCAGATGAAACTAGACTGATCTGCTTTCCCCACCCTTTAGTTCTCTATCATTTGAATGCTGTATTTTGTGCCATACCCGAGTATTTCATTGTTTGCAGTGTTTTTCTAATCCTGTGGTTTTTGAAAGTAGATATTACTTGAAGGACAAGGGTATAAGCTGTAGCTTTTATGTAGTAGGTATCAAAGACTTTTAGAGATATTGCAGTTGATGTCTGATGAAACAGTCATTTGAATGGATACAGATTGTTCAGTTCCCCTATACCTGCACTAGGAAAACCCTGTAATTCTCACCAGACTGAATAATGATAAAGAAATCCAGTGAGAAGCTACACTGACTTCTTCTGCCCCAGAACTTCATAGAACGTCAGCCAGAAGAGCAGGGCAATATAAAAGGAAACCATCAACAAATCCACTTCTAGCTCAGGTAAACAAGAAAGCAGCCTCCCGCTATGACCAGAGATGGTACAGAGACACTTGCAGCCTATAGGGCTCTCTGTCAGGAGGCAGCAAAAGTGCAGGATGACCCTGAGAAAGTGCTAGGATGGTATGGACTTATAGTAAGGCCCTTGAATACCTAGATGAACAGTAAGATCCAGTGAGGGAGATGCAGAGACCAGTATGGGACAATAGTATCTTGTCCTGAAAGGCCAGAGAAGGCCCTGAAAAGACAACTCTCTGAAACTCAAAGATTTAGGTGACCTATCCCCAGGAAGAGGATGTCAGTGCAGAAAGTCAGAGAATACAGGGTAAGATCAAGAAAGACCAATCATCACGCCCAAGCTCCAATTATGGAACAGAGCTGGATAGATGAGTAAGCCAAAATGTCTACCACCAGTATTAAAAATTACTGCCAAGCTACAGATTGTTCCAAAAGAAGAGTAACTATTAAAAAAAATATAAGCAGAATCAAAGGAATAAAAGTGATATTCCCCTAGGATTATATGAATATGTGGGGAAAATCAAGCAAGATATAAAATAAATAAAAGGCCTGGAGAAAAGGACTGGAAAGAGAATTGATACCTTAGAAAAGAAAGTGATAAATTTATGCCCAAGTCATAAAACCCTCATTCACTTCCTGAGGACTAGGTAGATGTGTGATGTTTCACTCCTTCCTCAGGGATCTCCAATACATTTAGGGGACTGAGGAGTCTCTTTTCTTTACCATTGGCTCAACCCTCCATTAACTGTTTTCTTCCCAGTTTTAGCAGTTCTAGTACCCAAGTTCTGTTTAACCTCTTAACAATCCCTTGACTATTATAAAGGAATATCTTCTTCAAAGGTATAGCATGTCCAAACATTACAGACACTTCCCTTCTACACCCCCTGCCATACAAAACCTGGGCATGATAACTTCCCTTCCCTTTCCTAGGTGGAGGGACATAATCCCTTCTATACCACACAGATCTCTTTGGAAATGAGATGAATTAAGTTCACATCTTTGCTGAGTTCTTACATAAAATTAATCCCACCCAGTTCCAAATCCAAATCCTCCCTGAGCTTGCCTCCCAGCACCTTGGCTTCTCAGGACTTTAGTGTTGCATTGGTTTTGTGAACATGGGCTCTCTAATGCCCATTTAATGCTCACTGATTAAATGTGCTAGAGCTTCCCTTTTCCACAGGGGAATCAGACAATGGAGTAGAGCAACAACTAGCTAAACAGGAGGACTACTGAAGCCCAGGGCTGCTTGACATACCAGTGATCCTTTGTGAGTAAAGCTGAACTAAACTCGGAGATGCCTGTCACTCCTGAAACCAGTCTTGACCAGCTCAGAAAGAGCAGCAAACATCCTGCTTTCTGATTTGTTGTGTTTGTGGATGTCTTCTCCATGCACCCCCACTTCCCTGACTTCCTAATCTATACCTCACCCTTTTCCTACTCCCCTTTCAGCAGCTGAGAAATTTGTCTCTCTGCTCCAGCTTCCAAGCTTCTTTTTAGGTAATGCTTTTATAATTTGTGAACTGTGATCGGACTCTGACTCATTCTAGGTCCCCCTTTTGGACCTGGAGTTTCTCCCGTTTTAGCAGTTTACAGGGGGTTTTATTTTATCAGTTCTAATAGAATCTTGGGCTCCCAAGATCCTCATGGCTCAAACTCAGAGATCTAAGACTCCAATCCCATGACCTAGAGCTGAAAAAAATAATTAAATAGACCCAATTTCCATATCTGTTTTTTAGGGCCGCTGGGTCAAAGAAAAGGGGAAAATGACTTACTAAATAGAACCCCTGCAATGAGTAAATGAATCCATTACTCCTGGATACCACCTGAAAGTCAATGACTATGCTTCCATTTGGGGAGATTTGAAGACACACACAGCTCCAACTAAGCAGCCACTGGAAAGAGACTGCTCCTAATCACCCACTGTCTTCTCTCAGAAGCAGGTCTCTGATGTCTCCCCTGTGAGTATCTCTATGTTAGGAGATCTGGGCATATACTAATGTTCTGTTACCCACATAGACAATATTTTAGATAAAATCTTCAACAAGATGTACATTTCATCCTTTTTACATATGCAGTCTTCTAAAAATATTCCAGCCTTTCAGACTTTTACTGAGCCAAGGTTTTATGAATGATAAGTGAAAAAGCCATTTGGCTCTTAATGGTCATTATTAACATCACTCTTATATTCTATAATTTGGATCCATCTACATGTGAGGCATCATCTGAAAGACACATGATATGACAAAATATTAAAGACGTAAGAGTTTAGATTCTACTTCTTTGAACTAACATCACTGAACCTTATTTTCTTCATCTGTAAAATAGACAATGGTCCTTACTCTACCTCTATCTGGGGCTATGGTAGAGAAAATATTTTGTAAACTGTATAATGACATATAAATTGAAGGTATTTTAGATTTTCATAATAAAAAGATAGAATTTCATGATGCAAGCAACTTTTAGATATCTCCTAGTGCAGTCTCTTCATTTTGCTTATGAGAAAACTGTGTCCCTAAGAATAAAAATGACATCCCTAAGATTATCTAACTAGTGAGAAGCAGAGTTACAGTTCAAACCCAGTCCATCTGCATATAAATCCAAGATTTGTCCCCTCTATGTGAAAGTAAATAATGAAGATCGAAGAATTTCTCTGATTTCAAACAATGGGCAGTAGTCTTCCACAATGAAATGAAAAGCAGAAGTCACGCAATTTCTGTTCATAAGCACAAATGTATATATCAGTAAAAAAAATACATATTCTTTATATATTCATACATAGTCTCTGGAAATAACTATGTCAGCCAGTCCTCAGGCTTCTACACTGTACTTTGATCATAGAAAAGTAGGAATAGCACATTGTGACCAGTTAGCAAATGAATCTATCAAAAAGAATTGCATTTCCTCCAGCCTTGGCATGATTTATTTTTCTCAGAATGACTGAACACAGTTAGCCTTTCTTAGAACTGTATTTATGACTATGATGGGACTTATTCTTTGACAGAATAGTCAGCCATGGAAGTGGTATGAGATGAGGGGTACAAAAAGGCTCTACCAACCTCCAAACATCTCCCTTTCCCTCATGTCACAATCTCGAAATAAAAATGAGTATTTAAAAAGCTCACATTTGTACTGTCTTTGGGAATACTTTCTCAGGCAACTCAACAATAAAAGTAAGTATGTTATTATTCCTTTCTTTCTGTGATCAATTCTATGATCCAATTTGTTTAGATTAATAGTTGGGGAATAGTCTTTCTGCCAACGAAAACTAGTGACTACTTGGTAATTTATCATTTTAGAGTTACCCAGGTCAGCCATCAAGTGCAAATCATATATTAAAGGAATCCTTGTTGTCATATATCCAGCTCTCTAATTTCTGCTTAAATACATCCAAGGAAGTGCAGAAACAGTCAATGGGAAACTGACCTGAAATATATATCCCACGATGCCCTGAGACTCAATAGACTCCACCACTGATGAAGCATTCTCAGTTGGGCAGAAACTCACCAAAGTTGAAAAGACAAGAGAGCAAATGAGAAAAAGTAGGGTAAAGAAGAAGACACCAGTGAGATGTTAAAATGACAGAGAAAATAGATATTGTCTCCTCCAGGACTTTTTTCACTCAGCATGTCTTTAATATCAAATTTATATCTGTTTGTTTGTTGTTTGTCCTTTGTTCTCAGAAAGGACCAATGATATCAGGATGATGATGCCTTGACTTACAAGTGAATTTAAGTGAGACAAGGCTGTGCAAAGCCATTATCTCCACTATCTCCTCCAGAATCATCAGAGTCTAGTGACAAGATGCAGGTCAGAATATGGCCCCAGATGCAGTGGGAGACCTTGGCCTTTTTAAGCTAAGGTCTTTTCCCAGGTCTCAGTTTGTCTGAGGCAATACCAACTCAGTAGTTAAAAGCTAGGTAAGAATTGAGGTAAAAGATGACCTACTTTGCTTTCACAAAAAATCAGTCAGGAAGGAGAAGACGCTCAGAGTTTCTAGCCAGAACAGAAACAACAGGTATTTATAGTCACTCTGGAAAGCACCAAAACGAAAACAATGAGAAAGTGAGGCTTGGGTTGAGGCCTATTATTGGCCAATTAGTGAAAGCCAGAGTGATTTGGGGTTAAAGGCATAGTAAAGTAGCTCTATTTGAATCTCAATGGGCTTTATCAAAGCCTGGTTTTTCAGAGCTATATTTCAAGAAATCATAAGTGAAAACTACATGAGACAAAAGAGTTAATTGTCCTGGTTTAAAAACAAAAACAATGATAGAATAAGTAGGGAAGAAAAAATCTAGCCCCCAAATGCCAAGATACCTTGAGAAGTATAAGCAATCAGCATTTATATTTTATTGAACAGAGCACTCACATGTAAAGGTATAACTCCACATGTGGAGAGAGGAAGAGAAGAAGGAAGAAGAGGAAGAGGAGGAAGAAGAGGAATCAACTGCATAGGAACAAATATTCTTGATAGAAGTACAGAGAGGTAGGTGAATTAAGAACAAATGGATCAAGACACAAAGACAGCTGGGAAGACCAGTCAAGTTTCCCAGTAATAACTATCAGAAGTATATTGATCTGCATGAAAGTCAAAATATCCCAAAATTGTAGCAGGGATCTTTACTACCCATCATACATGACTGAGCTACTATTTCCTCCCTTGCATTGTTGGGAGGCAGTGAAATTTTCTAGGTTCTTAGATTATATAGACAGTGGAATACTACAGCAGAACATAAAGTGATTGATTGAAGCATCTACCTGGAAACTGCTTTTGGCACTGATGGAAAGTAAAGGCCATGTTTCTTGATATTACAAAGCTTTTTTGTCTATTATAAGTAAATCAGCCATTCTTGTCACCACCATGTAATGTCAGATAATTGATGTTGATGCTTGTTTCCTTTTTATAAGAAGGAGAACTCAGAGCACATAGGGCCTCTTGAGCAAGAGGTGGAGTACTTGAATCTTTGTCAGGGAAGGTATAATGCCTGGAGATTCAGGCTTTTAATACAAATTGTGCCCCCACCCCATACAGTGAATTCCTATTTACTTTTATAACTTAATTTCTTTGAGCATTTGGTCAGTATACCTTGAATTGCTCAGCATAAGCCTGAAAAAGAGATAAGTTTAGAGTACAAATGAAAGCTATTTTCAAAAGATTTAAATGGTTATCACATGATCAAAGGATTAAACTTGTTCTTTTTCACCCTAAATGGCAGAACCAAGAGAAATGAGTAGAAGATGCAGAGACAAGTGCAATCTTGACGTAAGGAAAAACTGAGAGGAAAATGTCATACAAGGAATGAAGGAAACAAGCATTTATTAAGTACCTACTATATTCAAGGCACTGTGATAAGTACTTTATAAATATTTCCTCACTGAATCCTCCCAACAATTCTGGGAGGTAGCTGTTATTATAATTCCCATTTTACAGGAAATTGAGGCAAAGAGAGGTTAACCTGCCCAGGATCACATGGCTAGTAAATGTCTGAGACCAGATTTGAGTTCAAGTCTCCCTGAATTCAGGCATAGCACTCTATCCACTGAGTCACATACCTGCCTCTGGTAGGAATGAAGGAGTAAACCCTCCAAGAAGATTTCATTGAAAGAGATGGACAATAATCAAAAGGGATGAGGAGACATAAATTACTCACGATAACACTGGCAGAAGTATTTTTCACAACAACTAGATCAGGGCTGTCCAAAACATGGCCTGCGGGGCACATGCAGCCCACAGTGTGATTTTATGTAGCCCACCTGTGGGTTTTAATTTTCACAAGTGAAAAAATAAAATAATAACGGAATGCATATTAGATTTTTTAATTCCATCACTAATAAATAATCTCATTGATGTTAGTTTTCTTTGGTGTTTTTAAGCAGTATTACAGATAGAACATATTGCACAGAATTTTCAGTCGATCTGTGGAATGCGTTCCATTTGTACAGTGCAGACTAGTCAGTATGCACCTACCTTTATACTGTTGTGTTGTCACTTTGTGGTTTTGTGTTTGTTTTCATGCTTCGCGCCTTCGCCTATCATATTGATGGTGCGTGTTCCCCCACTTTCTATTAGTGTACTGTATTTTTTTATTCTGGGTGTGGCCCTCGGATAATTAATTTATTTTAATGTGGCCCTAACATAACCTTAGGTTAGACAGCCCTGACCTAGATGATAAAGCCATTAAAATACTAAATTATAGAAGAAAACAATCTGATTGACCCTACAACAACCAATATATCAAGTAAATACTGTTAATTCTAAACTATGAACCCCATCCCCAACTTTCTAGAGGAAGGTAAAATTATGTCTTTCACTCTACACATAATAAAGGTAAACTGAAGCACAAAGTTCTGAGCATGTTAAATTTATTTGTAAAGCATGAATTATTAGTAAATAGGATCTCAGCTTCCTAAGCAAAGCTAAGACCCCAAATCAGAGGGAAAGCTCCTTTCTATAGTTTTGGAAAGTACAGAAAATAGGAAGGCCAGCATCATAGAAGGAAAAAATATATGATTGGATGGAAATTGGGAATGAAGGCTAGCAACAACTCTTTCCTTTCCTCTCATGACTCAGAAATGTTCATTGTTCAAATGCAGCTGCATCTGTGAGGACAGATAGCTAACCAAACTTTTTTGCATAACGAACCAGACATCCTTGAAAGATAGCTTGTTGGTTTAAAGATACTAGATCAGACTACCTGGTGTCTACCTGCCTCCTTCAAGGACAGTAGATTTCCTTGACATAAAGGCTGAACAGTAATTAACAGGAGAACATGATTTTTAAACTTAACTCATTAGAGGAGAGCTGAATTTATGAACTAATTTCAGAGACAAAGAATCATGATGGGAAGTTATAGCACAAAATCAATTAGTAGTAAACAAGATCAATTAAAAATGACAAAATATCTGATTATTTCAATTCCCCTCTTTGTTCAATAAGAGACATCCATGTCTCATAGATAACTTATCTATAGGCTAATTCTGTAAGATTTTTAACATGGTCATTACTGACCATATATTGACATCAGTTTGTTTTGTTTTGTTTTTTTTCTGATGCAACTTTAGAATAGGTTTTCACATAGCAACTAATGCAAAATCTAAGAAAGATTATAATGCAGAGGGCAATAAGTGCCCATTTACCAAAGATGGCCCACAAGTTGTTTCCCTACAGCCAAGTAAATATAGAGGAAGGATTCTACCAGGACTCACGTGATGGAAATAATGGTGTTTCTGCTATAACTTGTTAGATCTTATGCAAACTTGTCTTTCTACTAACTGGTTAATGTACAAACAAGATTGATTAATAAATCAATAAACCATAATAAAACATAGCTATAATAACATAAAAACATAACCATAATGTCCAAACCATAATAAAAAAAATATATAAAACCAGGGGTGTGTTGTTAAGCAAAATTGTCTCATTAGCATGGCTTTTGTTTCTTTTGAGTGGAAGTACTTTCAGCTGTTAAGTGCTAAGCCCCAGGCCCAGGGCCCTGTCAGGTGTGAAACCTGTGTGGGTGTGGATTGGTGACTTAGGAGGGGCCAGCTCAGGAACCAATGGTCTCTGGTCATTGAGGCGGGGCTTGAGAACCCCA
>CM053626.1:108904289-108939653 GCA_028646595.1 Phalanger gymnotis | reverse complement strand
GAGGAGTAAGACATACTGAGCAATAGTAGAAGGGTTAGTAATAAAGGCTAGACCTGTGATTTCTTTAATATAGGAAACACAACTTACATATTTATCATAAAAACTCTCTTGAAATGAAAATTTATTGTTACATATTTTGAATCATCTCCTATGTTCTGCTATGCACATGACATGCTTTTTTTTCTTTCTTACTTTTTTATTTAAGTTTCAACATTTAAGTTTATGATATGGTTTTGCTTCTTTTCTCTATTTTGTATTTGTGTTCTGGTAAAATAAAATTTAAAAAATAGGAAATTCCTTCTATCAATATAAGCCAATACCTTTTCCACAACTTATAGTTTTAGAGAGTTATCTATAGTACTCAGAGGTTAAGTGACTTGACAGGGGTCATCCAGAATGTGTAAGAGGCAGTATTTGAACCTAAGTCTTCCTGAATCCAAGGCCAGTTTTCTATCAATAGGACACTAATGCTCAATGGAAGGAGATTCATCCAAAACTGAGCTTTGCCATTATTGTCCACCACAGTCTACTATGGTAACAGAGCTCAAGATAATAAGCATGATGGAAAGAATGCTAGGTTTGGAGTCAGAAAACCTGGGTTCAAATCATTTAACCTATAAATTGTGGCCTTTCTGAATATCATTCCACATTTAGAAAAAAAGAGTGCTAGGCCAAATGTTCCCTTAAAGCTCCATTCTAACACTGATTTCATGATGCTATAATAAGAAACAAAAGGCTAGAATGAAGGCATTATAATTTTATACATGTTAACATTTTCAGTATCAATATTATGGAAAATTAATGTAGGCTTTCATCTTTTCATGAATTTGAGATGATAAATGTTTATTATTATTATTACTGCTAATAATAATAATAATTTTTAAATGCTTGAGTCCAGGGACTATCTCTCATTATACTTTGTTTTTCTTATCCTAATAAAGGATATTACACATAATAAAAGACAGCTAGGTGGCGCAGTGGATAGAGCACCATGCTGCGAGTCAGAGAGACTCATCTTCCTGAGTAACTAGCTGTGTAACTCTGGACAAGTTATTTAACCCTGTTTGCTTCAGTTTCCTCATCTGTAAAATGAGCTGGAGAAAGAGATAGCAAACAATTTTAGTATCTTTGCCAAGAAAACCCCAAATAGGGTCAAAGGAGTCAGATGCAACTAAAATGACTGAACAACAAAATGTATGATGAATGAATCGAAATATATGTTATTTTAATGTTATTTATACAACATAGCAAAAGAATATGTCCCCCTCCTTGTATGGATAAACTGTTAGGGAGAGAATATGGAATAGATGAGAGGTATTGTTGTAGGACCTGCAGTCAAGAATCATTGGGTTCAAATTCTGCCTTTGATAGGATCATAGATTTACAGCTAAAACACCTCAGAGGTCATTGAGTCCTGCCTCTTCAATTTACAGATGAAGATGCTGAGACCTAGAGAGGTTAAATGATTTAACCAGGGCCACACACTCATTAGCTGTGTAACTACCTCCAAGTCATTTAACCTTTCTGAGCCTCAGTTTCCTCACCTGGAAAATGGAGGCTATAGTACATCTCCCACAACGTTCTTGGGAGATCTAAATGAGATAATGCATGTAAAGAATTTTAAAATGCTACACAAATGAGTTATTTTCATTACCTATATTTACAAGAAAGACCCTTCCTTCTCTCCCTTCAGGTACTGAATTTTGCTTGTATTATTTTTGCAATAAACTCTGTCCTTTGAAAAGGGTAGAGGAGAGAAAAAGGGAATAGAAGAAAAATACAAAAGCATATTTTAAAAATAAGCTTACTTTTAATCATCTCTACCCAAGGAGATGAAAAAGGGAATCAACTTAAAGATATCGAATCTTTTAATATTATAGGCCATATATAACGATAATAGCTGGCATTTATATAGTACTTTAAGTTTTACAGTGTGCCTTACATGCTATATCACTTGATCCTCACAACAACCCTGTGAGGTATTTGCTATTATTATCCTTATTTTACAGATGAGAAAACAAAGCAAGGTGATTTGACCAGGGTCTCATAGTTAGGAGGTGGCTGGATAGGATTTAAATTCCTTCTTGACTCCCCAGGCCTATCGCTCTTACTCATTATATCATGCAGTTACCTAAAAATCTTGATGTCAGTATTATTTCAGCCTTATGCTCTAATTCTAGCATTAGGAAAAAAAGGTTCTGCTGCCATATATGGGGTCATAGCAATGCTGAGATAATGGAGCTTAGACCTTGCTATCCTTCCTTTAAGAATTCTTTGCTTATAGGAATATTAAGAATTGATGTTTTCAAATAAAATCTCCCTGACTGTGAAACAGAAAGCAAAAAACATCTTAAGCCCTCACTCACCTTTATTAAGTCACCATGCAGTGGAGAAATGAGCCTTCCTACCAATGCCAAGCACTCCTTGGAGCTCATGAATGAGCCATCGATTCTGGAGCCAATCCCTCTGTTGCAGCTTGTTGGAGAAAGCACTTAGGGATAGAAGAGCTTGTTTTGCCAGCTTCAGTACCCATTCAAACATGGCAAAAGCTTTGCCTTTTCAAATTAATTTAAATTTTATTAAAGACATGTTTGTGGGAGGTATAAGATGTACTCTACTTCGTGTGGCATTTTCCTGCATAGGAAACATTGATATTTCAGCCAATTTGGGGCTGTAACATCCCATAGACATTTATAAAGTCATCGATTTTTAAACTGATAGTTTATTATATATGGCATCAGAATCAGGCCACAAGGGGTCTCTCTTGCTTTAATTTTCTAGTTTTCTTTCTATTAAAAAAACATGATACTCCTGAAGATTTTTTTTTTGTATAAGACTTTAATCAACTAATTTTTAAATGCAATGGAAGTGCTGAAAAATATTAATGGGTCACATTAACCTGAAAGAAAGGAGTGCAGCCTCAGTGCTTTCTGGGGCATCTCATTTTCCTTAGTGAGCATACTTTGTTTACCTAATACCATTTCCTTAGTCAATGATGACAAAGTTGTATTGAGTTAAGTTACACAGAACTCACTTGTAACAGATTGCATAAACACCTCGAGATAAATAAAATCATTGCAACTGCCTGCTTCTTGGAGGCTGCCCTGATTCTTTTATGACAAAATGTTATTTCAAGTGTGCAGACATTGAGGATGTATCATTTTTACAACATTAATCTGAAAAAAAAATGATGTTACTTTAGCAAGATGCAGCTATTTTAATGGTAGAAAATCTATGTGTCCTCAGCTATGCATTTGTTAGCTTTTTGTGTGGGCTAACTATGTTTTGGCCATGAACCTGTCATTTTTGTAACACAGATAAGTTTGTACAATTCTGGTAAGTGAAAATGGAGACTCAGTCCAATGGTTGTGTGTGAACTTAAGAGAACCTTTGTGATTTAGTTGATAGAATATTAGAATTGGTGTTGCCACTAGCAACTAACTGTGACCATAGACAAGCCACTTAACCCATCTCAGCCTTTGGCAACTCTTTGAAACTTACCTTTTACATTTTATGTATGTTATAATTTTATATATGTTGTTGAGTGCATTTCTGCATGAACAATATCATAGATACTTCATATACAATTGTTCTTCCACCCATCTTCCATAAAACTGTTGATTGTACCACCATGAACCCAAACACAACCTTAAAATATTGGAGTTCCTTTGGTTCTAGTCTTCTCTGTCACTCACCTCTTATCTTGAATTCCTACACACTAGAGATTTTACCACTAGTATCCCTTGTTTATCTCACCTCCTTTTCATTCTTCCTACTACAACCCAAGTTCATGTCTTCAAAATATTTGCAAAACTACTGCAACAGCTTATTTAGTCTTCCTACCCAGGAATCCATCTTTTTTTATTCCATCCTTAACCATGGAAGTAATTTTCCTAATAAGTATAATATTACTTAGTGATCTCCTTGAAGTCAGAAACTATATCTTATCCTCCACACTAAAAATAGTCTAGGCACTTAAAGGTCTATTGAACTGAATGCAAATAAACTGTATTTTACATTTGACACTTCATCTCTCTGGATCTCAGGTTCAACATTTTAAAATTACGTGGATTGTACTTGAATGGTTTCTAAATATATGGTTCTATTAACCTGGCTTTAATTTGGCTTTTCAAATCAGTAGCTTCCTATTGCTTACAAACAAAATGCAAATTATTTACCTGATGTTCAAGACATTAATCTAGCTCCATCTCAAATTTTCAGACTTGTTAATTGTTATTTTCCTTCACACATTCTATATTTCAGTGAAACTTGACTATTTCCCCACCCCTTGATCTTGATCTATCCCTTCTTACTTCCATGAATGTTACATACTGTCCTTCAGACTTGGAATGCCACAGAACTTATCCCGTTATATTTTTCACACACACACACACACACACACACACACACACACACACACACACACACACACACACATATATTATACCCCATTAGATTGTCAACTGCTTGAAAGCAAGGCATCTCTCTCTCTCCCCTCCTCTCCTCTCTCTCTCTCTGTCTCTCTTTCTCTCCTGCCTCAGCCCCTCGGCCAACATTCGCACTCATATAGCTGTTGAGTTGGAGGGAATTAGCTTACATTTGACATTTTTCACTTTACTCTTCTGGATTACTCCTCTGGATCAGTTTCCTCCCTTTTAAAAATCAGAGAATTGGCTAGATGATCTCTACATATCCTTTGAAATTTAAATCCTATTTTTGATCCTATTAAATTGGCTTTAATAAAATTGAAGAGCCAGCTCAGATATTAACTATATGGAAAAGCACTTATTAAATACTTCTTATCCTAAGAGATTAGAATACAAATATACACAAATAAAATGGTCTTTGCCTTAAGGATCTTACATTATAATAGAGGAAAATGATACATAAGTGGAAAGTAAAAAAAAGGTCAGCTATATGGCTACAGTATAGCTTGAACCTGAACAAGAAGTAGTATGGAGGCCTGGGCCTCATAAAGACATGGCAGAATCTACTTTTTCAGTAACAAGAGACTCAGGAGTGTTATCTACATTATTGGTTTGAAGGAGGTGGAGTTTACAGCTAGAATAGCAGCATTGCATGGAGCCAGCCAGGAAGGGGTACAAGGTATTTTGTAGGTTTTATCTACTCAAAACTGTGATGGTTGAGTTCCCACTAGGTATTTACTTTTAATAGTCGGAGAATATAATTAATTTAAAAAGAAAAGGCATTTAGTGAAATAGTATGGTAACAATAATAGCTAGCATTTGTTTAGTCCTTTAAGGTTTATGAAGCACTTTACATAGGTGTTATCTCATTTGATCTTCATAGAAATCCTGTGAGGTAGGTGCTGCCTATGAGGCAGGGACAAGGGCATGCTTCTAATAGAAGGTGAGATTTGAATTCAGTTTTGGATGAAACTAGGGAATCTGGGTGGTAGATGTAAGGAGATAGAGCATTACAGGAATGGAGGGTAGAGAGTGAAAAGGCTGAGTCTAGATATTGGATATCTTGTGCAAGGAACTTCAAGTATACCAGTGTAACAGCAATGTGGCTTGCTGCTAAGGTGGCTGTGTAAGAAGAACAACACCAGCACACAGAAGAGCTGCCAACACCAGGTTCTTTGATTTGTTTTTCTAAGGAAAGCAACCTTAAGGGGTTAACAATCTCACTTTAATCAAACATAGGTATATCATTCACTTAGTTCAGGGGGAAAAGCCAGCACCCTGAACTTCAGAGCAAATACAAACAGAAATTACAAACAGAGGCAATATAAACAGAGCAAACACACATAGTTATCAACAGACAGGCCTCTAGCCACCTGACCAAAGAACTACAGAGTTACCAGAGACAGAGGTACCAACATCTGGGTGTTCAAAGCTGAGGGGCTCTACCAGCTATCCAGAGTCTCGTCTGGTCAAATCACAGGACACTCTTCAGTGAGTGAGAGCCCCAAAACAACAACCTTAGAACTCTTACACCCTGTTCAGGGCCCTGAGGGCTCAGAGTCTACTTAGCACAAAAGTATCTGGCCTGGGGCCTCTTGCTTTCTTGTTTCTTAAGCAGGTCAAAGACTCTCAGGTTTAATCAAAGAAACAATGGCCAGACTCATCAAAGGCACTTGATTACTTCAGTGCTCCAAAAGGGAAAACAGTAAAAAAAAAGTCCCACCTTAATTACCATTACAACCAGTAAGGCTGGATTGTAGAGTATTCCTTCATTCTTTCATTTGTTCCTCCCCTCCTCCCTCCCTCCTTCTCTTTCTCCCTCCCTCTTTCCCTTCCCTCCTTATTCCTTTCCTTTCTTCCTTCCCTCCTTCTCTCTCTCTCTCTCTCTCTTTCAAATGAGGGAAATGTGCATATTTGTAAGCAGTTGGGAAACTTGCCAGTAGGTAGAAATATATAATCGCTTATCATAGTAAGGGGATGGTAGAAGAGGTAAACACCTTGAGACAACATGATGGAATGGGATCAAGGGTTCATGTACAGGTATTTACCTTGAAAAGAGAAGGACCACTTTTTCATGTGAGACAGGGTTGAAGGAGAGAGTGGAGAAAGTTATCTGAATGATGTGAGATTAAGAGGATGGGATAAGAGGAAGCTCTTGGCAAAGGGCCCTCAACTTTTTCAGTGAAATATAAGGCTAGGCCTTCAGATATGAGGGTTAGGAGAAGGGGCACTGTGGAAGGTTGAAGGAGAGATATAAAAAGGTTTGGAAAAATTTCTTTGGTGTGTGGGATAGCAACTTGATTAGGGAGGTATGAACAGATTTTTTTTTCTTCCAAAGAGAGCCTAGTTGAGATAAAATAATGTGTCAGTGAGATCATTTCTATGATTTTCTCTACCTCTATTGAGTAGTATGTGAATAAGAGTGAAAGCTTCGGGTGATAGGAGTAATTGGAGTAATCTAGGGTTGAGCCTTAGTAAGTCATAATAACTAATAGGATAAGTGGGCATAAGATAAGTGTAGAGGATAGATTTGATTTGAAATGATTCAAAAAGGCTTTGAGATACTGAAGGAAGAAGAGCATAGCCATTGAAATGTGTTGTCCTTGGAAAAAACTGAGGGTCAAGGAGTTTGGAGGTGAAGATGAGGACAAGGAACAAGGTTATATGATGATAGGGAGGGGAATAAACAATGATAAAATATGATGAGACAAAGGAAATTTGGAGTTAACAAACATGGAAATAAAACTCTTGCTGGTCATGGTAAGATTAAGAGTGTGGCCATTTTTGTGTGTAGTTAACATAAAATGGAGGAGTAGATCATAGGAACTGAGCAGACCAAGAAATTAAAGTTAGAGTGCCAAGCAATTGACTTCTAAGTGAGTTTTTGAAACTCTTAAGTTTGTAAGTTAGAGACTGTTCCTGTTTCCCCACCCCCCCCACCCCACCTCCAACTCCTGGGTCATTTAAATTGGAGTCAGTCCTAGAGCAGACTTTACTGAGACCTGGAGGGTGAGTATCTCCAAGGAACCTTTCCCCTTTATGACCCAGGATGACAATGGGACTCCACCCTTGACCCTTATGTAGGACCAGGACATTAACATTTCCTCTACCTGCTTTTCTCTCCCTTCCACACATACTTTCCACATTTTGCTTGGGGAAGGATAATCAAATCAACTTTAAATGCTGTTGAAACATAGTATGAAATCTACTGCCATACTCTTCCAATCAGAATCCCTGTGATGGACACATAGTCCACTAGTGGCTGCTGTGTGATTTAATCAATTTAAACTAATTAAGTATATTAACACTGATGTTGAATAAATTAAGAAATATGTATATTTAGTATAAAATTTCATTGAAATAATCTTAACCAAAAAATTTAAAAACAGCAACAAAACACTTTTGTATTTCAAAACACAGGATATACATTTTTACTTGATAAAAAAGAGCAGGTTAATAAAGAGCAACATATATTTATAACTTTTTTGATGGCATTACAATAGGAAGCAAAAATTGATTTAAACTCATTTTTTGAAAAGTGACATTTAACTTTAGGTGTGTGCTTCTATTATAATTTAAAAACCCTGACGGTTCTTTCAACTTCCCTTCTTTAAGAGGTTCTGCTTTCATTCTCTTTCTCCCTCATTTTTTATTTTAAACTCAAACTCCAGAAGACAAATACAGAATAGAGAAAAGAAAAAAAAACAAATTTAAATATTGGAACTTAAATACAAAGTAAGAAAAGAAAAAGAAAGCGTGTCACATGCATAGCAGAACATAAAAGAAGATTCAAAATACATAGCAATAAATTTTTGTTTCAAGAAAGTCTGTATGATAAATACTACAAGTTGTGTTGAGAGCTGTCCACTTTGCTTCTTAGTAAGTTTTCTTTTGTTTTCTGCTATGTACTTTTTACTTTGTTCTTTTTCCCCCATTCCCCACCAAAGGCTACAATTAAGTGCAGATATATTTATACATAGATGTATACATATACATATATACACATATACATACCTACATATATGGACATATACTTTCCCTAACACATTCTACTCCTGATCTTTGTTTTTATGTTTATTCGTATCTCTTATTTCCTATCCCTCCTGATTCTTCTATTTTACTTCTACTGCTGCCTTGCTCTCCTGCTCTCTTGTTACTTAGCTTACTTCCCCTCCAAGAATCCCTCCCCTATCTTCTCATTCCCATGAATCTAAACACCCTTCTATATCCTCTTTTACCCCATTCTCTCACCCTCTCATTTAGAGATCCCTCCCTTATTATCTCCCTTCCCTATCCCCTTACCATTTTATTTCTTCTGAATTTAGAAGTCTTCTACATTCTTCTAGATATACATATATATAATTATATATGTATATATGTAATTAATATGTATATATATAATTATATACATATATACTTATAATATATAAAACATATATATACATACATATATATACATACATATATACATACATATATATATGTATGTATATATATATATTTCCCTCTTAAAACCATTCCAGATGAAAGTAGGTTACCAGAACTACCAGCCTTCCATCTAATTCCTCTGTGATGATTCTTCCTCTTGCACCTCATTTGTATTAAATAATTACTCTTTTTTGCTGTTCCTAAATGGCTTTACTTTTCATATCATACTCAGGAATACCCTAATCTTTCTTATGAACTACACAATTACTAATAACAATCTGAGACATATTTTTTAGCTTTTATATATATAAAAGGTAAGGTCTGACCTTGTTGAATCCCTTGTTTTTGCTATATATCTTACGTTTCTCTTGGCTCTTGTATGTCAAATCTTCTATTAAGTTTAGGGTTTTTTTCTAAACAATATTCTGAAAGTATGACAGTTGATCAAATATTCATTTTTTCATTCAGTATTATGCTTAACTTTTCTGGATATGATATTTTCAGACAGAACCCAAGTTCTTTTGCTCTTCAGTATAGTGTTCTAAGACCTGGAGTCCTTTAGTGTCTCCACAGCTAGGTCTTGTGTGATTATAATTCTGGCACGGTCATATTTAAATTGTTTTTTTTTCTTGTTGCTCTTAACATTTTATCCTCAAGATAGGGGTTTTGGAATTTGACTATAATATTCCTATCAGTTTTCTGCATATGATCTCTTTCAAGCAGTGATTGATGGAGAAGATTCTGGTAGATGGCAGAGTAGGTCAGAAAATTCCAGGTTCTCAAGGTTTCTCCCCAGAAAACAGATAAAATAGCACCTCAGGGCCAGCAAAGTGTGGGTAAAAATAAATAAGACTAGGGGTACAACAGGAGTCCTCTGAGGACACTCCAAGAAGATCTGAAGAAAAATCCCAGGAAAAGGTTCGGTCTCTTGAAAAGTAAACACCTCCAGGCTATGGTCCCTGTTAACAAGCTGAAAGCCCTGGGTTAGCTGGTTTGGGAGGTTGCCTTGGCCCTAGACACCAGAACTCCACCCCCTTTCCCCACATTGAAGGAAGTTGGTCATCTGAGCTGAAGAAGATCAAGGCAACCTCTGCTTAAAAGGAACATCCTGCCCAGCTGTGCTGCAAAGAGTGGTGGGATTGAGAAGGAATAAGCACACAGCCAGTAGTGCAGCAGAAGTGGGGCAGAATGCTCCTGGTTGTGGGAACTTGCAAGAAGCTGGAGGTTTAGCTTTGGTTCCAGGCTAGAGGGGAGGACAGAAGATACAGGGCAAGAAGCACCACCTTCGGTACCCCAGTACTAGAGGTGATTACAAAAATTAAGCTATTACTACAAATATATACAAAGGAGAAAGAATCAAACTATAGAAAGTTATTATGGGAATAGAGAAGACCAGGGTTCATCTTCAGAGGAGGATATTGAAGCAAAGAAACCCTCTTCTACCCCAAAGAGTAGTGTCAAATGGTTACCTGCCCAAAGAATTCATAGAAAAACTTAGAAAAGACTTTAAAAATCAAATGAGAGAGATTGAGGAAAAACTTTAAAAAAAAAAAACAAGAAAAACAAGATAATGAAAAGAAAGCCAACCAATTAGAAAAGGAGATCCAGAATCTTAAGGAGGAAAATGACATCTTGAAAATTAAAACTGTATAAGGTGAAAGCAGTGAAATTATAAGAAACCAAGAAATAATTGAACAAAATATAAAGAATGAAAATGTAGAAAAGTGAAACATCTGTTAAGAAAAGTGATCTGGAGAACAGATCAAGAAGAGAAAACATAAGAATAATCGGGACTACCAGAAAACTATGATTTAAGCAAAGAATATGCAGTAATACAAGAAATAATGAAAGAAAATTGTCCTGAAGCATTAGAATGGAGAATGGGGTGGTGGCGGATAGGCAGGTGGTGGAAAGAGGGGGCAGGGCAGAAGAAATAGAAAAAAAAATCATTCACTTTCAATTCAACAGAGTAGCATCTGTTAAGTGTAAAGTGCTGTCCAATGTACTGAAGCTGTGGCCTAGCCTCTAACTTGAAATTTGGATAGATTTTCTCATTATTTTTAGGTTGAAAAGCATTCTTACAGTGCTGAAAGAAATAAACAAACAGAAGGCACACCTTCCACTTAAAATTAGGTGAAATTTTCTCTGGCATTCAAAGTTGCTAGAAAACACATTGTTTTATGGGGGGGGGGAATGGTAATGAATTACAAAAGAAAAACATTAAAGCAATAAAATATGGCCCAGGATATTGCATAATAAAGTACATTAACAGGTGGAGATGAAACAATCAGAGTCCCAAGGACTATACAACAGAAGATATGTCAGATTCTAATCTTTAGCTATAACTTTTTATTAATGGAATTAGTGATCAAAGAATCTACTTTCTTGTACATTTTTCCCTCTCCCCTCTGAAAAGGTGAAAACTTCTTTTCTCCAATTTTGCTGTTAAACTCAGCAATTGGTGCTTTAAGAGAGGTCATCATCCTGCAGGAATGAATACCTTATGAGTACTGTAGTGATTATAGTATGCATCAGGAAAAATGAAAGAGAAAATATAAAAATTCAAAAATAGTTCACCATTGTAAAATAATTAAAAGTGCACAAAAAGTCCAGATTGAGTGAGTTTTAATCCTTAACTACATTTTCCAGCTTTAGTTTGTCCATCCTGATTTTGCTATATGTGGGAGTATGACCTATGATAAAATATACCTGTGATATCATTTATCTAGGAACACCAGATCAAAGTCATTTGCCTATTCTAAAGGCCTCTGATCTTTTTCATCCAATCAGTAAGTCTCATATTTGAAGGTTTTTTGGTTTCCATTATATATTACTGTTGTTTAGAATGATCAATTGATTAATAGATACACAGATGATAGATAATGCATATGTATATGTGTGTGCACGCACAGTTATATTTCACTCAAATGAGATAAAACAAGGAAACACAATAAATATAACATTCCCATAACTTCAAAAGTCAGACCAATTCCATGTATACAGGTCACCCCCAATGTTCACCCACCAAGAACAACAACAACAAAAAAACCCAAACCTCATTTCTCAATAGCGTTTTGAACAGTAGTTTTTCTGGCATTTCTCTGTGTTGCAAAACCTCTATCAGTGGTGTAGTCTGGGGAGAAGGCAACCATGTGTGGAAACAGAAAATTCATCATATGCATTGACTCTGATGCTCTTGATTTGATATCAACTCTCTTTTAGACATTTCTATCTGCACCAATTCTGGTGAATAAAACTGCAGGGACTGGTGAATCCAGTAGCTTTTAAATATAGGAAAACTTTGGAAGCTTCTTTTTCTTCTGCCGCATTATAGCAAGCATTGATTTTATACAATGCTCTTCTTCCAAGGAGAGGCAGTATGAAGTTTAGAGAGCAGAGTGCTATTCTTGGATTGAGGAAGACCTGGGTTGAAATCCTGCCCCTGAAATTTATTGTGTGACCCTGGGCAAGTCAATTAATCTCCTCCCTATTTTAGACAATTTCTTAATATTTTCCTCCTAAGTTATAGATGAGTTACATGGCTGAAGAAATCCAAACATTCTTCCAAGGATCTCAAAGTACTTCATATTTATTTTGTCACAATATTCCTATGAGGTGGCAGCTGGTCTATTATTCACATTTCATAAGTAAGAAAAATTTGGGAAAAAAAGAGGAGGAAAGCACATATTTTCAAGCCCCACGTGTATTCAGTTGCAGAACACATTTCTCTCAGTCTGCTTCTGTAGTGTATGTATCCACAGCTTTACCTATAATTAAAGCTGCATTATTCATACAGCTGCTGTCTTCTGACAGGCAGGAGAGAGTGTAGTGAAAATGTGTTATATCTATCCCATGTCAGTTGACTTCAGTGCTATGGAGCAAAGCAGCAACAAAATTAAGCCATATCACCTCTGAAGGAAGCCTTTTCTGCTTGTGCAGTATTATTTGGATGAATTTTTTTTTCTTCAAGCTTGCCCATCAGGTAATGAGGTGGACTGAAGAAATCAACATCAGCCTTGTCTTTGCCACCCAAGCAGTTTCCGCAAGCACACTATTGTTCCCTGTTGCTGCCTGCGGAAGCACATGTGTGCCTGATCTGCCTGATTTCCTGATTGAAAACCTCACAGGCGCCTTGCCTTGCTGTATTTTCAACACTTTAAAGCTATTTTTTGCCTTTCAGATCAGGTTCTCATCATTCAAACTCTTCCCTTCTCTTGAAACAGGTGAAGTCTTGTCTGAAAAAAATTGACAAAGATTGGAAGAAAAATTTCCAACTTATCCATCCCTCAAGCTTTTTCCTCCTTAAAATAAGGTTGTAATATTTTGATGGAATGGCTTGGATGTTAAGAAAGTGCTGCCTGTAACCACATGCACCAGTTTATTCCTGCCCTCACCAGCAGCAACTGAAGTTTCTCATGGGGTGATTTAACTTCAGAGTAAGTCTGCGAGGTGTTTCCTATAGCATTTTATAATGATGTCAGACAAATCATAACACGCCATAATTTCCTGAACTGTTTAAGAATGACTAGAAAGAATATTTTCTTAATAATTTAGTGAAATTGGAATAAACAACCAATGAGTCTGAGGGATTCCTGATTTTAGTTTTGCCAGTAATTTTAATTACTGAAATTATTTGCTACAGGGATGACAATGTGACTGGGTGGCCTGCCAAATTAGTAATTATAGCATAAAATTGGGTTTATGATTCCAAGGACTTTCTTTGTGAAGCCAGTATCTCTTTAGGAAGCTAAATGATTAGATGTAACTTCCTGCCGGGTGAATAAATCCTTAGGGAGTCTGGCAACAGGCATCATATACATGTAATGATGGATGAGGAGGGGTCAGAAAGCTTAGTATAAAACTATCACAGGGCCTTAGGATAATCTAGGCAATATTCATCTAAATGAAACTTGCCAAACTAAAAACATTATGAATGGTAATCTAATTATCCTATGACTGATGTGTGGGAAATTTTAAAGTTTATCCAAGTGTTTAAACTGCACACCACTGAGCATGCTAAGGATCCTGAAGTCTGAATAAAAGGCTCAGTGGGTTAAAAATGTGGCATTTATGGAACATGGATTTGATGTCATTGAGAAAGATGAATCAGTTTTTATGCCGTGCTTCTTCAGGAGACATGCTCTTCAAGGTTTACTGAATATGTTATATATATATTATCTAGTATAAGAATCTTAGCAAAGGAAGGAAGGAAACAAGCATTTATTGAACAACTGTGCCAGGCAGTGTGCTAAATGTTTTGTAAATGTCATCTCATTTGATCCTCACCCTGAGAGGTAGGTGTTATTATTATGTACATTTACAGTTGGAGAAACTGAGGCAGACAATGGTTAAGGGATCTAAATGAGATAATCTGAATTAACCAGGATCACACAGGTAGTAAGTTTCTGAGGCCAGATTTGAATTCATGTCTTCCTGATTCCAGACCCAGTGCTTTATCCACCGTGTCACTGAGCTATCTCTGCATAGAGGAGAGTGCCAGCTTCAAAGCCTAGAAAACATGTATTCAATCTCACCTCTGACACCTACTGGCTATGTGATTCTGGTTAAATTACTTGACTTCTCAGTCTTCTAGGAAACTCTATAAGATTTTAAAGCCTCAAAGGTGTTGACCTGAAATGGTAGAGAGATTTTCCTCACCCAGGATTTCCCTATACCAATGAAATCACAGGCCTTTCCCCCTATGTTTTAATTTGCCATATATTCTAATGCTTTCTGTATTCAATTTTAATGTATGCCATGTATTAGGTATCTGCATGTGTAATGAACTTTGTAGTTTATATAATTACCTATGACTATGTTTTATAATTACCTATGACTATGTTTTATGACAGTTTATGTATGTGTACAATGTATGTTTGCAGATATCTTGGTCTATCCTGACAAAGAAAATCACCTATTATTGATTAATTTGATTTATTTTTAGTTTGATTATAGGATTAGGCTCCTTTCTTTAGGAAGAGCTAGTCCTAAACTAAGCCAGACTAACATAGATAGTCTCTTAATTCTAGATTACCTACAGATTTAGTAAATAGATAGAGAAAACTCTATAATTTGTAGCAGATAATTTAGAAGAATAAAATAATCATAGAATTACTCTTTTAAATAACTGTTTCCCTTTCTGGCAGAAAGGGGATACTGGTGTTTGACTGAGGCTGAGTCCTCCTTTCTGGCAGATGGAGAAAGACTAGCCAAAGGCTAAGTTCCTCTTTCCACTCTTAGTGTATAAGCATTTTTTTCTTGAGCTAGAGTCTAAGTTGAGTCATGGACTCTGCTAAGGAAGATAGAGAGAGACTGCTAACTACTGTCCACAAATTCCTCTTTCCCAGTATGCTTTATAGTTACAAAAGAGGAAAGGACTTCTGGCATGGGATTAAGAAAGTCTGAGAGATACTAACTAGTCAGGTGACCTGCCTTGTCTTATTGAATTATGTTCAAAACAAATTTCTGTCATTTTTCCAATTTTTCCTTTTTGTTATAAAAACCATCTCTGTAAATCACTCCTTATTTCTTACCTCTGAGGAGCCAGGTGACTTGATTTGGTATGCAAATGCTAGCTTTGCACATTAAATCATAGATGGCTTGGTAACTTTGTCCTCAGTTTCCTTTTTACTTCAAATAATCAATTTTAACAACCCCATATAATTCCCAGGGAATGCAGTTTTTTTCCTTTGGAAAGTGAATATAACAAGGACATTCAAGTCCCCTTTCCCAGTACTTTGAACTTTTGATATAGTTTCATTCATTCTTCATTCATTCTGTATTTCTCAGATAGCCTGAATGGAAGACAGATGTTATGTCATCCAATCATGGAGGGAACCAATGTCAAATAGGTGCAATACACTGGATCTCAAAACTGAAAGACTGAGATAGAAAAAGACACAATAGCAGCTGGGATATAGCTATCCCCTTGGCAGCATTTCCATTATATTTGTGATAGCAAGGTGGTGCCATGTGGGTATTAACTTCTGTGGCATTTAAGCAATGTTGGATTTCAATGCTGGAATTGAAGAGATAGACCTTGGAATTGAGGTCTCAGATAATGACAAAATAGAGAACCTGGGACCCTAGAAGAACAATCTGTGCTCCTTTTCCCCCACTATTAGTGCTTTCTAATCCACTTTGAGTTAATAGACTGTATTCAACTCTTATTTCATGGGGAGATGGGAGAGCCATGATAATTCATTGAACTTATAGTATAGCTTCCTAAGCAGTTTTTGTCCTATGTCTGGAAGACTGATAAGAGGAAAGACAGACTCAGCCCGAAGGGTGTTTCTGGCTTGGGAGAATCTGGACCCAGAGATTGGTCCAATAATCTGTTGTACAATCTAACATGTGATTAATGTTTCTGCTTATAGTATGCATTTGCAAATTTAATTAAACTGTGTGTTTAAATTATGAACTTGAGCACCACTAGATAATTGAAAAAAGATGAAAGAAAAGTTGGGTTTTTTAAGAGACTTGACCAAATAGTTGAAAACTTAACCAGAAATTGATTAAGTCACATTTATTGTTAGGAATATTTAATGTAACAGTGCTAAACAGGGATCAGGGGGAAAATGCTGGCCGATTAACTGCCATATGCCCTCATATTCTGGATGCTGACAGGATCTAGACTGCTATAATTTTATATTTGTTACATACAATAAAGGCCTTATGTGAAAAATTTGCAAGTCATTTCCTGGGAATGGAGAATATGCCAATTTACAAAGAGAAAAAGTGCCAAGTTCCTATGTTCAGGCTAGCTAGTTTATCTAATTTATACTAAAAAAAATCATTTGGTAAATAAGCACAATGTATACTATGTATAACATTGTCTCTAGGGAAAAACATATTCAACATTCCAATCTAAGTTAATAGGAACATATCTTCTCTATTGTAGCTCTTTTAGCAAGGAGTAAAAATTTCCCTTCCTTTCTATGACTTTTTTTTTTGCCAGGAAGTCAGAATGAGCATTCCTCTAGGTCTAAGACACTGGAAAGGTCTCCTACCATGTAGATGCAGGGGAACAGATACACTATACCAGATAATTCTTGAGGGCCAGTGGTGTGATGATTAGCTCACTGGTCAGGTAGATATTGAATGATAGTAGCAAGACAAAGTTTATATTCTCTTTGCTCTCATTTACCTCTTCTTATTATCCCTGTCCACCCCACCCCCAACGTTTTTCCTTTCTAATAGGTTAGTTAGCCAATGAAAATTTATTAACTATCTATGTGCCAGTCATCGTACTAGGCAATAAGGATAGAAAGAAGAGCAAAAAACGAAAACAAAACAAAAACAGTTCCTATTTACAAGTACCTTACAGTTCAATGGGAGGGAAACTATGTGAAAACAACTAAGTACAAAAAAGATACATACAGGATAAATTGGAGATAATCAACAGAGGGTTGGTACTAGCATTAAGGGAGAAAAGAAAAGGCTTCTTGTACATAGTGGGACTTTAGCTGAGAATCGAAGTAAGCCAGGAAAGCCAGGAGACAAATGAGGAGGAAGTGAATTGTGGATGTGGGAGAGAGCCAATAAAAATGTCTGAAGTTGGAGATTGACTGTCTTATGAAATTAATTGCTCTGAGGTCTGTGTCACTAGATCACAGAGTGATTGGGAGAGGAGCAATGTACTGTAGGAAAGTAGGAAGGGGCCTGATTTTGAAGGGTTTTGAACATCAAACAAATTATTTCATATTTAATTTTGGGGGTGATAAGGAAGCACTGGACTTTATTGACTCAGAAGCATGAAATGGTCAGATTTCTGCTTTAGGAAGATCAGTTTAACAGTTGAGTGTAGTGACAATGAGACTGGAATGGAGAGAGACTTGAGACACAGAAACCAACCAGCAGGATATTGCAATAGTCCAGGAATGCAGTGATGAGGGCCTATACTAGAATGGTGATAGTATTAGAATACAGAATGTAGAGCATATGAGAAAGGTTATGAAGGTAAAATCAACAGGCTTTGGCAATAGATTGCTTGTGGGGAGAGAAGAGAAAGGAATAAAAATGATACCTAGGATACAAGTCTAAATGACTGGAAGAAAATTGGGTCCACCACAGTAAGAGCATTCAAAAGTGAGAGAAGTTTGGGGAATTAGTTAATGGGTTCAGTTTTGGATATGCTGCGTTTAAGATATCTACGGGACGTGCAGTTTCAGATATCCAATAGGCAGTTGGAGATAGGAGACTGGAAGTCAGGAGAGATGTTAGAGCTGGCCACATAAATCTGAGAATCATAAGCAGAGATGACAGTTGAATCCATAGGAGCTAAAGAGCTCAGCAAGTGAAATGGTATAGAGGATAAAGATCAGAAGGTCCAGGATAGAACATTGTGAGACACCCACAATTAGGAAGTGTGCCTTGGATGAAGATCCAGAAAAGAAGATTGAGAAAGAGAAGAACTAGGAGAGAGAAGTGTTGCAAAAACCTAGAGGGAAGGGAATATCAAGGAGCAGAGGGTGTTCAAACATGTCAAAGGCTAAAGAGGTCAAGAAGGATGAGGATTTAGCAAATGCCATTACCTTTGGCAATTCAGAGATCATCGGTAACTTTGGAGGGAGCAGTTTCAGTACAATGAATCAGATCAAAAGTGAACACAGAGTTAAGAGAGTGAGAGGAAAGGAAGTAAGGGCATTGGTTATAGAAAAATTTCTTTAAGGAGTTCAGTCATATAAGGGAGGACAAATAAAATGAGAGCTAGTGGGGATGGATGGATCATGTGAAAGATTTTTGAAGATTGGGGGTGAGGGAGACATGTAGATGGGAGGCAAGCAACCAATGGAAAAGGAGAAATTGAAGATGACGGTGAAAGGGATAGAGAGAGGATAAGCTGCTGGAGAAGACATGATAACAGTTACCTGTTTATCTAGAGGGGTTCACCTTGGAAAGGAGAAAGATCACCTCTTCATGTGCGATAGGTGAAAGAGGCAAAAGTGGTAGAAGACATTTTAGTGATGTGAGGTAAGGAAAAGCAGAGAGGAGGGAGCTCTTTGGGACTGGCCTCATATTTTTTGGTGAAATATTAGGGAAGGTTTTTTGCTGAAAGAGTGGAGACAAATAAAGTCATAGTAAATTTAAGGAAGGATGAAAAAATTGAAAAGCTTCTGTGGTTGGAATGAATAAAAGAATTGCCTTGCCACGGCGTGGTTCTAGTTCAGGTTATGTAGCACAAATTTTTCTGGGCAGGTAGGTGGCTCAGTGGATAGAGTGCTGGACCTAGAGTCAGGAAGACTCATCTTCCTGAGCTCCAGTCTGTCCTTAGACACTTACTAGCTGTGTGAATATGGGTAAGTCACTGAGCCCTGCTTGCTTCAGTTTTCTCATCTGTAAAATGATCTGGAGAAAGAAATGGCAAACTACTCCAGTGTCTTTGCCAAGACAACTCCAAATTGGGTCATGAAGAGTAAGACTCAACTGAACAACAGCAGCATAAGTTTGTATTGGACCCTGTCAGTACAGGTTTGTGATTTTCTCCCATTTTATTCAGCAGCATATGAGTTGAAATGAAAGCAGTGGATGGTGGGAGTATGAGGGGCAAGTTGTTACAGAGCAATATATTGGCATAAAGTGAAGTTCATTCTACATGTACCATTTCTCTCTTTCCCCCTTTCCTGCTTATCTTTCTTCTCCCCTTTCCCTGCCCTCTTCAAACAAAGAAACAAAAACAAACTTGCAGGCTAGCATTAGGCTAGAGAAGAGAAATTAGGGGATAGCAAGGCATGGCTAAAAAGGCCCATGGAGTTGTAGGATAGATTTTTCTTTCTCTTCTGTTTTGCTGCCAATGATGAATGTTTAGGAACAGAGATCAGAAGGAGTTTTCCATCTGTTCCTTTTTTCCCTTGCATTAACAGATGATTTCACCTCTACTACCATATAGTTGGTTGTTGTCCTTCATTCTTGAAGAGGACCAAAATGACATCACTTTGTTGGGATCAAGGTACAGTGTGTCTGCCTGTGGCTGATCAGACCATTATGAGTTTGGAAGGCTCTACCACAGGTCATGTACAAATAGTCAACATGAACATTTGGGTGGAGATGTCTCTAAATTTGAACTACTCACAATTCTTTTGAACCACTGCATTTCTGCACTGCTTTTAAAGTATAGCACCTTCTTAGAGGTGTGCATACATTAACGGATATTTTCCTCTCTGCTACCACATATTCTACTATTGGAATTATAGAAATTTGAGCAATTCAGAATCATACTAGGAGATCCTTTTTCACATGGTTAAGAGAAAACAGGAGGGGAAGGAAATACCTGATAAGGTTGCAGGTAGGTTAGAAGAATCCGTGTGGTCGCCCAGCTTGTATTTTCATTTTGTGCAGTAGACTTATATAAGTTAAAAATATTGAAACATAATCAGAAAATTCTTGAGAAGGCATTTTCCTAATTATGGATGTTGAAACTATGATGCATTATGCTTATTATGCATTTTAAAAGGAGTTTAAATAAGTGAAATTAATGAAGTCACCTGGGAAAAGTCACTTTCTCCCATCATCATCATCATCATCATCATCATCATCAATGACAAAACAATAACAAAGACATTCATTGAGTATTCTTCTACCCTATTATATAGCACTATACTAGGCACATTGAGGGATAAAGAAGTACATGATGTAAGTTCATACTCTCAAGGAGCTTAAATTCTAGTTTTGTTGTTCAGTCATTTTCAATCAGGTCTGGCTCTTTGTGACCCTCTTTGGGGTTTTCTTGGCCAAAATACTGGAGTTATTTACCATTTACTTCTCTAGCTCATTTTTACAGATGAGAATAGTAAGGCAAACAGGGTTAAATGACTTTTTCAGGGTCACACAGATAATGAGTGTCTGAGGCCAGATTTATACTCAGGAAGAAAAGTCTTCCTGACTTCAGGCCCAGCATTATATCTGCTGGGCCACCTAGCTGCAATACATTCTAGTTAGAAAGCCAATTATTATACATGTGAGCATGGATACATGCTTTAAAATAATCATAATTAACTTCTAAATTGTGGGTTGTAGTCTGTAAATACCAAAGAAGCTTATTGGAAGGAAAGGCAAAAGTGGACTAGAGTAGTCAAGAGGGCTTAATTTAGAAGGGCATGAAGGTGGATCTTGAAGGATGCGAAGGAGTAAGTAAGTGCAAAGGAGATGTGGATAGCCTGTTAGGTATTTGACATTCATTAGGCTAGCACAAGATCAATAGGCCAGATTTCTTTTATAACTGCTTGTTTTGAAAACTCTTTTGGAAAAGCTAGTCCGTGTTGCTGGAGCATCAGCCTAGCTGAGCTTTGAGAGATTAAACACTGGAATTTGGACATCAGGTACTGAATTTTTTTGACCATAGTGACTTGTGAAGGCCATTTACTAAAGTATAGAGGGGTTGTGATCTCTGCTGGTGAAAGGAATACCTGCACCGATAAAATACTGGGTATTGGAAAGTGTTAAACTCTACTAGCATATTTATATTGAAAAGTGCATTAGTCAGCTATCATAGGAACTCACACATGGATATGGAAGGTTTTTTTTTCTTTTCGTTTACTCAAAAGAGGTTTAAAAATAAATAAATAAATAAGAATTTGTCAGGCTTGCTCTTCGTTGTCCACATTACTTCTCTAAGCCCTTTCCATGGCTATGAGAACAAGAAATAGTATAGAAGGCTGAAGTACTCCTATTCCCTTTTCTCCTTGCTAAAATTCAACCTCTAAAACAATGATATTCTTCATCTTTTAGTTTCACAAAAAGTTCATTTTAAAGGATCCTTATTTGCTTTGTGTGGACATGAAAACCAACTAAATATTAACTTGCAGCAAGTTTAATAAATCTCTTTTTTCTTTATTTCCTTTAACCGTTTTGTGAGACTAATTTAGAAAGCATACTTCCTGTGCCCTCATAAGACTAAAACTGGATTTTTTTCTTTATTTTGAGTTTGGGATTTTAGCTATATGTGAATACAATTATGCAGTAAATCTTTACATGCAAGGACATAAATGTAATATCCTTCAAAGACTTGTTATTGTATTTTGTGGTTTTATATCTTTCATTACCAACAGTATGACTATCATGACCATGTAAACTTATGAAATAAATACCTAGTAAAGCCCATATAAAATTACTTGTTAGCTTAGACCAAGAGTTTACTTACTATTGATTTTAACTTTGGGGGAAAAATTGAAATCTTTATTGATATTTCTAATAAAAAATTCAATCAAAAGAATTTGATATGTGTATTTGTAATATAATTTGGTAATTTTAAAGTTCCTTATATCTCTAGAGGGCAGTCAGTGGCACAGTGGATAGAGTGCTGGGCCTGGAGTCAGGAAGATTCCTCTTCATGAGTTCAAATCTGTCTTCAGACACAATACTCTCTGTATGATCCTGGGCAAATCACTTAAGTATATTTGCCTCAGTTTCCTCTTCTGTAAAATCACCTGGAGAAGGAAATGATAAAATAGAAGATACCACTCCAGTATCTTTGCCAAGAAAATCCTAAACAGGGAGTCACAAAGAAGCAGAAACAACTAGCCAAAGTGAACTTCTTTCCAACCCCCATTCTTATACAGCTTTTTACCAACTCTGTGAATCCATTGAGGATGCCTGGGGATGACTCTCCAACCACTCCCCTCTCCAAATCTTGTAATCATTCTGTTCCTTAAAGGTCCATTTCCTGTTCTATCTTTTGAAATCTTTTCTGATTCTCTCATAACTCCAGTTTACAGTGGGGGACATGAACTCTGTAAAAATTTTACATTTTAAAATTCCTCATGACATTTTTACGGGAACCTGTGTACCTTTGTTATTGTAGTTATTTATATGTATATTCATGACTCCCCCTCCCCCCCCAGCATGTAAATGTTTGTTTATTCCTATACTCTCAGAGCCTAGCACAATGTCTTGCACTTTGTAGGTATTTATTAAAAGTTTGATAATGAATGAAATAATGAAAAACATCTGAGAATAATTATTCAGATCAGAAAAGTTCCACAAATGGAATATGCAATGAAGATTTTTTTTAAAAAAAAGACAGAAAGGAGTAATGAACATATCAAGTTTTTCTTTGCTTACCCTCTAATTTCTGATGGACTCACCATTTTTGTATGGTATTTTTGCTATTTTCATGACTAGACATGTCTACTATATCATAATGCATTTCTAATAACATTCAGTTGAAAAATTTAAGAATCTCCGGCTTAATATGTACATAAAAAATTCACAATCTCTTCTTTCAAACCTACTATTCTTCCTAATATCCCAATTTCTGCAGAAGAAACCACTGTTCTTCTAGCCGCCCAGGTTTTCAATCTTGGGAATCATTTTCAATGTCTAACTTTTCTTCCCCATAAATATCTAATCAGTTTAAGTCTTAGCATTTTAACTTCCATAACATCTCACATATGCTATCATTTTCATCAACTCAAATGCCCACCACTCAATTATAGGCCTTCATTATCTCTTGTTTATGAGGTTCCTCTCTCTCAGTTGTCCTCCTAACTGTATGATTATGATTTTTCAGTTTCCTTTTGCATGACTCAGGATATTCCCATTAACCATGCATATCCTCCACGATTTTCTCCTCAGCTTTCTTCCCTTCTCCTTCTATATTATTTCACTTGGTGATCTCATCAGTTCCCACATTCCTTATCAATGGCTCTCTGATTGGCTACTTTATAAGCACAGTTTGTGAATCCAGAGAAGTAGGAGTATGGTGGAATCCTCCACAGTAATAGGAAAGTTCAGACATGGGAAGTTCTTGGGGGAGGGAGCAAGGAAATGAGTTTAGTTTTAGACATGTTGAGTTTAAGATACGTATTGGACATTCAGGCTGGGATGTTCAATAGGCAGTTGGAGTTGGGAAACTGAAGGTCAGGGGAGAGGTTAGAGCTGAACAAATAAATCTAAGAAACATCAATGTAGAAATAATAATTGAATCTATGGGAACTGATGAGATCACCAAGTGAAATAATATAGAAGGAGAAGGGAAGAAAGCTGAGGAGAAAATCGTGGAGGATATGCATGGTTAATGGGAATATCCTGAGTCATGCAAAAGGAAACTGAAAAATCATAATCCTACAGTTAGGAGGACAACTGAGAGAGAGGAACCTCATGAAATCTTAGAAAGAAAGGAAGAGAATACTTATTTATATAGTGCCTACTATATGCTAGGTACTGTGCTAAGTTCTTTAGAGAATATCAAGGAGAAGAGGGTATTTGATAGTGTCAAAGGCTGCAGAAGTCAAATAGGATGAAGACAGAGAAAAATCTTATTAGCTATGGCAATTTCTCAGAGATCATGGGTAACTTTGGAAAGAATAGTTTCAACTAAAGGATGAAAGCTAGTTTATTACTTATAGAGGAGGCATTCCAGAGAGCACAGTGAGACAGGTAGAGTGGGAAGCTGGCAGAGGGTGTTGAATTGAAGGTGATAGGAATAAAGGAAGGGTCAGTGCGGGACCAAAAATGAGATGTGAAGAATGGTCAATTCAGAATCACAAGAATGAAGAAATAATGATAAAGTGAGAATATAGTAAATTTTGTTCAAGTAGATTCAAGTAGTTCAAGTAGGTTATCATAATCCACAGAAGTTTAGCTTGAGGGTGTAGAAGCCCCATAGAGTAGCCATCAGTATGTATCTGGAAAGCAGAGAAAGGGATGGGGAAGTTGGGGTATGGAGGACGAAGCTAGCTGACCACAATGGAGTTATAATTGGTGAATTAGGGTAGCTGCAGTGTTTTACAACACATGGGAGGCTAGAAAGCCCTCTTAGGCAGGGTCAGGCAAGGAAAGATCACATCCTAAGTTGTGTACAATTCATTATCTAGTCTCTTCTTTTGCACTTCAAAAAGGCAGAGGAGATGAAAATCTCTCTTATCTGTCAAGATTCCAAGGGCCTTTTTTAGGATTCCTTCCACTGCTGGGGATTGGCAGGGGTTGAGAAAGTGAGGAGAATAAGCATTTAGATAGTGCCTACTATGTGCCAAACACTGTGCTTTCTACAAATATTAACTCTTTTGATTCTCACAACAACCTTGCAAGCAAGATGTTATTATCATCCTTATTGTACAATTGAGGAAACTGAGGCAAGCAGAGATTAAGTGAATTATCCAGGGTCATATAGCTAGTAAGTATTTGTGGCTAGATTTGAACTCAGGTCTTCCTGACTCTAATTCTAACACTTTATCCATTGAGCCACCAACTGCCTGTGATTCAGGGCACACTGCCTTTACACCTAATAGACACACTGCATCAATTCTTATGATCACCCTAGGGGCAGCCTTCTAGTAATGAATCTCAGCATCAAAGTTGCTTTGGAATTGTCAGTTGTTAAGCCTGTATCTTTCTGATTTGGTAGGGCCTGCCAGGGTTTGTTGTCTGCTGGCATAATCTTTCAAGAACCCAGAGATGCTTCATTGAAGCATTCATAAGACTTTAATGGAGGTTCACTGTAATTAGTGCCAGGAAAGGCAATCTTGTATCCCACTTAAGTCTCTCATGTTGTTATTTAAACATGACTCCTTTTGGAGTCCTCTCTGGAGATGGGAAACAGCTTTTTTTGGTACTATGTGAGAAATTAGAGACTTTCCTTTAATTACTCCTAAATCTTTCTCTCCTTTAAGCTGAATAATTTATATTATTTGAATTTTTCCTCCTAGGCTTTGTTTTTAACTCTTTAATAAGCCTAGTTCTTTTCTTGAATTAACTCAAAATTATTTGTGTATTTCCAGAGCCCAGAATTTTAAAAAATAACTCTATGTATTTTTTCTAAAATCATAACATGGCTTGATTTTTAATCATTTTAAAAAAGAATTTTTGATTAAAATGAGCATATTATACTTTGTTCCATGACAAAATCTGCCACCGGTACTGAGAAAAATTCCTATCTTTCTAAACATAAGCAAGGATTCATTGTTTTATTTGAGACAGGATGTCAACTGATCAGCCATTTCTTCTCATAGCATCATACTGAGCCTGAAATATTGAGAAATTCAATGAGAGATAAGCTGCATTCTTCAGTTATAAAGAATGAGGGATTCTCAGCATAAAACTGGTAAGAAAACAGAAAGAAGAGGGAATCAAAACATTTTAATACTTCTATGATTTCTCAGAATTAAGTTGGCAGCCAAATGGCTAACTAAAAATTGAAGATATATCAGATATGGTTTGTAAAATTAAAGTCAGAAATGCCTAGTAGAGAGAAAACCTTGTGATAAATGCTAAAGATAACAAAAAAGGCTTTTTATTTGACAAGCAAAAAGAATATTGATGAAGGGATGGGGCTTCTTTTTGGAGTGAAAGAAAATAGTAATGGGTGACAGAATGAAGTAGAATTACTTATCTATTTTGTTTATATGTTTTCTACCGAGAAGAATGATTTTTAAATTGCGAGGAACAGAATAAAAATGACTCAAAAACGCAAATAAATGAAGAGACGCTGAAAGAGCACTAGGATGCCCTTGATGAGTTCAAGTTACCTTTTGGGAACCAACTACACCCCAGATTCCTGAAGGAAATTGTAACTATAATTTTTGAACCTCTTTCAGTGACATTCAGGAACTCATCATGATAAATGAGAGAAGTGCTGGGCAAATACTGGCCCTATTTTCCAAAGGGTAAAGAAGGAATTTTATTTTTAAACATACTTCTTTGTGAGCATTTACAAAAGAAAGCAATCTCTATGGGTCAGCAGGGAATCATCAAGAAGTCATGTCAGACTAATTTTGCTTCCCTTGCTAATAAGGTTACTAGCATGGAAGATCAAGGGAATGCTATGGTATGCATAGATTTAAAGCAAGGCCCTGAGAAATGTCTCTTAAAATATCTTGGAGCCAAGATAGAAAGATTTAGAATGGATGATAGCAAAAGTAGTTACGTTTAGAACTGGATGACTGAGAAGATTCAGAAAGTTATACTTAATGGATAGAAGTAAAACAGAGGAGAGTTCTCTAGTGGAATGCTGCTAATTTACGCCCATGGTTTTTTTTAAGTTTTTGTTTCTTCCATTAGTTTAGATAAAGGAACAAGTACTATGCATATCAAATTTGCAGATGGCACAAAGCAAAGAGAAATAGCTAATGAATTAAATGAAATAATCAATATCTGAAAAGATCTCAATAGATTAAAACAAAGGACTGAAGATAAGTAATGAAATATAACACAAGTACATAAGCGAAGCCACTTGGTTTAAAGTCAATTCAATAGTATAGTATTGGAGAGATATGATTAGAAAGTTTATATGATTAAACAGCTAGAGATTTTTAACGGACTAAAAGTCTTAATATAAATCAATAGTGTGATATAACAATTAAAAATAAACAACCTAATGTGAATTTACTTTAGTCATTCAATAATCTGTACTCCTTCTACTGACTCAGATTAAAACCTTATATGAGATGATCAATGCTTTTTAAGAGATTCTAATACAAAAGGGCTGAAATATCTAATGTTAGTTGATCAATCAACAAATATTTTTAACTCCTTCAATTTGCTATAGAAGTGGTATGGCATAGTGGGTAAACAGCTCACCTTGAAGCCAGGAACACCTGGGTTCAAGATCTACATCTGACACATACTGGCTTTGTAGAACCACAAAAGTCATTTAACTTCTCAATTCTATAGGCAACTGTTTCATACTGTAAGTTGTCCCAACCTGCATAGATGGAGGATGTTTCCTTATGTTGGAGTTCTCTATATCAATTAAATTAGAGGTCCAGGTTCTGTCCTTGCCCCCTGTTCAGATCCCCTTTCCTACTATGTGCCAGGTAGTTGCCTAGGTGATAGCAATACAAGGACAAAAAGGAAGCAACCTTTATATGTATATCTATAGATAAAAACATATATATTATGTAAAATTAATACATGAATACAAGATAAATTTGGAAGTCACTAGTAGCTGGAGGTTAGGAAAGGCCTTATGTAGAAGGTAACAATTGAGTTCCAAAGGAAAGTAAGGATATGAAAAGCCATAGGAGAGGAGAGAGTGTGATCAGTGCCCAGGAAACAGCCTGTGAAAGTCATGGAGGTTGGAGATGGTATGCCATTGTGTAAGGAATAGCAAGAAGCCCTGTTTGCCTGGACTGCAGAGTATCAATAGGAAAAGTGTATAGTGAGGTTGGAGCTCTGTTATAAAGGGCTTTAAATGTCAAACAACGGGGTTTGCAGTTCACTCTAGCTATTATAGGGAGCTACTGAAGTTTATCGAGTAATAGTGTGGCAAAGTCAGACCTAGGCTTCAGGAAAATCTTTTTTGGCATCTACATGGATGATGGATTAGGTGAAGGACTGAGAAGTCAATTATAAGGATATTATGACAGCCCAATTGCTGGGGTGGCTGTGCATGTAGAGCAAAGGGGATAAATGTGAGAGATATTGTGGAGCTAGAAACAATAATCCTGGGAAACTGATTGGATATGTATGGAGAAGGAGAATGAAAAGCTGGGCATGACTCGAAAGTTGCAAAGCTGCCTGGAAGAATGTATCTTGGAGAATGATTGTGGACTTTGACATAAATAGGAAAGTTCATGAGAGGAGCAGATTGTAGAGAGGGAAGGGGAATGACAAGTTATGTTTTGCAAAGCTAGGTGACAGACTGGATAGAGTGACAGATTTGGAGTCAAGAAGAGATCTGAGTTAAAATCTAGCCTCTGAAATTTACCAGCAATGTCCAAACCTTAACGTGATACCACAAGGTAGCTATTATTATTGTTATTATTGCATATTGAATTTAAGATGCCTATGTCAATCAACAGGTAATCAATAAACATTAAGCTCCTATTTGCCAGGCATTATGCTAAGCATTAGGGATACAAAAATAGGCAAAAGATACTCTCTGCCTTCAAGAAGCCCAGGATTTAACGAAAGAAATAACTATATGATAATCAGTGTGAAATGTCTAATAAGCAGTTGGTGATGCATGACTGGAGATCAGAGGAGACTAGGACTGATTATATAGGATGCAAATTGTGTGCATAGCAGTGATATTTAAACCCAGTGGAGATGATGAGTTTGCAAAGGAAGATTTCAGAGAAAGAGAGAATACAAGAGGACCTAGGAAAGAGCTTTGAGGCACACAAACAATTAGGGATTGGAATATGGATGAGACTGAGGAGGGGACAGACATGCAAAAGTAGAACCAGGGGAATGCTATATCATGAAAACTCAGAGCGTAGAGAGTATCCAGGAGGACAGAGTGGTTCCCACTGTCAAATGCTGCAGAGAAGTATAAAACAGATTGGATTGAGAAAAGGCAAGATTGGATTGAAATTTAGCAATTAAAAGATCATTGATTACTTTGGAGAAAGCAGCTTCTCTTGAGGAATGAGGACAGAGACCCAATTTCAAAGAGTTGAAAGGAGAGTAAGAAGTAGGGGTAATGGAAGTACACAGATGAATCCCTCCACTCTCCTCCCCAACTCCTCCTTAGTAGTTTGGTTGTGAAATGGAGAAGAGAGATAGCAAAATGGCTCATGGGGAAGTTAGGATCAACTGAGGATTGATCAAAGTTTGGAACGAAGTGGACCTATGTATATAATGTAGGAGAGGAAACAGCAGAGATAGAGGTTGAAGATTAAAAGAGAGGAGAAAATTGTGGGCAATCTGCTAGAATAGATGGAAGGGGATGGGATCAAGAGGGCCTTTAGTAGGGTTGACCTTAGTAAAGTGAATAGCCACATCTTCATCACTTAATATTGTCTGGCAATCTCTCCCACTTTACTATAAGTTTCTCAAGAATGGAGACCACGTCTCATTTAGATTTGTATTTTACCTGTCCCCCAACATTTTACTACATACCTAGTAAATGCATAATTAAAGTTTATTAAATAATTAAGGAGACTGTGAAATTTTAAAAATAAAATCTAAGTAATATGTTTTGTAATCAACATATTACAGCATATATTTCATGTACATTTTCAACTTGATTTTTTGGCCATAATTTCTTACTAGCTATGGCATTAGAGTCCTTGGTCACCCAAACTTTTGCAGCTGACACAAACACAGACTCTATCTCATTTTTTCTTTCTCATGCCTGCTTATTACTGAATTGAAAGTTATTCTTCTAAGAAGCTCTGAGAAATCTGACTGTTCTATAAAATCTTACTCATTTTACATGAGTAATCTTACTCTACAAAAAAAAAATATTCATTTCAGTCTAACATGGGGCTCATTCACATTGAGTTGAAATGAGCTAGCTCTTCCTGGCTTGGTCTATAGAATATCTATTTGGTAACCCCCCCCCCAATGCAATTATTCAGAGCAGATGGTTGCAGTTGCCTACAGTTGGCAGTTGAAACCACTAGTCAGCCACCATCAATTTTTGGCATTGTTTCCTAGTCTTTCGCTCTGAGATGCCTGGGAGCAGGTGGACAATTTCCATCACATCTATTTCCATCACAGAGAACCTACTGAATGCTGTGTATTTTCTAAAATAGAGATTAGTAATGCTATTCATGGGCATGACAGTAATAATTACAATAATTGTGAGTAAACATGCTGGGGAAAGTTTTAGTGAACCTGAATCATCAGAGTACAGCTGTCATTGATTTGCTCCCAGGAGTTACTGTACCTGGCTAAGAAGTGCTTGTTTGACTTTCTCCCAGTGTTTGCTAGAGTACTGAATCAAGCCTTCCATGGTTAGGACCTTTTGCTTACTATGCCCATATATCAGCAAATTAAATGAATTTTATTGACTAGGGATTATGCTATGAGAAAATCTATGAAGATGTTACTTCCTACCTACATACCATACATACCATAATCTCTGTCCAAAGAAGGCTGATTTCTTGTCTAATCTCTAATTTAGAGAATAAAATTCAGGACTTTAATGGCAAATGTTTATTAAGAACATTTTCTATGCAAGATGCTATAGTAGCTAAAAAGTAGCATAGGATAGTAGAGAGCTGGAGTTGAAGTCAGGAGGAGCAAGATTTGAATGCTATTTTAGATACTTACTAGTTGTGAGCCAGGGGATGTCATTTCACAGCTGTGAGTCTCTGTTGCCTCCTCCATAAAAATAAGATTGGATTAGATGGCCTCTAAGTTTCTTTCCATCTCTAAATATATGATCCAAGAATAATAGCACCCACCACACAGGGTTGTTGAGAATTAGATAAGATAATATCTGTAAAATATTTTTCAAAACTTAGGTGCTATATAGATGTGTGAGATGATGATGATGATGATGATGATGATGATGATGATGATGATGGTGATGATTAATCAGTTCTTTGACTTCAATGGCTTAAGGAGTTCTCAGGGAAGAAATACCTCTTCAAAAGTAAATTGACACATTATCTGCAATTTATACCTTTAGAATATTGCTTGAGGCACTGGCATTGGAAGGGCCAACCCAAGATCCCCCAGCTACCGTGTGGCAGAGACAAGACTTGAAAGCAGGATTTCCTGATTATGAGGCCTGCCACCTTACCTCTCTTCTTACGATTATATGGTGTTATATGGAAATTTGTTCTAAAAGCAAGGTTTTTCAGGTTCTCTCATTAAAATTATTTGTGAGGACAAGACCCCAAGGCTGAATTCCGGATCAGACAAGATGGCCTGGCTGCCCCACAGGATTATTAAGGAAGCCCAGCATTTGCTGGCAGAACCAGTTCCTGGTATAAAAGCAGAACCAGATGAAAGCAACGCATGTTATTTTCATGTGGTCATTGCAGGCCCACAGGATTCCTCCTTTGAGGGAGGGACTTTTAAACTTGAATTATTTCTTCTAGAAGAATACCCAATAGCAGCTCCTAAAGTACGTTTCATGACCAAAATTTATCACCCTAATGTAGACAAGTTGGGAAGAATATGTTTAGATATTTTGAAAATTATTTCTGAGATCTTGTTGTAATAATGCCTTTTGCCTGTCTTCCCTTTGTAGTAATGTCAAAGTTGAGCTCTTGATGGGAAGCAGTGATCACTACTAAGTGACATTATGTAATCAGTGTGGGAGTGAATCAATGTGAATGTGATTTGCTTTGCCAAGCTTGTTGAAATGGCAGGAGTCCTCAAAATAGGACATGTAGGAGCTTATATTGGCTCTAAGCTAGAACCATTGAAATAGAAGAGGCTCAAGGTCAGATAGTGACCTTCTCCATCTCTCCCCTCCTATCCCATTTCAATGACTTTTCCCCACTCTTTGTGATCACCCCGCCTCCCCACTAGAATTTGATTAGTTCCCTCAAATTCTTTCCTTGTCCTTTCCTCTTCAAAACCAGCTCTAAGAAAGAATCTGTAATACATCATTTATATCTTATTAGGCATGTCAACATGTCACTTCCCTTGGAATGATTTCATTTTATCTTTTATTATAGAGTAAGTGTGATATGTTACATAATTTATAGACTACCTACAGATTATGTACGAATATGAACTTATCTATTGGTGCTTTAAATGCGATATCCTTTCTTTTGAGAGGCCCTACTACTAGAAGAACTGAAATGCATTCAAAACACAAGATAGAAGGAAGTTGATAGGTGGTCCAGAGATGAGAGCACTGTATAGCAGATGGACAGCTCATTTGCTTGACTGGTATCCTCAGCCTGTCAAGACCTACCTCACAGAGTCATTATGAGAATCAAATAAAATAATATTTCTAAATTTCTTAGCATAGTACCTGGGACACAGTAGGTGCTTAATAAATTCTTTTTCCTTTCTTCCTTCAAGAGAAAGTGAGAAAGGTTCCACAAAATTGAGTAGATGCTATGTGTTAGACTTTTGGAAGAACAAACATGACTAGTATAGGATCCATAGGTATAGATGTGTTGGAATCTATATCTTTAGAGAAAATACCCACATCAGTGAGGTTATAGATTCATTTGAGTAATTGAGAATATGAAATCTTTAGATTTAGAATTTTTAGATTTAGATATTTAGATTTAGATTGAGAATATGAAAGCTTTATCTTCTGGTACAGGTTTTATCTGTTATTGGTGAGCAGCCGCTGTGTGTGTGTGTGTGTGTGTGTGTGTGTGTGTGTTTTCAGGGAAGCTGTCATAGCATGCCTGAAATCACACTAATTGTGAACATACGCATGCGTAAATGCTCAAGATCAACCATTTATAGATAAACATTGAGAAAGGAAGCATATTGTAAATACTGTGTAAGTGTCGTTTTTGTTGTTGTCATTAAAAGAAGAACCAAGAGAACACTGTATACAGTAACACGAATATTGTTTTAAGAACAACTTTGATCTTGTAAGTCATTTTGACTTCATAAATACCCAAATTAACTATGTAGGACATATGAAGGAAGACACCATCTGTATCCAGAGAAAGAACTAATAAATATAAGTATGTATAGAATGATTATATACATACATACACATATATGTCTCTAATGGTAGCCATTTCTGGGGGGGAGAGGAAAAAGAAAAAAAGAAATTTATATAAATTTATTATATAATTAAAAGGAATAGCAGTTTGAACACAATCGACTTGCAGTTTCAGGTGCAATTATCTTTTTTATTACGCTATGTTATAGAAATGCTTGTTTTATCCCATAAATTAAAAATAAAATAACTAAACATTTTTAAAAAATAAAGAATTCCATAAATATAATTCTAAAACTCCCCTCTGTTAGCAGTGTCACTGAGAGGCTTTTCAAATTGCAGTGGATAACATACTAGCGGGAAGCAAATAGTAACCCTATTTTTTTTTCTTTCTGAGTTATTCCATTCTATGACAAGGGCCTGGGGGAATAGTCACATGATTTTCTCAACAAAACTCTGAAAGTTGGTTTCTGCAGAACTTGCTGACTGGAAAAAATATAAAATTCAGGGTTTTTAAATTATCATTGACTTTAAACGAAGGAATTAAAGGAATTACATACAGAAAAGAAAGTACTAATCTACTGGTTCAGGTTATTTTCTTTGTTGTTTGTGTCATTGGACAATATATAACTCTTAGATTTCAGCTCAAACACCAGCTCCTATGCAAGACCCTTCCTAATTTCCCCAGCTGTTAATGCCTCCCCATCTCCATAACCTTGCGTTCATTTTGTTTATATTTTGTGGTAACTTATTTTTATTCACCTGTATGTATATTTGTTTTTTCCCTTGATAGAATGCAAAGGCAAGGACTTATTCATTTTTTTCTTTGGCACCTAGCATGGCGCCTGCTAAATTTTTTGGACTGGACTTCATTGACTTTGGAAACTTCTAATAAGGAAACTTCCTGCACCAATGTAGGTTGGCACGTACTCTGAAACTTACTCTTCAAGAGTATTCTGGTCAATGACAGGTTAAGTGACTTGCTCAGTCACATAGTCATTGTGGTCAGAGCTGGAACCTAGGGCTTCCTGCCATTGAAGTCAGTTCGATATCCCTTATCCTCACATGGCACATAATAGCCGTGTAACAAATTCTTTGCTGATTAATTGGCCTCATTATCAAGTAGGTTAAGGGATAGGGACTGAACCCTGGATAAGTCATTTAACTATTTTCAACACCAGTTTCCTCATTTGTAAAATAGTAGTGATGATTAGACAGCATGTCCCAGAAGTCTCAAAGCTTCAAGAACTTAAAACCTCCCTAAGACTTCTGGGACATCTTGTATTAATGCAAGATTGTTGTGAGGATCAAATGAGACTTTGTAAACTCTAAAGTTCTATACAAATATTAGTTTTTATTATTGTTGTCTATTATTATTATTATTAAGTAAGCAACAAATACAAATTTTAAAATGACAGCTAGTGAGCCCCAAATTGAGTGCTTGGGCCTGAGGAGATACAAAGTTTAAATATGACATGATCCCTTTGGAGCTTACACTATAATGAAGGAATAAAACACAAACACAGGTAGCTGAGGCACAGAGTACTTGGAGGGGAATATTATGAAATGAGACTGAAAAGGTGAAATTGTGGAGAACCTTGGAAGAGTTTGGTCTTTATTAAGAAAGCAGAAGAATTCTGTGAAAGAGTGCATCCCTACATTAAAGATGCAAATCTTATACCCTGTAGAGTATTCAGAGATGGTGATGCATCTGAGAAGGATTGAGACAGGATTTGGAGGGACTTTTTTTTTAAAAGACTAGAGTAATAGGTTCAAAGAATTTTAAAATTTCAGATTGTAAGGGAAATACTGACCATTTCACTTTATAGAATAGAGAACTGAGGGGCTAAAAGGTACAGTGACTTTCCAACAATGATAGAGCTAGGTAAGTGTCACAGCAGAGGCTAAAACCTGGTGTTCTGGTTCATAGTGAATTGCTCTGAGCAGAACACAGTTGGCCAGGGAAGCAGTCCTCTTTCCCTTTATTTTCTTATCTGAATGAGTCATTGTGACATCTGTTTCATAACGAGCTTCTCAGGGGCACATTCCTGAGTCTTCTGTCAACTTCTTCCTTTCCAAATCCTATGAAACAAGTTCTGCTAGAAGCTGCCTGGGTGGGATGAAGAAGATTAAATGAGGAAAGAAGTGCCTTTGCTATCCAGCCTGCACATAACAGAGGAACAGATGTATTTTCTCTCTTTCTAAATTAATGTGTATTTTCCAGGAAAGAAATTACTGTAAATTAAAATAAAGTGA
>CM053626.1:108887407-108903789 GCA_028646595.1 Phalanger gymnotis | reverse complement strand
CTTTCCTTGTCTTCCCTCTCTGAGACATTAAGCAATCAGCCATAGATTATAATGTGCAATTATGAAAAACATTTCCATATTGGCCATTTTGTACAAGAAGGTATAAATGAAAGAAAGTAAAAAAAATAGTATGCTTCAGTCTGTTTTCAATCAATATCAGTTCTTTCTCTGGAGGTGGATAGTATTTTTTGTCATTAGTCCATTAGGATTGTCTTAGGTAATCATATTGTTCAGAAGAGCAAAGTCATTCACAATTCTGATTCAAACAATATTGCTGTTAATGTGTACAACATTCTGGTTCTGTTCACTTCGCTACGCATAAGTTCATGTAAGTCTTTCCAGATTTTTCTGAAATCATCCTACTTGTCATTTCTTATAGAACAATACAATTCCACTACAGTATATGCCACAACTTGTTTAGCCACTCCTCAATTGATTGGGCATCCCTTTGATTTCCAATTCTTAGTCACCACAAAAAGAGTTGTTGTAGGTATTTTTGTACAAATAGGTCCTTCTCCCTTTTTTCAATGTCTTTGGGATATAGACCTAACAGAGGTACTGCTGGCTCAAAAGGTATGCACAGTTTTGTATCCCTTTGGGCATAGTTACAAATTACTCTTGAAAATGGTTGAGTCAGTTCACAACTTCACCAACAATGCATTAATGTCCCAGTTTTTCCATGTCCCCTCCGATATCCAATATTTTCCTTTTTGTCATATTAGCCAATCTAATAGGTATTAGGTGGTATCTTGGAAGTATTTTAATTTTCATTTCTCTTGTCAATAGTGATTTAGGACATTTTTTTTCATATGACTATAGATAGCTTTGATTTCTTGGTCTGAAAACTGCTTTTTCATGTCCCTTGATCATCCATAAATTGGGGAATAAATTGTATTTTTATAAATCTGATTGAGTTCTCTCTATATTTGAGAAACAAGGCCTTTATCAGAGATACTTGTTGCAAAAATTTTTCCCCGGTTTTCTGCATTCCTTATAATTTTGGTTGCATTGGTTTTGTTTGTGCAAAATCTTTTTAATTTTATATAATCGAAATTACCTATTTTATATTTTTAATACTCTTTATATCTTATTTGGTCCATGTCTGTTCATTCCTAATAAGAAATTGACTCCATTATGCAATGGTCAGCTAGAGGTACAGTGGATAGAGAACTAGGCCTTGAGTCAGGAAGACCTAATTTCAAATCCAACCTCAGATACATATTAGCTGTATCACTCTGCGCAAGTCACTTAACCCTGTTTGCCTTAGTTTCCTCATCTGCAAAGGAACTGGAAATGCCAAACTACTCCAGTATCTTTGCCAAGAAAACCCAAATGGGGTCTTGAAGAATTGGATAGGACTAAACACCTGAAGGACAACAAAATGGTATGAAAATATGACTAGAGTTCAATGAAATATGGCAAGTTCAGGAAAGTAGCTAGCTTCTGATATTAGGACAAGGCCTCAGGAACTAATTACAATTGAATAAATTCATACTGGCTACATACCCCAAATTAGTGAGCTCATAAGACCATATACTATGTAGCTGGGACTCTGGAATAGAAGTTCAAACATTCTGAGGAGGTAGAGAGCCTCTTTATAACAAGGGATCTGTTCTCATTAAGTAACTTATTTCATATATGGTTTGTCCTTCATGAACAGGGTGATATATGGTGAATTACAAGATTTTGTTACTGTTAAATCATTTCAGTCATGTGTGACTATGATTCCATTTGGAATTTTTTGGCCAAGATACTGGAGTGGTTTGCTATTTCCTTCTCCAGCTCATTTTACAGATGATAGAACTGAGGCAAAGAGTGTAAATGACTTGCCAGAGTCACACAGCTAGTGTCCGAGGTCAGATTTGAACTCAGAAAGAGAAGTCTTCCTGACTTTAGGCCTGCCGCTCTATCCACTGTGCCACCTAACTGCCCAAATTACAATGTTTAGCTTGCTGTAGATGATGATGATCACTGATGATCAATGGAATTCTCCCATTTCCTCTACTGGGTAGTGATCAATTGCTAAGTCCATCGGTGTCTTTTGTACCAATGTTTCAACTTGACTGTTCAAGTATTTTAGTATTTAATTTTATGTCATATTTTCTTCATCTAACTTCCTTTAGTCGAACACAAGTTTAGTTACTGTCCATAACTAATTTTTAGTGTAATTTATTTTTTTTTCTCAAGAAAATTCTGTTTTTGAAATAATACTGAAAATAAAAGGAGATCAAGAAACTCAGATCTCGTGACTTCTAATCCCCAGGTTATTATTTTTCTTGCTTTTACATATTTACTTGCTTATTTTTCCCCCTGGTAGGACCAGCAAGAATATAGAATAGGACAAAAGGTCATATTTTTCTAAATCTATGTGAGAAAACCTGCAAAGCTAAAATCTGTTGCATTCCTACAACCTGTGAATCAAAAGCCAAAGCCAGATTCCCTATCAGAAACAAAACAGGACATTTTTATCCATGACTGCCAAATACTTGTCATGCCTGCCAGCTCTTCACCCCCTCTCCCTGTTTCGCCATCATTTATAGAAGAAAAAAACGGGATTTGTGCTATTTCCTTGAATATATATATATATATATATAGATATCTATATATACATATATATATATATATATATGAAAACGTTGTCGCTTGAAGGACAGTATTTTTTTTCATGCTAACATTTATTTTTTCTTTTGCCATTTTGTATTTATAACTTGTCTTCTCTTATTTTTATTGCCTCACTAATCTTCCCCCTTAGCAGATCCTTTACGTTTTATTAGAATTCCTCTGATTTTTTTTTCCCTGAAAGCTACTTTTTATATCCGTGTTGAACTAAATTGGCCTCAGTTGTCCTTTTAGCACATCAGACTTTTTTTGGATGAATTTCAACTGGAGATCTTTCAACTATTTTTTAAGAAAAGGCTGATGTGTCATGGAAATCTCTGGAAAACATTTTATTTGGAAACAATTGTGTTTAAATATTCATGTTTTTCATCTTTCTTCTCCTTTATTATTGAGGTTTATATTGAAACAGGATTTTTATTTCTTTGTAGTTAATTTGCTCCTATTGCTTTGTCTTCTATTAAAAATACAATGAAATATCCTGCACATACCAATCAAGGCACTGTGCTGAACATTCAGAAACAATGGGACTTAGGTAACATTGATTAAAAGGGCAAGACTGCAAAGGTATCTACCCTGCCATCTCCAGCTTAAACCAAGCAGCTATGGAAAGGCTTTAATTAAGAAGCATTAATGATCAATTCAGTTTAAGACATTTATTGATACCCTGATAATGCAAAACAATGTGCTGTCAGTGGTATGTGCAATGTTTCTAGCACCGTCTCATTATCCTGAGGCTATTGTAGCACCATTCCTCTGAAAGATCTATCCAGTCTGCTTCTGCATTGGAAATTACTACTTTTTGGCAATGACTCAGTCTTCTCTACTTTCAGTAAACTCTCATTATACAATGCCAGTGTATACAGGACACATTCCCTAAATCTTTGCTGATGTAATGGATTCATTGTATATTAAATCCTATTATAATTTATAATACATGCATGTATTTTTAATGTATTCTTTTTAGTAGTTTTACATTTCTTTAGTAACATATAGCATGTATTCCTAGAAACAAGCGTCAAAATATATACCTTTGTAGGCTAGACCCCTTACAAAATTTAGATATATATGTGAGTAAATGTGTCACCTTATGTATGTATATATTTACTCATGGATGTATGCATGCCATTTAGTACAAAAAAATTATTTCTACATTTGAGGTCTCCTATATATGGGTACTGTTCTTGCATTTGCATCACAAATACACTATCTTTATCCTCCTCTGCATCATCACCATCATTACAACTGGTTTCAATACATTTTCTAATCTAAGCCTCCCAACAATCTTGTACTGTTGTTACGTATAGGAATAAGCTAGAACTGGGTTTTCATTTCTATAGGGTATGTTCAGATGAGGAAATCTCCTCTACCATTGCAGGTTGGTAACTTTTCTACAACTTTAGTCTTAAAGAGTTGCCTAGAATACAGAGATTAAAGTGAATTTCCCTGGGTCACAAAACTAGTATATGTCAGAGGCAGGACTTAGACTCAGTTTATTTGTTTGTTTATTTTTCTGTCAGGATGTCAAGTCGATATGCATTTATTCAGTTCTTTGTATGAGTCAGGCAGAGGAAAATTTTGAACCTAAGTTTTCCTTTCAGGCCAGCTCTCTACCTAATATTCCAGGGCTCCCTCTCATGATACAGTTACTACATTTTTTATTTTTCCCATTTATACCCATTTTCAGCTAAGAAAACAGAGGCAGAGAGGTCACATAATTTCATCATGAAAGGTTATATGGAGTAGTAGAGTACTGGACCCTACAGTGCCAAAGGTAGGATGTAAATACAGCTTTTCTCTGATCCCAAGTCTATCATTCTAGTCACAATATTATATCATTTTTCAAAATCGCAAAATAAAGATCAAAGGACACCTATTTACTGTTTTGAATACAATTAGAATAACATTGAGAGGGAAAAAAGACATGGTTTGTGTGGTTTGACACCATTCTCAAATGATGGGCTTGTATAAAATTCTTTTAGCAACAATCAACTTTCTTAATAGGTCATGATATGGTATAATGGAAGAACTGCTAGATTTGACATCAGTGAAATTGGGCTCAAGTCCCAAGTCTGACACTTCCTACCTGTGACTTTGGGTAACTCATTTATCCTCTTTAAGCCCCAGTTCCCTCATTTGTAAAATGAGAGTCTTGAATTAGGAAACTATTTAGGTTCCTACCATGTTGAAGTCTAGTATCCTAATGTCTTTCTTATTCAACAAAGGGATTTAACTAAAAAGAAATTGCTGATATCACAGAAGTCCATTTGAATTACATTTCCTCATTCTGTGCTTCTTTGTTCCTATTTCTGATCTAGCTTCTTTTTAATAACTCTCATGAAATGACCACCTCACAATCTCACGCCATCCTTCTTCTCTTACTGTTGTTCAACAAAATTATTAAAGTGAAGAATTTCCCTGAAAACACCTAGTTGGAGATTATCTGTGTAAGCTGGTGTAACCAGTTTAATTAGTATAGCCTCATGCCTCATGCCTCATGATGTATTACTTCAAAGCTTAACTGATCCCAAAGATCAGGTATTGTCTCCCTCCCCAGCTGCTTATTTGCTTGGGTCCTTGGGTCCTTGGGTCCTTGGGTCCTTGCTCTTTATTCTCCATTTATTATTAGGTAATTTAGAGACAATACTCTCATATATGGGTCCAAATTATCCCCACCGACTTGACTCACCAATGATGAAACAGTTTCCTAGGACTGCCACATCAGCTTTGTCTAAAACTGTATCTCAATCTGAGCCCTGAGTGGTTTTGTGGGGCCTTGGGTGAGTGTAGATCTTGTTGCACGTCTAAGGCATGAGCCTTCAGGTATAGTGAGGGGCAATGAAGACCATACACTTAGGATCTTTCCTGTAAGCATGCCATCCCTGCATGGCACTGCCAGGCTGGAAATAGCTCCTTCTCCTTTTGTGCTGTAGTTTCTTCTAAAGTGTTGCAGTCTAAGGAATGGACCAGCTCCTTTCCAAATAATGTATATGGTTATTGCTCTCTATGGACATTCTATTTCTATGGCCTTAATCTGTTTCCCATTTATGTGCATTAATTTCCCTATTTTTTAAGTGTCTGCATGTGTGGGCCAACCTCATGCAGCTGAATCACTGGTAAAAAGTTTCAAGGGGTAAATCTAACCATGGTCTTCATAACCACCATACCTATTCTGTTTCATTTTGTTAGCAGTGTCTCATAAATAAGGTATGATTGGCTCCTAGCTAGAGCTGATTGAGAGTTTGATTTCCTGCAATTCTTGGCTAATTGAAATTGGTATATCAAGGTGCCATTGGTGAGAGTGATTCCTCCTTGTGAGAAGCTGAAACAATCAGTTTTGAGGCATGTTGCCTCCTGCTGGTCCATAACTATTCCTGTTGTTTTTGTTGCCTCAGCAACAGATGAATGGGCTGGTTTTACTGAGGCTCCCTACGAAGGTACATGGCTATTGCTACTAACAGGTTTCTGTCACTCATGGGAGTTGCTAATGCTTTTCTCTCTCCCATTGCAGGTTTAGATTTTGAAGAAGAGATGAATTCTGTTAAGAAACTGCCCCAGGCTTTCAATGCCCGAGACTGAGAACGTTGCCTATTTATTAGGCAATAGAGCTAGTGCATGTGGGAGAAAATGCTTATGTCACAATCCAGAAACTATGAGATGAATTAAGTACCTTGTAGTTTCATGCTATGCCATGTAATTATTAAGGTTAAAACTACTGAGACAAACTCACTTTTATATAGATATAGTTTAGCATTCTGTAGAGTAATTTTAGGGCTTTCAACAATTATTTACAGGCACTTACATTTTGGGGTTGATTTCAGAAGCAACTTGTTTGTAGTAAGATCACACACTGATTAGAAACAAAGGAAAATTACATATCAAATTAAAAGAAAAAATAAAGATGGAAGGCCCTGAATATAAAAGCAATAGCTACAATGTCATCTATTTCAACAATCTGTTGACAATGAAAATGAGAAAATGGATAAAGGAAAATACAGTAACTTTTGAGTATCATTATTTCTTTTTTTTAATTTATTTTTAGTTTTCAGTATTCATTTCCACAAGATTTTGTCCCCAACTCTACCCTCCCCCCATCCCAAGATGTCACATATTCTGATTGCCCCTTTCCCCAGTCTGTCCTCCCTTCTATCACCCCACTTCCTCTCCTTCCCTTTTCCCCTTTCTTGTAGGGTAAGATAGATCTCTATATCCCATTGCCTACATATCTTACTTCCCAGTTTCATGTAAAAACAATTTTTTAACATTTGTTTTTAGAACTTGGAGTTCCAAATTCTCTCCCTTCTTCCCTCCTCACCCACCCTCCTTGAGAAGGCAAGCAATTCAATATAGGTTATACATGTATCATTATGCAAAACAGTTCCATAATAGTCATGTTGTATAAGACTAACTATATTTCCCTCCCTCCTATCCTGTCCCCCTTTATTCAATTTTCTCCTTTGACCCTCACCCTTTTCAAAAGTGTTTGCTTTTGACTACCTCCTCTCCCAATCTGCCCTTCCCTCTGTCATCACCCCTTTTATCTCTTTCCCCCCTACTTTCCTGTAGAGTAAGACACCCAATTGAGTATGTATGTTATTCCCTCCTTAAGCCAAATCTTATGAGAGCAAGATTCACTCATTCCCTTTCCCCTACCCCCTCTTCCCTTTCTTATAACAATTTTTTCTTGCCACTTTTATGTAAGATAATTTACCTCATTATATCTCTCCCTTTCTCCTCCCAATATATTCCTCTCTCACCCCTTAATTTTATTTTTTAGATATTGTCCCCTCATATCCAAAACTAATCTAGCACTGAGAAAGGTCTCATAAGTTACAAATATCATGTTTCCATGTAGAAATGTAAACAAAACAGTTCAACTTTAGTAAGTCCCTTGTGATTTCTCTTTCCTGTTTACCTTTTGATGATTCTCTTGATTCTTGTATTTGAAAGTCAAATTTTCTATTCAGCTCTGGTCTTTTCATCAAGAATGCTTGAAAGTTCTCTGTTTCATTGAAATACATATTTTACTCTGAAGTATTATACTCAGTTTTGCTGGGTAGGTGATTCTCAGTTTTAATCCTAGCTCCTTTGACCTCTCAGATACCATATTCTAAGCCCTTTGATCCCTTAATGTAGAAGCTGCTAGATCTTGCAACATCCGGATTGTGTTTCCACAATACTTGAATTGTTTCTTTCTGTCTGCTTGCAATATTTTCCCCTTGACCTGGGAACATTGAAGTTTGGCTACAATATTCCTAGGAGTTTTCTTTTTGGGATCTTTTCCAAGAGGCAATTAGTAGATTCCTTCAATTTCTATTTTACCCTCTGGCTCTAGAATATCAGGGCAGTTTTCCTTAAGAATTTCCTGAAAGATGATGTCTAGGCTCTTTTTTTGATCATGACTTTCAGGTACTCCAATAATTTAAAAATTATCTCTCCTGGATCAATTTTCTAGGTCAGTGGTTTCTCCAATGAGATATTTCACATTGTCTTCCATTTTTTTCATTCTTTTGGGTCTGTTTCATAATTTCTTGATTTTTCATAAAGTTACTAGCTTCCACTTGTTCCAATATAATTTTTAAGGTGGTATTTTCTTCAGTGGTCTTTTGCACCTCCTTTTCTATTTGGCTAATTCTGCCTTTTAAGGCATTCTTCTTCTCATTGGCTTTTTTGGAGCTCTTTTGTCATTTGGGTTAGTCTATTTTTAAGGTGTTACTTTCTTCAGTATTTGGGGATCTCCTTTAGCAAGTTGTTGCCTAGTTTTTTATGATTTTCTTGTATCACTCTCATTTCTCTTCCCAATTTTTCTACTACCTCTTTTACTTGTTTTTCCAAATCCTTTTTGAGCTCTTCCATGGCCTGAGATCAATTCATATTTTTATTGGAGGCTTTTGACATAGGATCTTTGACTTTGTTGACTCTTCTGGTTCTATGTTTCCATCTTCTTTGTCACCAAAGAATGATTCTACAGTCTGAGTCCTTTTACACTGCCTGCTCATTTTCCCAGCCAATTACTTGACTTTTGAGCTCTTTGTCAGGGTATGACTGCTTCCATAGTGGAGAGAGCTTTGTCCTTAGCTTCTGGAGTTTTGTGCTGCTGTTTTCAGAGCTACTTCTATTCTGAAGTGGTATGATACTCTGCTCCTGGCCTGTGCTCTGGTCTGTGAGTGCAAGCACTCCTTTCTGCTGGGTAACTACCAGGAGGACTCCCTCTCTACAGCTACCACAAGCTCTGCCTAACCAGCACTCCTCCTCCCACAAGGACCACCAACAAGGATTGTGACCCAGATCCAAGCAGGGCAAAGCAACAGAATGCTGCCTCAGCACCAGCAAAGTGATCCCTGTACTCCTGCTCTGATCATCTGCCTGATTTCCCCCACCATCTGTGGGCATGGAGCTCCAAAAGCAGTCTTGGCTGTTGCTGCTGCTGCTGCTGTCTCTGCCACTGTTGCAGCCACTTCTGCTACCCTGGGGCTGGGGCCAGACCATGCACTTCTCTCACCCAAGTCCAGCAGTTTCCCCACTGACCTGTTCTACTGTCTTTGGCATTTGTGGGTTCAGACATCTTGAAACTGCCACAGCTCAGTGATTCAGGGTGCTGAGACTTGCTCTGTCCAGTCGACTCTGGCCTGGTCTCTTCTGGCATGGCCCAAACTGGACTGCACTCCACTACCAGCATTGCGTGATAGACCCTTCCCAGTGAACATCCAGGCTGTCTCAGACTGGAGACTTGTCACTTTGTCATTTCATGGGTTGTATAGCTCTAGAATTGGTTTAGAGTCATTTTTACAGGTTTTTGGAGGGATTTGGGAGAGAGCTCAAGCAAGTCCCTGTTTTTAAGCTGCCATCTTGGCTCTGCCCCTTATCATCATTTTGTAATGTCAAAAATGGTAACCAGGAATGAATAAATAATGAATCATATGCCTGTTTTCTTATCTATGTAAATTTGTATGAATATTTTATTTGTACATATCAAAGAAAGTGTCCTTGATGAAAATATGAGATGAAAATGGGCAGGCACTGAAATACAATTCCCTAACACATCTCCAGAGTTCCCTAAATGTCTTAAAGCTGTAGAGAATAAAAGAATACTGTTTTGTTTGTTGATTAAATGTGTTTTTAAAAATTGCACAACAGAAGAAAATACTGGGAAGTGGCATGGCAAAGTGAATAGACAGCTTGCCTTGGAGAAAGGAAGGTTTTACAAGCCCCTCCTTTGACAAATACTGACTATGTGGCTGGGCAAGTCACTTAATTTCTTAGTGTCCTTAGAAGAGGGGTGGAGAACCTGCAGCTTCAAGGCTACATGTGGCCCTCTAGGTTTTCAAATGCAGCCCTTTGACTGAATTTGAACTTCACAGTCAAATGGCCACACTTGAGACTTAGAGGGCCATATGAGGCCTCTAGGTCTCAGGTTCCCCACCTCTGCCCTAAAAATGATAAATTTCAAAAGTTTTCTTATCTCCATTGGTAGATAGGGTTACTCCACTGAGATTTTTTTCCTCCCCCCAAAGAAACTATAGGTCTGAACCTCTGCATACCATTCAAAAAGAACAGACCACACTCTCAGTTGCTCCACTTTAATAAGGTATTTTCCACACATGTTAAAGTAGAGGATTCCTTCATGTCTGTGACAGCAGAAATAACTTTATTTAATGAGCTTCTATCAATATTCAGTAAGACATAAAACATATAAAGATATATGCTCACCAAAGGTGTTCATCACTGTCAAAGATAATGGTCTGTATGAAGAGAAAAGAGATTCCCTCTAAAGAGTGAGGTCCTCCAAAATGGTATTGTTTGCTGACAACTAGTGATGATTGCATTGAACCCTGGAAAACTACAGAGTTTCTTGAAGGAGAGGATAACGGATAAAGGCAAAAACATTGACTCTGAGTATTACTCCTTTTTGGAGAAATTTACCCAATGTTTTAATAAAAAAAAAGAATCTACAAGCCACTTTAACCGCCATAAAACAAATTATGATGCGTGCTTTAAAAAGTGATATAAAACATCATCAGGAGTATATGTTACAAGAAAAGGAGGTAAATGTTTCATTTAGTGAGAATAAGGGATACCCTAAGTAGTGTACTGGTATCAATGACATAGTATAGGTCTAGGAGATGTTATGCAGATTTTTAGCAGATCTCCTATGAAAGATTTATGGAAGGATATGAACAAGAATTACATAGACTAAGAAGGAGATCTTCTTCCTGTTTTCTTTGTTTCTTCTCATCCTGTAATCGTAGATTGTAATCTGCACCAGTGAAGTAAATGCATTGTTAAGATTATAAATTCACAGAACTATCAAAACCACACTTTGGAGTAGTCAAAATACTGGCAAGGAGATTCACTGGTGACCCTAATTCAAGAAGAATATTCGATTTATTTAGAATCATTTTGCCAGCTTTCCTATTTTTACTATTCATTTTGAGATAACAGCGATACTCACAATAAAAGCTCAGTGTTAGCCACAATTACTATAAACAATCTTCAGTCAATACTCTTCTCTGACCTCCATTCTTCTTTTTTTCTCAAACAGGTTAAGTTTCCATTCAGAAAATAGTCTCTTTGAATTTAGAGTGAGTCCTCTTTCTATCATCTCAAGATTCATAAAGCTATTTTCTCCTTCAACAAATAGCTTAGAAATATTGAAATGGAAACTGCCAACTCCCCAGTAATGAAAGTTATGTTTCTTCTAAGGGATTGCTTCCTGCCTCCTGAATTCCAGATATTTCAAAAGTGCTTCAATTATTCCTCAGCTCTAATGGCATGCAATATGGCAAATAAAGTTAAAGTTCAAGAAAGAAAGGTAAAGCAAGGTCAAGTTTGAATTTCCAAGCACTGTATAAGGTTTATTAAGTTTATTTTAGGTTAAGATGAAAAATGGGTAGCTATAACTCAGAAAGATTCTGACTTTTCTTATTAAATATGTGAAAGCCTAAAATACAACCCTCAATATAAAATTTTTATAATTTCTGTATTTGGATAGCCTCGTCATTCACTTTTATGTACCAATATCTCCTGGCATTTATAGAGTTTTCTCAAACACAGACACAAAACATTTACAAATTGTTTTGATATCTATTAGTTCAAGTCTAGGGGTACAATAAGCCTGGAAAAATGGTGAAGAATGATGATCTCCATTTTAGAAATGAAGAGGCTAAGGTCCCAAAATATTGTCATTCGCCAAAGGTAACACAAATATGGAAAGATAAATTTAATGACAGAACTCAGACTTAGGTTTCTTCATCATCAGTCCAGGGTCCATTTTACCTAAAACTAGTGTTTCTTTCTAAAAAAATTCCTTCATACAAAACTTTGGTAGATTTGCTACAGTAAACAAACAAACAAATAAATAAATGATCACTTCTGACAGCACCAATAACATAAGGCTGACTTTTTAAAAGCCCATTTAATTAAAGCTAAGTTTCTCCATTTATGTTTTAAAAGCCCCAAAAGAATAAACTCTGTTACATCTCTTTCAGACCTGTCATTTCATTTACACTCAACAGTTAGAAATAGCGTATATTTAAGTTTTTAAAATCCTGGCCTATTTTCTCTGTCCAACTCTAATTCTTCCATGAACCCATTGAGAGAGAAGGATGGAGATGAGTTTAGTGTGGGAGATATAAAACTGCCCTTGGAACCAGGAGATGTTTGATATGAATCCCACTGCAGATACTTACTAGTTAGTTATATGACTATGAGCAAACTTCTAATGCTTTCTGGACCTTAATTTTTTCCATCTGTAAAATGAGAAAAAATAGTACCTGTAGTGTTTACCTCATTTATTTGCTGTGGAGTGTGAAGGACAAACTTGTATATAAAGTACTCTGCAACTCTGTATAAATTTTAGTTATTATTATCATTATTACTGTTACAGTGAGTTATGTGTAGCAATTCTCTGTTAGTATTTTATTGCAGGTGGGGGAAGCTTTTTCTGCCCCATCTAGGATTTACTGTAGGAGAAGATTGACAATTTCTGAAACTATAGATACAACAGTCAAGAAAACTCTTCTCCATCATCCCTTATTAACTTTTGTAAAGGGAGAATGGGGAGGGGTGCTCACGAGCATAATAACAACATCTTCTAAGCCAAAATAACTAACTCATATGGTCTAAGATTCTGTTTTTGGATTTCTGAATGAGAAATAATAGTAGAAACTGGAATTGTCCTGAGAAAGTTCAAGATGCATGGTTACCATCTATAGGAGACAAATAATGGAAAGACTAATTAAGAAAAAAGAAATGTGATAAGATTTAGAGCTAGAAGTAATCTTGGGCACCATCTAGCTCAATACCCATTTTACAGGTGAGATATCAGGAGCGTAGAGAGGTAAAAGGAGTTTCTTAAGCTCATGGTAATGGCAGAGCTGGGATTCAAACCCAGGACTTTTAAATTCAAACCCAGTATTAATCTCCTGACACTATTACATTTGTAAGACCTCACCTATATTTATGATTTCAGTTTTACAAAGTGATTTTACATACATTATCTCATTTAAGCTTCACAACAAACCTGTATGGTAGGTAATATCAGAGCCATAATGGGAAAGTCATAGAAAGGGGACAAATTGAGTTTTTCTACAGAGTACCAAAATAAAATTAATGAGTTAAAATAGGAAGCTACCAGATGGCCAACTGAGATAAGTTCCTCCTTCATTTTCCTTTCTTCCTACTTACTCCCTTGTGCCCTTTGGATCAGTAGCCTGCTGCCATTTTTTGTTTGTTTGTTTTGTCTTTTTTTTTGAGGAATCTTTGTATCTTATCCTCCACCCCAACATATACATACTCAACTAAGGGAATATTTTGTAAAACTTACCCTTCCCGCTATTTGTGGTATGAAAATAGGCAATAATAATAATAATAATAATTGGTCACAGTTCTTGGCACTGTCATTATCCCTGTTTTACAGATGAGGAAGCTGAGGCTCAAAGAATTTAAGTGATTTGCCCATGATCACAGAGCTTATAAGTTTCAGAGGAGGATCGAACCCAGGTGTCTTTAGATAGTAGGTTCATTGTGCTTTCCACTTCACTTCTCTATAAATAGGCTGTTAATCACGAAGGGATTGTAGAGATCATCATGCCTCTCATTTCAAAGGTTCTAGATCTAGATCTAGAAAGAGGAGAATCTACCACAAGGTCAGGGTGGTCTGGGATGAAACGAAAATCCAGGTATCTTGACTCCAGCCCAGGGCTCTCTCCTCTGCACCAAACTATCATAGTAAGCTGACTTTTATAGCAGACATACCAAAAAACTACATGTTTTAAGCTAACACCTATCTGTCTTCTTTATGAAATGCTGACAATGTGTTCATTTTGCTCAAAAGAAAATGACTGTATTTTAATGAAAAAAGTAAAGGTTTCACATTTCAAACACTATAAATAACATTAAAATCTAAACATTTAAAAATATACCAATTACTGAAGAATGACTGCTACAATAATTTATACAAGCATATTAAAGTAACATGCATCATTCTAACTTAAATTCTTATTTTGCTCCTTCTCTGCCCCTTTCATTGTTTTCCCATTTGAACAAAGCAGGGTAACAGAAAATAGCATACTGCTTTACACCTAATAATCACCCTTGCATCTACGTACTTTACTAAATGGAGGAAGATACCATGGGCTCTCCAGTTATAGTAGTCAAAGCATATGATAACTGTGTCTAGGTAAAGGTGACTTCAATTTGATGAGAGTGAAGCCTTTTTCTGTGCTGAGTAGGCAGCAACAAGCTCCTTTTGAGTTCCTTCCCTTTCAAAGTCTACATATTATATGTAAGTAAAGGGCAAAGTCAGAGTAGTAAGTAGAGAAAGAAGATCAGCTTTGGTAAAGGACGCCAAATAAAGAAAGTATTGAAAGCACATGCAGTGCTTAAGAAGCAAAAAACAAAAAAACAAAAAGTAGACCACTAATTTAGGAAGAATGAATTAAAATAGGAAATCACTGTTTAGCCTACTGTCTTCCCCTCTGCCCTGCCCCCACATCACCACACACCCTAGTTTATCAGTGGCTCCTACTTACCAAGTTTAAAAAGGTGGGTTGAGGGTACATTCCTTATCAGTTCCTTTAGCACTGATTTGTGTTGGCCCTGGTACAAATAGTGATAGCTATAGTTCTGGCAACAGCACCACTATTCAAATTGAGAGAATGGGGTTGATTATATTATTAAGAATAACAGTGTCTTAAAGAGCTTTGCTAATACTCTTAGAAATTCTAATTGTTCTGGCTCAGTCTGAAGATAAATCAACAGTCATACAAATAAAATGACTCTATACCATTTTTCCAGAGCATTTTAGTCTTTATAATCATTGTTTGTTCCCACTAAGCCAATAACCAAAGATAATTCAGCTCTTTGGCTTTCCAAATAATACAAAGATGGGTTTGACTAATTAAGCTCATTTGAAAATATAATTGTCGTTAAAAAATGTGTACCAAGAGGCAAATGTCTCTATATTTACTGTCCTCCAATTTGTGATTTTGAGGCTACCTGCAGTGTAACTGTAAATCTGCAGCACAATAGAATTTGGGATAATAAAAACAAGAGTGTTAACAAAATGTCATCCAGTGCCTATATCCCATTTGAGCAAAAATCATAAATTATTCACAATATAATATATGGAATTAGGCTTTGCTACCCTACTTCCATTTAAATTTTGTATGCTTGTGAGTCATCAATTTCTTTTGCCTTTATTTGTAAATAGTGATCATTTACCTAGGATCTGGAGAACTGAAATTCAGGTTTAGAATGAAATAAAGAATGGAAATGTTAACTATTTAACAGTAAACATAAATGATGAGATATGTAAAATGAAAGGCAGCTTGACGTAACAGAGGCCAGCCTTAGAATCAGGAATATATGAATTCAAGTCCTGCCTCTGACAACTATGTATGTAACTAAACATGAATAAACCATTGAAACTCCTGCTGACCAGAACAATCTTCTAATTACAGGATTGTCACAGGTTGACATCAGTGGAGAGACTTTCCATACTGAGTTCCATATACTGGTACAACTACAAGCCAAAACTTATTATACAGACAAATAGATATATGATAGATAGATATAAAGATTGAATAAGGGATTACTATGTGCCAGGCACTATACTAATCTCTGGGGATACAAAAAGACAACAACAACTTTATAAAAAGCAAACTGTGTACAGGATAAATAGGAAATAACTAACTGAAAGAAGGCACTAGAATTATGAGAGCATGTTGAAGGCTTCCAGAAAAAGAGGGGATTTTAGTTGGAAATTAAAGAAAGCTAGAGAGGTCAGAAGGCAGAGAGGGGAGGGCATTCTAGACATGGGAGACAGCCAGACAAAATGCCAGAGGCTAAAAGATAAAATGTCTGCTTCTTGAAATAGCCAGATGCATATGAAAAATGCTCTAAATCATTATTGATTAGGGAAATGCAAATTAAAACAATTCTAAGGTACCACCTCACACCTATGAGATTGACTAATATGGCAGAAAAGGAAAATGATAAAAGTTGGAGAAGATGTGGGAAAATTGGGACATTAATACATTATTGATGGAGTTGTGAACAGATCCCAACCATACTGGAGAGCAATTTGGAACTATAACCCAAAGGACTATAAAACTGTGCATACCTTTTAACCCAACAATTCCACTACTATGTCTATATTACAAAGAGGTTTGTAAAAAGGGTAAAAAAGACTTATTTGTACAAAAATATTTACAGCAGATCTTTTTGTGGTGGCAAAGAATTGGAAGTTGATGGGATGCTCACCA
>CM053626.1:108867472-108886907 GCA_028646595.1 Phalanger gymnotis | reverse complement strand
TTCCATGGCCTGAGCCCAATTCATATTTTTCTTGGAGGCTTTTGATATAGGCTCTTTGACTTTGTTGTCTGGCTGTATGTTTATATTTTCTCTGTCACCAAAAAAGGAATGTAGAGTTTGAGTTTGAGTCTGTGTTTGAGTCTGAGTTCATTTTTCCTGCCTGTTCATGTTCCCAGCCAACTACTTGACCCTTGAACTTTTTGTCAAGATATGACTCCTTGTATAGTAGAGAGTACTTTGTCCCAAGTATTAGAGTCAAAGCACTGCTGTTTTCAGAGCTACTTCCAGTCCACCATCACCCCAGACTCTGTCACTGCAGCGCTCCTCCTCCTGCAAGAACTGCCAACCAGGACTGCAATACAGATCCACGCGGGGCACAGCGCTGCCTTTGTGCCCATAAAGTGCTCCTTGCACTCCCACTCTGATCTGCTGCTAGATTCCTCCCACTGTGTGAGCCAGGGACTTGGGAAGCAGCTGATGCTGTAGCTCTGGAAGCAGCCTCAGGAGTTTCCTGCTGCTGCTGCTGCCACGGTGACACCACCTCTGTCACCCCCAGGGCTGCTGATCAGACTGCTCTGAACTGGATTCTGCAGTTTCCCTCTAACCTGCTCTTTGGTGTTTGTGGGTTGAGAAGTCTGCTAACTGCCATAGCTCACTGTTTCATGGCCCCAAGGCCTGCTCCAGCTGGCTGACTCTGGGCTGGAGACTCATTTCTTTCTGCCATTTCATGGGTTCCACAGCTCTAGAATTTGTTCAGATCCATTTTTACATGTGTTTGGAGGGATTTGGGGGAGAGCTTAAGCAAGTCCCTGCTTTCCGGCTGCCATTTTGGCTCCACCCTTCTGGGAACAAACTCTTTAAATTTCTATCTTGTTGAAAAGACTTCAGGAATGGTTTACAAGCAACAGAATATTTCTTCCTTTTGAGGACCATCCTAGCTATGTAGAGAAATGCCAATCAATGTGTGCTAATGAATTAGTGATGACAAACCATGAAACAAAAAAAAAATTGAAAACTGTCTTTAGGCTTGTGTATACCCTTTCAACTACTGTAGTAATAGTTGTAGAATGATAAGGAAAAGGGGCAAAAGTTCCCAGTATATCATAGTATTTAGGCTATCTCTAAACATTAACTTAGCTATTGGTACTTGAATGTAAAGTCCATGATTAAAATGAGGCAGCTAGGTGGCTTAGTGGATAGAGTTAGGAAGACCTGATTTCAAATCCAGCCTCAGACTCTTACTACCTTGTGTGACCCTGAGCAAGTCACTTAATCTCTGGTTACCTTAATCAATTAAAGAAAGAAATGGCAAATCACTAGTACATTTGCCACGAAAACCCCATGAACAGCATTGATATGCTGTGGTTCACGGGATCATGAAGAGTTACAGATGATTGAACAACAACAAAAACAACTCTGAATGTAAAGTCCTTCATATTAAGGAAGAAAGGAAAGAAAGGAAATAGGATTAGTTTGTCACTTTTTTTTCAAACGCCAAGCTGATTCCTATTCATCATTGCTTTATTTGCTAAGTACTTAGTCACCATAATTTTATTAAAAGATCAATATCCACCAAAAGGGAAATCTCTAGTGCTATACCATGGAACTTTGGGATTATTAATTACCTGGATACATTCATGGAAGGCTTGCTTATCATTATTTAACCTACGGTGCACTGTCTCAGGCTATGGGAATGTATGAGTTGGATCAAATATTAGGGGAAGCTTATCTAAATAATTTTACCTTTGTTTATTTTGGTAAAGTTTCTGAATACAGCTAATATCAATCTATCTATATATCTACATACATCTCTCTCTCCATATATATATATATATATATATATATATATATATATATTAGAGTTATTGGTAAAATGGCCACAGGATCTTATAAAAACACTCAAAGGAATAATTAATACAGTGGACAGGGAAGTTTTTTTTCTGTCCTATAAAAATGTGGAAAATTGAGAGACCTAACTAGAACTCATAAATGATGCAGCAAACACATAAAGGACTTACAGTAACATACAAACAACTAAGACAATCCTCATATTCCTCTGGTCAGCACTATCTTTTGCCCAAGATATTTATCTAGTTCAGGCATCCAGGTTTATGTTGCTATCCTGAGAGCTTGGAATCTCTGAGGTTGCTAGACAGCAACCCCCTGATATTCTGGTGATTTGGTCACTGTATGAATCCCTATAACCTTCTGGGCTGATGGTGTTGTTACAAGGGCTCAGCCCTGCCATGATGCAGTGACTTGTGGGAGCAGCAAAGAGCAAAGTCCATGATTAGACCACATCATCCCCTCAAGCCATCATCCTATAACTTTCCTTTCACATCCAAAATCCTTTAAAAATAGCTGTCTATACTTGTCTAACTACTCTCTGTTCTTTTTAACCCTTGTTAATCCAGTTTTTGGCTTTATCACTCAACTGAAACTGTTCTCTTGGAATTTACCAGTAATTGCTTAATTGCCAAATTTATTTGGCAGTCAATATACATCATCAATATGTATCCTTCCTGACCTGTCTGTAGCATTAAATGCTCTTGACCACTCATCTCCAGGTTTTCATGACACTGCATTCTCTTGGCTTTTCTCTTATCTGTCTTACCCATCTCAGTTTCCTTGTTGGATCTCCACCCATACCCTATTCTATAATGGTGGATGTGTCACAAAATTAAGCTCTATCTTGGGCCATCTCTTATTTCCTTTTACCTTTCTTGCTTGATGTCTTCCTGTATCATGCCCTCTCTATACAGATGACTCTCATATCTTTATATCTAGCTTTAATCTTTCATACCAATTTTAAGCTTGCATCACCAGGGCATTTTGAACTCAATGTCTCAAATGCAGCTCAATTTCAACATGTCAAAATAAAAATTTGTTTTTCTCCACCCTCACATCCACCTATCTTCTTAACTTCTGTTTGTTGTGGAAAACATCCTTCCAGTCACCCAGATTCATATCTTAATGTAGTCTTCAACTCCTCACTCTCTCACCCTACAAATCATTCAGTTGCCAAACTTGTCCTTTCTACCTTCAAAATACATCTAGTATCCACTCTCTTTTGTCTTACTCAGCATGGACCACAACTATGTCTCTGGCCCTTATCATCTTTCATTTATGTTATTGTAATAGTCCACTAATTGGTATCCCTGGCTTAAGTCTTTCTCCTCATTTGTCCTTTTTTTCTGCCACAATGATCTCCTTAAAGCACAGGTTTGACCATGTCATTTCTCTAGTCAAACTCCAGGGCTTCTTATTAACTCCAGAATTAAATATAAATTCTTCCATTTGGTATTTTAAATCATTCACAACTTGGTCCCACTCTGCTTTCCTCAGCATTATTATAATTGCTCTCATTCATATATTTATTGGCCAAGGCAAAGCTGTCTTCTTATTCTTCACAGAGGATGATCCATTTACCTTCTATATGCCTTTGTGTTGCTTGTCCCCCAAACTTGGAACACACTTTCTCCTTATTAATAAAAATTATAATCACTCATTTCTTTCAAAACTCAGCACATATTCTCTATGAAATTTTTCCTCACCCTACATTTGTTTTGCCTCCTCCCCAAATTGTCTTGTATAATTTCTATAAAATTCTAAATGTATACATCTTACCCTATAGAGCATAAACTTCTCAAGGGCAGAGCCTGTTCCATTTTTTGTCTTTATATCTGCAGCACCTAGCACAATGCCTGGAACATAGTAGGTCTATAGGATCTTAACCTAGGATCCATAAGAAGTCTATGGCTAGATTTCAGGGGATTCTGTAGATGCTGTTGGGAATATCTGTCTATATATCCATATTTCAATGTAATTGGTTGGTGAACTTTGAAAATACATATACTAATGATGCAGTATTTCATTATTGTAAATAACTCTCTCCAAGAGTTATAAGGAAAGCATTTTGCCAATCTTAATTCACTATATAAATGTGAGCTATTGTTGTTATTGTTGTAAAAAGAAAATTTTTGTTGGATGAAATTTGGGATAACTAAGGTACTTTCCAACTCTGAATCTATGATTCTATTTTATGCATAAAGGCAAAGGAATTTTTTAAAAGCTAAAACTCATTATTATCATGTAGCATTGAATTATAATAATTCATATCTAAATTCAATAAATACTGAGGTTCAAATGTGTACATAGCATTGTGCAGGTTACTGAGGAAGGGAGATACTAGTACTTCCATTGAAAAGACTCTATTGTTTCCACAGTTAAATTTTAGAGGAGAAATCCTCTTCAAAGATTTTTTGCCAAGAGGATTTGCTTTTTTTCCATTAAAATATGTTAATATTACAAATTGTAGAAAATGTAAAGCATAGGACTGGAATGGGACAAGAATTGAAAAATGAACTGTGTTATAATCATTTCATTCCATTAAAACATATATTACTGTAGGAAATGGCCTTTCAGAGAAAGATCAAATCAAATTTGAGTTTTCCTTTAAAGAGCCAGAACTTAATGATGTTTGGATCTCTCAAAACCATGTAAAAATGTCCTCAGAAACTTGAAGACCATTCTATGTCTCAAATAATGTCAATACTCTAAGGATATATGATAGCTATGAAGTCTAGCACATGGACCCCTTTTCACTGCTTCAGACTATAATCTTGATATGCAGTGGCATCCAATGTTCCTGTGGTTTCCATGTTTGAAATAACACTTTACTTGGTAGTGAACCTTATTTTGATGAGCCTCTTCAAACTTAGCCAGGCTACTCTTTGTACAGCAAACATTTTAGTTATCTGTGGGCTTGTACTTGAAGTCTTTCTAGTTTGATCAGAGCTGTGCTCTGCAGTCATTACCTTTGAGAATTCAGGATCACTTCTTTTCATCTTGAGATATGAGATTAGAACTTTAGTGTCAGTTGAGGTTTTACACACATTTTAGATTTCAAAAGTGATGACAGAAATCACTATATGTGTGAACATATACATATGCAAATATATACACATATATAAATATGTATCTATATATCTATATACATATATATGTATCTCTATCATCTATCTATCTATCTATCTATCTATCTATCTATCTATCTATCTATCTATCTATCTATCTATCTATTTATCCTGGTTCCTTCTAATCTTCCTGAATGATGCAAGAGATATTGTTTGCTAGCTGTACTCTATGGCAGCAATACCATGCAGCTAATCACTGTTCTCACTGTCATTACAAGGAGAAGTTAGCTAGAAGTTATGCTTTATGATGGTTCAGGGCAACCATTATTCACCCCTGGTTTAACACCATGTAGAGGTGGCAATGAGAAATCTAATGAAGAAATCATCTGGCCTAAAGTAGGAATTTCAGGAGAAATCGTGCATGGTTGTTTGAATAGAGCTGAATGAGAATTGACATTTTATGTTACTGACTATTGTATAGGTGCTATACACCCTCTCATCTTCCAACCATTAGTACTGCTGTGATTCCTTCTGTTTTAGTAGGCAATAGAGCATACTATAACTAGAGTCTCCTCTTTGTGCCAGACCTTCTTACAGCTGTTCATGGTATCAATTTCTTACTAAATTACAGCATTTAATATAGTTTCTGAGAGGCTTGGCAGCCCCAAACCCAGATAGAGTTGAGTTATAAAACCCAGCAGCAGGCATTGGCACTTAGAATTCAGGGGGAAAAATGAGTTTTCATTTCTTTTAATTAAAATAAAGTAGGAGTGATTTGCTTGTTTCTTAAATGTTTTGACATATGCACTGAGCCAAATTCTCCTTTATTTGGAAGGGTAACTTCAGCTCTGGTGGACTGCAGGAAGCAAAGATGTTATAAACACTTGTAATTTTCACTGAGCTCTGGCTTATGCTACCCTGTGGTCCAGCATCCTATGTACCTGGATGATTTGCAACACCCCAAAATTGGAACATCAGGGGTCCTGGTTGGTCCCAGGAAGCTATATCTTTCCCTTTCTACCTTTCTCATAGCATTCAGGATGTACCTTCCACTTCATTATCTGAAAAAAAAGAGTATTATAATATAGGCACTGTCTAACACGTAGCACTGTTTTCAGGCTCAAAATATATAATGCATGTGAAACTGCTTTGTGATGGTAAAACCCTAAATGTAAGCTTCATATAAAGGGCTGTGGACATGGAGTCAGGAAACTAGACAAGTCCTATTTCTGGCATTTATTACCTTATATATATATATATACACACACACACATATATATATCCATACACATATATGCATATATATATTATATGTATGTACGTATAAGTTACTTATATTTTAAACTACAATTTCTTTACTTGAAAACTATGAGAAAAATACATACCTTATCTGTCTCACAGGATCATTGTTAAACCCAAATTAAATTATGCATTTAAAATTAATTATAAGCACTCATTATACTTAATTGTGGTTATTTTGTAATCCAAGGTTTGTTATTTATTGTCTATATAATGTTGGACAAGTCGTTTAGTGTCTTGAAGGCTTAGGTTCAATATGTTAAATGGGATGTATAATAAATCACTTTACTTGAGACTTTGTCTTTGTCTTTGTCTCTCTGTGTCTGTCTGTCTTTCTTTTCCCACCACCTCCTTATATTGTTCACTCACTCCAACTTCCAATGACAGTGGCAAGTTAGCAAAGTTTCTCAGATTTGGAGTTTGGGCATAGGGCCACAACTCATTTTTCAGAATTCTAGATATAATCCTCCTACTCACAAGTGTAGATTAGAAACTTCAACTAGTTTGATTCAATTTAAAGAATTGTCAAAATGACACCATCAGTTCTTTTTTATAATTCTTTTTTTATTTTGTTAAATATTTCCCAAATACATGGAAAAAATTAATGATCATTTTTAGAAACTTTGAGTTCCAAATTCTCTCCCCTCCATCCCTCCCTATTCCTTGAGAAGGCAAGCAATTTGATTTTTGTTATACATGTGAGGTCATGCAAAACACATTTCTATATTAGCCATTTTGTAAAACAAAGCACAAACAAAATATAAATAAAGATAAAGAATTTTTTAGAAGTATGCTCCAATATGTATTCAGAGTTCATCAATTTTTCTCTTGAGGTATTCACATTTTTTTTCATCACGGGCCCTTCAGAATTCTCTTGAATCATTGTCTTAATCACCATTGATCCTCCTTACATTATTGCCATTAATGTGTACAATGTTCTCTTGGTTCTGCTTACTTTATTTTGCATCAATTCATATAAATCTTCCCAGGTTTTTCTGCAACCAATCCTGCTCATTATTTCTTAGAGCGAACTAGTATTCCTTCACATTCATGTATCACAACTTATTCAGTCATTCCCTAATTGATGTGCATCTCCTTGATTTTCAATTCAGTATGACTACAAAAATAGCTGCTATAAATATTTTTGGACAAATGGGTCCTTTTCAATATTCTTTGATCTCCTTGGGATACAGACATAGTAGTCATATTGCTGGGTCAAAGGGTATGCACAATTTGATTGCCATTTGGGCATAGTTCCAAATTGTTCTCCAGAATGCTTGGATCCATTCACAATTCTACCAACAATGCATTAATGTCCTAATTTTCCCACATCCCCTCCAGCATTTGTAATTTTCTTTTTATGTCACGTCAACCAGTCTGATTGGTGTGAGGTGGTATCTCAGAGTTATTTTAATTTGCATTTCCCTAATTAGTAGTGATTTAGTGCATTTTTTTCATATGATTATTAAGAGCTTTGATTTCTTCTTCTAAAAGCTGCCCGTTCATATCCTTTGACCATGTCTCAACAAAGGAGTGGCCCTTATTTTTATGTTTGGCTCAGTTCCCTATATATTTGAGAAATGAGGCCTTTATCAGAGAAACTTGCTGCACAAAATTTTCCCCAGTTTCCTGTTTTCCTTCTAATTTTGGCTTCATTAGTTTTGTTTGTACAAAGGCCTTTTAATTTCTTGTAATCAAAATTATCTATTTTATTTCTACTAATCCCCTCTGTCTCTTGTTTGCTCATTAATCCTTTTCTTATTCATATGTCTGATAGGTACATTTTTCCACATTCCACTAATTTGCCTATATCACCATTTATGTCTAAATCATTTATCCATTTCAACCTTATATTGGTATCCAGTGTAAGGTGTTGGTCTATGCTTAGTTTCAATGAAACTACTTTCCAGTTTTCCTAGCAAGACACCATTAACTTTTAAGCATGAAGCATCTATTAAATAAAACTCAAATTAAGGGTCATCATATTATCATAACTTACTTGTAAATGAAGGTCATACTCTCCCATTAATGCACACAGTTTCTATGGAAGGAGAGTGAGTATAAATTTACAGAAACTTAGATGAGAGGCACATGAGGTGGGAAACGAGGGTGCTTGGGGCAACTCATAGCTCAGGACTACAGGACTTGATTTCCTTGGAACAGTCCATACTAATAACCTCCTGTTGGGTAGGGTCTCATCTCTGCTGGCTGCAGTTCTTGAGATACTCCTTAGCTGGCCTCTAAGGTAGTATTATGCTCATTTAACCACAAGGATTTTCCATAAGCTGAACATACACAGCTATTTGGTTCATTTCCCTTGAACGGGATCTAGGTGGCAGTAGTGGGCAAAGAAGACAAGTGTCTCCTTTCCTCAGTCACTCTTCTAACAGCAGATGATTCTTGTTTTGCCAGTCAGCTCCCAGCAGCAATGCTGTTTTCCCCCCTTCAATCAGTTTTCAATAGCTAAGTCTGTCCATTCAGTTCAGTAGGAATAAAGGTAGCTTCTAAGCTCCTCTCAGCCCTCAAAAGGGCTGCTGTTCTATGAATCATCCGTTCTGTCTGTAAAGACACTTCTGGGCTCCAGTCCTTTCAATCACTGGGGTGCAGTCTCCGTTTCTTCTCCTTTGCTATGCTTCTTCAGTTTGTTTACTTTTTCCTCATCTTTTTTCCATATTCTCCACTTCTGTTTTTGACTGACTTCTTCCTCAAAGTGTGTATCCTTGTGTAAAATGACTTATCTTAGAGTGATAAATCAAAATTCACATTTCTGTCAGACCTTTTAAAAAGAAGCAAAATACAGTTGTTTCATAGTCTCAAAAAATTATAGTTATTGGTTTATTATGGTGATATATAAATTATTACATTGGATTATAAATTATAGTTATGGTTTTTAAAGCTATTCACCAAAATATTACAATGTTAATATATAAATAGGCTATTGGGAAAAATACTCTTTGGTTATCTTTGTTTTTAGTAAGTACTTATGCTCTGAGGGGTGGCTTTCTCTTAGGTTCTTTTAGAAATGTCTATGTTTCTTCCCCATGCACCTTTCTTTGAGCAGCTACTTTCATGTCGTCTTAGAACAGTCTATACTTCTGCTCCTTTCTAAATCTCAAGGGAGTGGGGAGGGGGCTGGGGTAGCACCTTACCCTATGGTCCTATGAGCCTATTAGTGTCTTCATACTTATGAGCTTATCATGGTCTTAAAAGTAAAGCTCAAATGTTGCTAGACGGCTGTGTGCTATGGGGAAGAACGTTGACTCTGAATTATGGAAGACCTCAGTTCAAATCCCATTTCTATTATTTGCCACCTGTTTGACCTTGGACAAGTTACTTAACCTTCCTTGGCCTAATTCTCCTAGTCATTTTATAATGAGGTAATTGGGACAGCTTGCCTCTGATGTTTCTTCTACATCCATGAACCTATGATTTATATATACATGTATACATATACACATATATGTATATATAAATAATAAATATATGTTTGTGGGTGAACTTATATCTCTTTTAATGCAAAACACAGTATAAAGGCACATATCAGGTGAAGAGAAAGAAATTTGTCCTATATTTGTAAAGAGCAAATATTGATAATTGCCAAATAAAGTGAGAAAGGATTAGATAGCTCTTCATATGCATACTATTCCAATAATAACATTTAAATACTTATGTTTAGAATCTTTTTTTTTTATTCTGGAAGAAAGAATTGCTGATAGACAAGAAACATATATATCTCAGGAAGCCACAGGGAGTAGATAGTATTGAGTTTGGAGTCACAAAATCTGGCTTTGAATCTAACTTAATTAACTGTGTCAGCTTGGGCTAGTCACTTAACCCCTCCAGGTCTCAGTTTCCTCATTTGTAAAAAGAAAAGACTTGGCCAAATGACTTCTAAGGGATTCTTGCAATGTTAAATATATATCATTTAGTTTAATTTAGCTTGTGAGGGAAATGGGTAGATTTTCTTTGTACTTAAAAGTAATGAATCACCCTATTATAGTCCTCTTTTTCTGGAAAAAAGAATTGCCGATAGACAAGAAGCAAATCTTCCTCAGGAAAGCAGCAGGAACAGTAGGCAGTGTTGAAGCCACAAGACCTGGCTTTGAATCCCACTTTACTTGTTGGGTCGTCTTGGGCAAGTCACCTAACCCCTCCAGGTCTTAGTTTCCTCATTTTTAAAATGAAGGGGTTGGCTAAATGACCTCTAAGGACTCCTTCCTATTTAAAGTCTATGAAATTTATTTTTATCCAACTTTAGAGGGAAAAATGTAGATTTCCTTCATACTTAAAAGTAATGAATCATTGCCCTATTATAATTGTCTGAAGACAATTATTTCATCAGCAATTGGATTTTGACATTACAGCCTTTATAATCATGATTCAACATCCTTAGTTCAGAAATAAGAACCATATACTTTTTTCCCCTTCGGTAATAAGCTTCTGCTCAAGTAAGATTTTCCAATAGCTAAAGTGAGCAATAATTTTCCTGAAAGAATTTAACCATAAATAACATACCAAGCAGAGAAAGTCTGAATCTTCTCATATCTAAAAACAAAATCTTTTTTGCCTTTTAGCATTTTCTATACATCTGAGACTTATCTTTTTTCTAATCATGTTTAAACCTGAGACTCTGGCTGCCCTGTGGCAAGGGTACTAAGGTAGTTCATTTAGCTGATAGGTCTCTGAGAGACCAATTGAAGTGATTCACATACAATGGAAGGAAAGAATTGAATCCACACTCTTTACTGAATTATATCAGAGCTTAATCAAAAGGGAAATAATATAGATATGGTGGTATTTCATTTGGGATATATCCATTGAAAAATTGGACAGAAGGTAAAGATTTGGAATCTGCTGGTACAACACCTTAATCCCTTTAGTACCACCCCTATCAATAATTAACACTGCAGTCTTTTCTGCCTGCCTATAGAACTGTAAATAGCCCCACTCTAATTTTAGAGCTGTATGCATCTATCTATCTATCTATCTATCTATCTATCTATCTATCTATCTCTTTATCTATCTATCAATCATCTACTATCCTTCCTGATATTTCATCAGCATAGGTCACTCCTGTTGAGGAATTCCCACTGCCAGTACAGATATGCAGTTTCTTTGCAATTTATATTCTTGGAAAATGTCTTTTCCAGGCTCCCATAGCCAGCACATGGAAAAAGCAGAACTTGAACGCAAGTTTCTCTGACTCTAAACCCAGCACTTCATCCATTAATGGACTATGACATATACACAGACATACCTACATCCATTACCGTCTTCTATATTGAATCAAAGTCCCCAAGATGCTTTCTACATAGATGGTAGCAGAAATCAATTCATTTTGAGATGCATTTATTAGGTACCTATTAAGTTGTAATAATCATGAATTTAAATTTTTGATGTTACAATTACTGTTTGATATTGTTTAATGTTAAGGATATTGTTTATTATCATATTTAAAGTGATGGGACTCCAATATGGAATCACTTAGGCCTTTTAGTCCTAATGCCCATGGAAGGACGGAGGCAAAAAGGATAGTTTGTACTTTTCCACTGTTGACTCTATCAGGTGGATAAATTTTGTAGCTTTTGGTTGGATGAACTTGAGTCATTCTTCACTTGCTGCCTTAATGTTGGACCTTCCTACCAGTTTGTGGTCCTATTAAAGAAATTCCCCTACCTGAGCTTCAAACAAGCCTGGTATTGATAAAGGATCATGAGAATTCTTCCACTACATCTGAGTCTGATTAGGAATATTTGCTCCTACTGTGAAGCCAATAAGTAAGTGAAAACATCTTTCCAGCCCATTGAATAGGCTTCAGGTGGGGCTTCAGGTGGAGCCAACAAAGGGAGGTCTGATTAGAGACAGGCCCACACCCTTTCACTAATTAAGTGTGAGGCCCCAGGCTGGTTAGCAAACTAGTTCCCTACTTTGAGAGAGGCAGGAAGACCTCAGGGCCCTAAGGGGAATTGGTAAGACCAGAGCCAATGGGATGTGCCTGAGTTCTGGTCAATTAGATGACATCTGAGGACTGTATAGAAAGAGAGAACTTGGAAATGGCAGAAATCAAGAAATGGAGGACTAGAAGAGAGAAGCTGAGAAACTGAGGACTAAGAGTGGAATGGAGAGCAGCAGGATTCAGGAGCTGCGGGCCAGCTTCTAGAGCATGCAGAGCAGAGAGAGCTGAACACAAGAGGCAGTTTTGGAACTTGGAGTCAGTGGAACCTCAGAAGAGAGTGCTGATCGGGGACTTAGAACTTCTGAGTGATCTTCCTATAGGAGGGCCCTAGCATTGAGGGGAAGCACATGGTCTGGCTTGCTGCTATGATATTTTGTCATAATGTCTTTGTTACTATAGTGAGATGGGTTTATTGGCTTTGGAATGTTGTTGCAACAGGATGGAATTGGGGGCATGGGTCCTTGGGTATGATACTTTGGAGTCTAAATAAATGTTATACTTCCTCTGCCTTCTACCTAGAGAATTCATTATACTTTGTAATTCCAAACCATTCAGGCATACTCATGGTCCTCTTCAAGATCATGAATTTTGCCTTAATGACATACCTATATCTGGTCTCAATTACATGTTTTCAACCAAGCCCATTTTAGGGTATAAAATCTTGCCATCTGAGCTCCAGGTTTGAATGTCTTTGCTTCCCAACATGTTTCCCTCACTCTCAGGCTGGGGTAAGTTTTTGCATGTGGGGATAAGCCTCTGTCTCTTGGTATTGCCATAGTATGTGTATATGCTTTGTTTGTCTGCTTGCTGCATGAAATAACAATACAGCTCACAATTCTATCATTTCCCTGAGTACAATTTTCTAGAAATCCAGAACCCAGGTATTTGATTTAACCTGAGCCTGTAGGAAAAATAAAGCATTAATGCAAAGCATTTTGTTATTCACTAAGGAGAGGAGGAAAAAAAAAAACCCAATTCTTTCTCTCAAGGACATTGCATTTTACTGGTAGGATATACACAGATAAGTTGAAACATAATTTGAGGAAGAAGAACACACTAATGATTTCAAAGAAGAGCAAAAGCTTCTTGTAGGATTGATCCTTGAAAACAGTTGAAGCTCACCAGGCAGAGATGAGAAGAAAGTGAGAGCGTGTCCATGTTGAGAGGACAGCCTGTTCAAAGACAAAGATTTAGGCAATAGAATTCTGGTTTGAGGAACAACAAATATTCTCATTTGACAGGAATGTAGTATGCGTGAAGCAAAATGATGTAAATAAACTGGAGCCATATTATCAAAGAGTTTAAATGCAACAACAACAACAACAACAACAAAACAACAGAGTTTGTGTTTTATCCTGGAGACAGTACGGAGCCACTGAAGATTCTTAGGTATGGTAATGACATGGTAAGATACATGCTTCAGGAAAATTGTTTTGATAGCTATATGGAGGATGAGTTGGAAAGGGGAAAGTCTAAAAGCAGGGGAGCCAATGACAAGGCTATTGCAAAAACCTAGTACATCGGTATGACGATTCAATAAAAGGTGGTAGCTTTGCAAATGGAAAAAAAAGGATAGATGTTAAAGACATGGTAGAAGTACCACTGACGAGTTTAGTAATTCATTGCCTATGGAGGCATGGGAGAGAATGAGCAGTCAAGGAACTGTTGAGAACTTCAGTAACAGAAAGAATGGCAATATATCTAGCAAAATTAGCTCAATGGGAGGGGGTGTAGTTTAGGTAAAAATAATGATTTCCTATTTGGACTTTTTGAGTTTGAGATGCCTATAACATATACAGGTGGATCAGGAAGCTGGTGATGCAGGAGTAGAGTATAAAAGAGATAGGAAGGCTGTATATACAGATGTTAGAGATACATGCATAGGGATAATAGTTGAACCCATGGAAGCTGATGGAAGAAAAAAAGTAAAGAAGGCCCAGGACAGAAAGCTATACTTAAGTAGTAGAATATGGATAAGGATAAAATAGAGGAGAGTAGGAAGCAAAGAGCGCCACAAAAGCAGAAATAAGAGCCAGAGTCCAAAAGGATGGGTAATGAACTGTGTCAAAACCTGTAGAGAGATCAAGACTCACGAAGACTGAGAAATTAGAGCATATTTAGCAGTTAGACCTAAAAGGGTAGGCTGAAGCCATAATCTTAAGGGATTTAAATACAGAAAAGTCTAGATTTTATCCTAGAAGCAATAGGGAGTCATTGAAGATTGTTAGGTACATAGTAGTGACATGATGAGAGCTGTGCTTTAGAAAAAATTGCTAGCAGTGTAGGGAAAAGTATTAACCTGGGAGAGAACAATTTTGATTGAATATGGAATCTGAAACTAGAGTGGAAGTGAATATTCCTCTCTAAGTACCACTATTGACTTTCTGGATTTTTCTCTTTTCCACGGAATCCTCCTTGCCTTAGAAATTAACTCTATCTCCGGCTTTCATACGTTGAACGTAGTTTCTGCTTCTGTCGCCCCTTGCTATGACTGGCTTGTTCCTCTCCTGCCATGTCTTCACTACTCTCCAAGTTCTATCCCTGATTGTCTGGGCTTTCTCTACTTCCTCATCCCTACTTCCTTCCCTCTTCCTCCTTAGGCTTCCATTTATGTGTTGACATTTCCAAGTAGAATTTAAGGTTTTTGAGGACAAGAATTGAGTTGCTTTCTACTTGTATTTATATTCCTAGCACTTAGCACGATGACTGACACATAATAAGCACATAATAAATGTTTGTTCACTTGATTTGAGTAGGGAGGGTGAGAAAGTTAGGGCAAAGAATATTCAAAGAAAGTTTTAAATTTTTTCCCCTAGGGCTTTGGTTGTGAAAGAGACAAATAACAATGGCTTTAGGGTTTGGAAGGGTCAAGTAAAGGTTTTACAAGCATGTGAGAGACTTGTGGTACATGTAGTGCAGTTTGCAGGCTGAAGGGAAAGGTTAGCACATAATGAGAAATTGAAAATGAGACAGGGAATGATGAAAGGGAGAGAAAAAGAAGGAATTCAATTCAATTAAAAAACCTTTTTCCAAGTACCTATTAGGTGCAACTGCTAGGCACTGGCAACTAGGCCAGTTTTGTTAGAACATGTATTGCATGTAATGTGATGTGAATGTAAAATAAACCTGGTAATGAAAGTTAGAGCCATAGTATGAAGGGCTTTGAATGCCAAAGGAAAAAAAAATATTTAAAAAAAATTCTTAGTGACAGGAGAGTGACATGACCATAGCTTTGTTCTAGGATGATTATTTTGGAATCTGAAAGAGGAGGTTTTTAATCCAAGGAGACACTGGGATGATGGCGAAATTAGATAGATGGGTGAAAGCAGGAAGAAATAATATAGAAACACAGTGTATTTTCTGTCAGGTGAAAACAGTGATATGTATTACTGCAATGTAAGTTGCAGTTGTAAAAAGATATATAAGAGCCAAGCGGGCCTTTGTTCTCTGCTCACTCAAGGGTGAATGCAAGGAATGGTGGAACCTGATTTAATGGAGAAGAAAATTGCTGCATTGTGCAGAATCTCAGGATTGAATCTGCTTATATTTCCTATGTGCTAACATAGGAGGCACGATAGTAATGAGGATATAGGTTATGGCAGTTCTCTGTTTCTGCAAGCAAGGAAAAGTTTGAAATAGTAGACAGACATAGAACTGATGCTAGTAGCTGGTATAAACACCCAACCCAAGTTACAACTTAATAAAGAGACAGGCCCTTTTTCACCTAGATAAAATTAAGCTCTAAGAGGTCTTAGATGTTTGGATCAGGATGGAGTATACCTAATTGCGACTGAGAGAAAAAATACATATATGTGCTTGTGTATTCCTGCAGTCTTTCAAATCCGATCAAATACTATTTAAACTAAAATAAAATGAGTAGGAGAAAACAACTCTAGTATCCTTTTGGAGTACTCTGTCAACTCTCACACACGGATTAGAAACTGGTACATTACTACCCTAGTTTCAAGATTATCTGTGGAACTGACACTCTTAAAAATGAATCTCATAAGCCCCCACCATTGTGTTCAGCTTTAATCATGATTTAGTAACAACAGGCCCGAAGTAAAGGCATTTGTGGAAACAAAAATTTATAAGTTTACCAAAAAATATCCCCCCTCATTAACCTGGGGTATATTCTTCCACACATACAAGCAGCATCAGATCAATCTCAATCAAAGATTGAGAACACTAGTAGGGATACATACATGTAGGGAACACATGTGACTAAAGTGACTCACACCTCTGGCACTGCATGGCTCTGATGTCTTGTGGTATTTTTATGTATCCTGGGCACAGTTTCTCTGCTGAGAAAGTTGCTCTCCCTAGGCATGCTCCTTTCTGAAACTCAACTGGACTCCACACCTGTACTCCCCATAAGTGGTCTCTGCTTGCTGTGGTATTTTCTACCAGGTGAGTTTTCCAAAGGGAAACAAAAAAAGATGAAGAGTGATTCCTTCTTAAGGGCTGAGTTTTTTGTTTCATTGCTGTCTCTCTTTTTTAGGCTTGAGATGACTTCTTAAAGAAGTGGCTGCAAGTCATACTAGCTTACTTTCTAAAGGCTACTAAGAATGGGGCTGATCCTTTACATAGTCAATGACTAGCTGTCCTATTATTCCATCAAATTGTTGAGAGAACTGATTTTCTAAAGAGTAAAAAAAAAATGCAAAGAATTCCTCACAAGCTGGAAATGGGCCACTCCCAATTTCAAACCTCACAAAGGAGTAGGCTCAGTCTATGAGACAGACGCTAAGGGTCTTGTCTCATTGGAAAAGTGCAAGTTGACTCAAAATCTGAAAGAATACACCCTTTATAAGGTTTAAATGTGACTATTCTAAATATTCTAAATAAAAATGTGAGTTTTTGATATTTGCCTAAGACATTGAGAAATTAAATGATTTGCCCTCGTCCACAGAGGTAGGATTTATAGTAGGTCTTCCTGATTCTGTGGCTAGCCCTCTATTAACTACCACATGTATGTCATGTCAGAAAGATGGACATGATGTATTTCCCTCTTCCAAGGTATATGTCTTATTAGGGGAAGAGAAAATATCCAAATCTTTCTGGAGATAGACATATGTTCCAAGTTCAGGCAAAGTGTTACAATAAATTTGAGGAGGAAGAGCTACTTACACCTGGTAAGTGCTGAGGGATTCTTCAGGAAAGAAGTGGAGTCTGACTGGGGCTCTGGAGGAAGAGTGAGATGTCTAAAGATGAAGATTTGGGGTGGGGTGGACTTGGGGTAGGGGTGTATTTCAAACTTGGAAAACACAGGAACAAAAGCACAGAGATGGGAAATGGCAGAATGATCCCACATAGGAGAGAATAGTCCATTTTTTTTCCTGGAACACATTAAATAGTAAGGGAAACATGACATCAGGTTAGGTTAGAGCCAGATGGTAGATAAAGTTTATACTTTACCCAGTAGGCAATAGGAAGCCACTGAAAATTTTTGAGTAAAAGAAATGATGAGGTTTGTAGGGATCCCAGAACCCCAAAATATCAAAGTACAGGACAGGGTCATCTGGAATGAATTCACAAACTCGAGCAATTTTGAAGTCAAGTGACAAAAGTTTATTGTAATGCTATTCAGTGGGTATGAATCTTAAGGAACCTGTGAACTAGGAGTGGTACAGTTAAAGTTGATATAGGAAAAGCTACAGTGTAGTGTGGGCCAAATGTACTAATTAGGGGACTTGGGGCAATATTGGAGAGCGGTCAGGGAGTGGTTAGTTCTTAAAGGAACATGTATTTTTTGTATCTACTGCACAGGTGTTTTACTCAGAATTCACAAGGAAAAGCCCACTCTTTGTGTGTGTGTGGCGGGGGGAGGGGACACTAAGGGATGTGTTTTTTAGGCCTGCTACATAACTAAGTTAACTAGCAGTCAGCACCATCCTATCTGTTACTAATCAATCAGATATAGAGAATATATGTATATCTTGGAATCTGAAATATATATGATGATGTAGGGAACTAACATGTGATAGTCTTGTTAGTACCAGATATCTTAGGAGCTGGTACAAAGATGATCCTGTTTATGCAAAGGGGAATCTTAGGGGATCAGCTCGTTGCTGTACCAGAGAGAGAGATTTCACTGGGGCCCATTCAAAGTAATTGCCAGAGATAGGGTCTTTTGGGCTGGGAAAATATATGGCCTTAGAATTGGGGTCTGAACACAAGTACCCAAGCACCCCACCTGAAAGACATGATAATAGTGGAAATCAGAATTAATAAGAGATTTTTTTACTCATCCTGTTAATGCAATATAGACAAATGCTCACATTATTTCCCAATTCAATAAGCACTCTTGTCAAGAAATCCCTGATTTTTGGCACTTGACTTTGTTGGCCATTGCCTCCTCCTAGACCAGGGGTGGGGAACCTGAGGCCTCGAGGCTACATGTGCCACTCTAGATCCTCAAGTGCAGGCCTTTGATTCCAAACTTCACAGAACAAATCTTTACATGTGGCTCCCTAGGTCCTCAAGTATAGCCGTTTGAATCCAAACTTCATGGAACAAAGCTTTAAATGTGGCCCCCTAGGTCCTCAAGTATGGCCCTTTGACTGAATCCAAATTTCACAAACTTTAATAAGGATTTGTTCTGTGAAGTTTGGCTTCAGTCAAAGGGTCACACTTGAGGACACCGAAGGCCACATGAAGCCTCGAGGCTGCAGGTTCCCCACCCCTGTCCTAGACTGTCTCTGCTGCCTGAGTTTCTGTGAGAAAATCTCAGAGTTCTTTTATATGTCTGACTGCTCCTTCACAATCTCCTTTGCTGGATCACCACCTGTATTCCACTCTGAAGCCCAGATATTCTGTCCTGGGTCCTCTTCTCTCACTACATTCTATCTTGACGATTCTCCTTTGGGTTCAGCTATCATCTTTATGTGGATAACTCTCAGATTTTTTTTATGTTTAGGTCTCATCTGTCTCCTAAATTCTCATCCTGGATCATTTCACATTTCCACTTAGATAACCCATAACTATCTTAAACTTAAAAAATCCAAAACAGAACTCATTTTTCCCCACATGCTCATTCTGTCTCCCTGAGTCCTCCTCATTTTTTACCTGCCATACTTTTTGTTAGGCATACAACCATCCTTCAAGTAAACCAGGTTTCCTACTCTGGAGTCACTCTTCCTTGACCTTATAAGGAAGGAAGTCCCCACTAGGTACCAAACTCCCAGTTGGGCAACATGGTTTCCTTCCTTCCTTCCTTCCTTCCTTCCTTCCTTCCTTCCTTCCTTCCTTCCTTCCTTCCTTC
>CM053626.1:108846380-108866972 GCA_028646595.1 Phalanger gymnotis | reverse complement strand
CTCTGGAATATCGTATTCCAAGCCCTTCGATCTCTTAATGTAGAAGCTGCCAGATCTTGGGTTATTCTGATTGTGTTTCCACAATACTCAAATTGTTTCTTCCTGGCTGCTTGTAGTATTTTCTCCTTCACCTGGAAACTCTGGAACTTGGCGACAATATTCCTAGGAGATTTCTTTTTGGGATCTATTTGAGGAGGTGATCTGTGGATACTTTCAATTTCTATTTTGCCCTGTGGCTCTAGAATATCAGAGCAGTTCAAAAGTACAAAACCAGTCATTGTTACAGCTGGAGCACATCAACAGGAGGGAGAAAGTCGTCTTAATTTGGTCCAGTGAAATGTGAGTATCTTCAAATTTATCATTCCTGATATTGTTAAATATAGCCCTAATTGCAAGTTGCTTATTGTTTACAATCCAGTGGATATTTTAACATATGTGGCCTGGAAGCTAAGTGGCTTTCTTAAAATTCGTGTTATTGGAAGTGGTTGCAATCTGGATTCTGCCTGTTTCCGTTACCTAATGGGGGAGAGCCTTGGTGTCCATTCTTTAAGTTGTCATGGATGGGTCCTTGGGGAACATGGAGACTCCAGTGTTCCTGTGTGGAGTGGTGTGAATGTTGCTGGTGTGTCTCTGAAGAATTTTCATCCTTCTTTGGGAACTGATGCTGATTCAGAGAATTGGAAAGGTGTTCATAAACAGGTGGTTGAAGGTGCTTATGAGGTGATCAAGCTGAAGGGTTATGCTTACTGGGCCACTGGCTTGTCTGTAGCAGATCTGGCAGAAAGCATTATGAAGAATCTTAGGAGAGTACATCCTATTTCCACCATGATTAAGGGCCTATATGGCATTAATGAGGATGTCTTCCTTAGTGTCCCATGCATCTTGGGGCAGAGTGGCATTTCAGATGTGGTGAAGGTAAGCCTGAATCTGGAGGAGGAGAGCCATTTAAAGAAGAGCGCAGACACTCTTTGGGGAATCCAGAAGGAGCTGCAATTTTAAAACCTTTTAATGTGCCACCATCAAGAGAGAACATGACAGTCATTAAGGGGATATGTATGATGTTCTTTGCAAATAGGTCAAATCTATCCTCTGATTAGCGATTGGACACCAGAAATGAACACACTCTAGTCTCTTCCTAAAGTAAGAAATGGGGAATAGTACAGTGTGACTACTATTTGTTAAACCTTATTGTTTGCATCTGATGCTGGTTGTGACTTGTGTAGTCTCAGTAGTTGCTGTCATGCAGAGCCAGCGCCCCATGGGTATATGAACTCATTGCCATGTATGTAGGTGCTATAGATTTCCATAGGTCCAGAAGATAACACTCCTGGATAAAAAACACCACACACTTGTAATTCTTTATTGATGCATTGATTACTTTTGTTCTCCCCTTCATTAGGGCTCTACAGCATGGCACTATGTATCACCTTTCCAGAGGAACTGATTTTGTCTATATATATACATATATATACATACATACATATCAATACTTGTAAATTTCCATATTATATAAAAAGATCTATGTATGTACAATGATGCAATCAATTCCTCAAGTGTCATACTAACCCTAAATACTGAATAAACAACAAATAACTGAAAAAAAAAGAAAGTAGGGTTGCTTCTTTTGCCTCTGTTGTTTATCTCCAAGCACTTAGCACAATGCGTATAAAAAAGGCACATTGCATATAAAAAAATTCTGGATGACTGTCTCACTTCTGAGTGCTCTGCTACTTAGTGATGTATTTTCTAAAATGTGACACAGTGAATGTATGTCTAATACTCCAGATATCTAACCACGCCTGGATGAGGTATCTTAAGAAAGTATATGTAACCATGTACTTAATTTTTACTTTTTTTTATTTTAGAAATGTATTCTTTTTATTCCAACAACAAAACAAAACAGAATAAATTATCAAGATAACTACTGTATGGAATTCAGGTAAGACAGAAATAACTTCAAACTGGGCTCTTTAGAGAATTTTTTATGGAAGTGAGATTTGAGCTGGTGACCCAAGATGGGCACAGCCTGCCCCGAGCCCTGGCACAGCCCCTCTCCTGGGAAGGGACCAGGGCCAACTCTCCGGGCAGGTGCTAGCAGGGTCACTGTAGTCAAGCAAGCAAGCCTTTATTGAACACCTACTATGGGTTGGGCCTGTCTCTGCTTGTTCTTGAGGAGCTTACATTCTCTGGTCATTCAATGAGGAGATCTCTACACATCTGCATCTGGACAGAAAGGATAGCTCTCTGCTGCAAGGAATGACCTAATACTGAGTTTCTGTCCATCACTGAGAATGAGATCCCAGTGATTCACAACAGGAGAGGGGTGTCTGAATTCGGATTGAGGAGACCACCAGATCCGGTATCCACGGTTTTCTAAGGGGCAGAACTGTTCCTGAGACAGAAATCAAAGGCCAATCCTTCCCCAGTAGCTTGGCTTATTGAGAAAAAAAGAAACTAGCACTTGAGGGGAGCCAGGCATGGTGGTGGAAGCATTCAAGGAAAATGGAAGATTAATATGAATATCAGTTCTGTGGAAAATGCTCTTATGTGAACAATGATTAAGGTGAATTAAATGATTTGAGGTATGTTCATTCTCTACAATTCATTCTCTAAAGATTCCATGGAATTGAGATGTTTTCAGAAGACCAACAAACTTTTTAGTTCAAACAAACTCATGAAGAATCTAACACATAAATTCAGTGGCCCAGATAAATATATGGAAACAAAATATGTTAGCTAGAATAAATGATTAGATTTTATTCTCTAAGCATGGACAGCATCATTATTTTTATCTGCTGTGGCCATTTGCTGTGGACAAAAGATTTGTATTGAATTGGATGCCCCATGGGCACTACCAACTCAACATGTCTAACAAAAAAAACTCATGATCCTTCCTATCAAACTGATGGGGTGCTTGTGATTCGACCCCAGCCCTAGGACCATATCTCTCACCAACCCAAAGACCATATCTCTGGCAATAACTCATGAGTGGACCCCAGTAAGGCAAACTATTTCTCCCTCTTATAAGAACAAGCTGACCTCTGTAGGATATCCCTTGTATGATCAGTACTATTTTGTAACAGCAGAATTATCATGTACTGATTCCCACAGTTACCATATACAATCCAGAGGTCAAGCCATAGATGCCAACTCCCAAGGCCATCTTGTTATAGATGTAACAGATTACAGACCCCTTAGAAGCTTTCCCCGTTCCCCCAAAGGCCATGCCTGTGTGAATGATGCCTGTGCCCAAGATACAGAAACTGTATGTCACCACCTAATTAGCAGACTTGGCAGAGCATTCACTGTACTTTTTCTACATAAGCTTTAGTATCACTCCTATTAGGACTGAGTTCCCTAAAGGAGCTCACCTGCCTTTGTCAGCATTATGATAAACTTTTTGCCATCTGACTGGAAGACTACTTGAGTCTGAGAATTTTTTCCAGACTATTCCATCCTGAACCTTAGTATTTTGGTGTCCCTGAACCTCTAAACTCTATTTCCAAACTGCATTGTTACTTTTGAGGGCACCATCATCTTTCCAATCGTCCGGGTTTACCCCCTCATTTTTATCCTGGATTCCTCACTCTCACTACTGATCTGCAGACAGCTTCTGCATCTTTACATTTCTATCTCCACATCTCTCACATATATGTACCTTTTTCTCCACTTCACCAGCTATTAACCTAGTGCATTTTCTCATCATCTCTTGCTTAGACTTTCATTCCAATAAGATGGCCAAATAGGTCAGAAATTTCCAGACTGTTGTAATAACGTTTTTAATTGGCCTTGCTAGCTAGCTCAAGTCCATCCCCATTATAATCCAAACTCCAACTCAACTGCCAAAATGATTTTCCTAAAAAAATCAAGACTTAACCATAGCTCTTCACTAGTTAATAAATTCTACTGGTTTCTTATTACCTCCAGGATCAAATATAAAATCCTCCTTCATTAAAATTTCTTCACAAACTGGCCCTTTGCTATCTTTTCAGTGTTCTTATACTTTACTATATCCCATATACTATTTAATGCTCCCAGTAGTGTCAAACTCAAATAGAAATGGATTCCTGGAAGGCTACATATTGTCTTATAAAACCACAGATTAACATTATTTATGTTACATTGATTTTTTTCTTTTGTTAGACAGGTCCCAATTACATTTTAATCTACCAGCTAGCTTCTGAGATTGCCTTCAACACTCAGCTCTTCCTTCTTCAGGAGGCTAGTCTACCCCAAATACTCCCAGGGCTTTTTCTTTTAAGATTAATTTCCAGGTATCCCCTTTATATCTTATCTCAAAGCTGTTTGCATGTTATCTCCTTCATTAGAATGGAAACAACTTGAGGCCAGGTATCAAGCAGTGGTTTTTTTTTTTTGCTTTTTTGTTTTACCCTACCATTGTATCCCTAGCACTTAGCTTGTTACCTGACATATCTTAAGTGTTTAATAAATTCTATCAATTAGAGGCCTTAGTTCTGGCAAAGATAGAGACTTTAAAGAGATAATTGGACCCTAAGGAGAAGAGAAACTTTCTGATTGGTCATCTTCTAAGTGCCTTCCCCAAAGTCCTTTAACCCTATGGTTCATAATGTGTTTCTTTTTTTGGTAGAAGAAAGATTCATTTATTTCCTTCTCTAGATAATAAAAAGGATTAATACCCAGGCACTTCTCCTTAACTCAGATTTCTGTAAATCTTTTTCCCTATGGCAACAGAGCAATTACTTTTCAGCATGTTGATTCCTTTATATTTTAAATATAGATAAATGTAATCAGTCTGAAAACCTAGGGGTTAGCTAATGCCCCCAAGTTGAAATCCCATGCCAAAAGAAGAAAAAAAAACAGCAGTACCACTCAGTATGGCTCTCTGCCAAACCTGCTTACAATCTAACTTTTAGAAAAGGAAAGAATCTCTAATCAATGTATTACTATTACAGCTAAAGTGAAGGCCAATATTCACAAATGTCCATTAACCTTTCCCTAGACTTTTTCAGAAATCCAAGTCATTTATGTTTAATTGCTGGTCTTGCCCCATGCCAGCCAGAGTTGTGAAAATTAAGAGCTTCTTCTGAAAGAGAAAGGGTAGAGGTGAGGATGATTGTTCCAAATAACTTGAAGGGAGCCACATATTCAAAAATTCCAAGCTTTTCCTAGCAGGGTAGTGACTATAACCACCTACCACCACAAACCCCATTCATAGGAGGTCAGTGCCACATGAAAAGGAAACCATTGGACTTCCCAGAGAATTACAAACTTATTTTCTACATAGTCCTTTAAAGGCAAGAATGATAATTTCCTCAATTGCAGTGAACCCCATAAAACCAGAAAGTCACTGAACTAAAAATGAGGAAAGAAAATGTTGTGTTTTATGTGAATGTGTGACTATTTCTATTTTTAATGGCTCCCACCAGCACTGCCCAGAACACATGGCAAAGGCTTCTATTTATAAAGAATCTATGGCAAGAACTGGTATTCAGGGTTGTTACAAAAAAAACAAAAATAAAAAACAGCCTCTCTGTTTATCAGTTGGAGCACAATAGACTGGAAAGCAAATAGCTAAATCATCCAAACTATTTTTTCTCTTTGCTTTCAAGAATATTTTCCCTCCCAGGAAATGCATTATTATATATAGTGGTTTTCTATTCTGCAAGAGGGAATGGAAGTTGTCATAAACCCCTGGAGATATGCTTGCTAAAGGTTTTCTGGGGGTAGGGACAGGGATGGTACTGCATTACAAACAACTTAGAGATGCACTGTGTCACCACCATGAGGTGTTATCGTATTAGAAAGCAAACAGCTTCAAATGGAGGCTTAAATGGAGGTCAGGTAACAGAGAAGAAGCAGCATCTACTGACAGTCTTATTAGTATATAGTGGATATCTCTGTAATAAGAGTTGTTTGTGTTTATATGGTGGCTTATGGTTTAATTGTATCTAATAGTCATTAAATATTATGATCTCAGAACAGTGGAAATAGGATGTCTGAAGATCTGACCTCTACTACCACATACTGACTGTGGAACCCTGGACACATCACTTATGCTTTCAGTGTTCTAGATAATTCTCTAAGACTGTAAGGTACACACAGTGTTTTTCTTCATTGGGAATTCCCTGCACTGTGAAGTACAGGGAACAAGATCTGGTCCAAAAAATTGATAGCTGACATTTTAATCACACTTAATGCTTTTCAAAGCAGTCTTGGGAAGAAATAGGGAGGTATTTTATAGGTGAAAAACTAAGGTTGGTAGAGATTGAATGGCTTGTTCAAGCTATCAATGGGTCAAGCTCAATCTCAAAACCTGGAGTTATGACTTAAAATCCAGGATTCTTTCCATGATATTGTGGTTGCCCCAAAGCGTTTTATTTAGAGAATCACAAGCACATTCCTTCTAGCTATCTTGCAAGGTGATTAAAGTGTCATTCTCATTTTATGGTTCAAGAAACTGATACTTAGAGTAGTGGTGAATTTTTCCTACTTCCTTGCCTAGTAAGTGTAGGAGAAAATATTTGAATCCAAAGGTCTCTAGTTCTTTTTCTCATATGCTACCCCACTTCATTGCTCCCTCTTCTGCTACTATTAAATTTATTCCACCACATTTAAAAGTCAATAATTAGCCCCTTCCCCCAAAAAACAAGAGTTGACAAAATTGTCTTCAATGTTTAGACATACAGTTTAAGGTAGGGACATAATTTACATTTGTAGTTTCTTAATTTTAAAGCATTATATACTTAGAACTTTATGGGACCTTAGAGAAACTCTTTTGTCTACCCCTTTTAGTTACAGCTGAGGAACCTGTGTCCCAGAGAGACTAATTGGGACTCAAAGGAAGCTATCCATACCAGGACACATATTGACTTAGAAAACCACACATTAACATTATCTATGTTGTGTCTACTTTGTAATAGTAATAGTAAGCATGAGTAACTTCCCTCAATTCTTCAGTTTCTACTTCCTTTTAAGAGTTATCTTTCTCCCCATTAGAATGCAAGGTCCCTGAGGGCTGGAACTGTCATACTGTCATGTATAACTTCATACCTACATTTTGTAAATGTAATTTCCCAATTACATTGTAATCTGCATCTTAGCTTCTGTGACTGCCTTCCAAACTTGGCTCAGATACTTCTTCTTTCACGAGGAGAATATAAGTGACTTGCATCAGTCACATTGGAATAAGTGTCAGAGATGGGATTTGAATTCAGTTGTTTCTGAGTCTAAATCCAGCACTCTTTTGAATCTACCACACTGACTCTATCTTTTAATTCTGGGGAATCTAATAATAAGGAAAGAAGCGTTTTCTTTCTTTTTTTTTTTTTTAACAAATTAAGCATCAAGTGAGAGAGTGCCCAATTTTTCTGGGCTATTGTGCTATTTACAATTCCAATCATGTATAATCAGAAGGAGGACAGCTTTCTACCCACCTTAAAGGCATAGGCTAATGATGAGGAAAGGCCAGGCCAATTTTGCTCTCCTTGGGGGACTGACAGCTTTTTCCCATCCAAGAAGAGAGCTGAGTAGGAGTGAATAAATAAATCAAGACTTGACAGGTCACTCTGAAAGACGGTCTGTTCTTGGACTAGATTCATCCTCAATGGAGAAATGGGACAATTAAGAAGATTCCAAGCAAGATCGGCAGTTAAGGAAAAAGTGAGCTCCCACCAAGCATTAGCATCAATTTCAGGAAAGTAGTACTCTAGGTTCAAGCTTTTAGTTAGAATAATGGAAGAGAGATTAATTTATTTTTTTAAAGAGTTGAAGTTTCATACTAGATTACTTTTTCTGCATCAAAATAGCTTCAGTCTATCACTGCATAAGAAGGCATTTTAAAAATTGAATTTTTGTTCTAGGCATGGATAAAAGCTCATTATAATTATTTTACCAGTCGGGGGCATTTCCATATGTGTTGTAGACCAAGAAATCAAAACAATTTCAAAGGCTTTCAAAAGCCAGGTGATTTTTCTGATGATAATGAAGAACAAATCTGATTAAAGTCTCTGGATTGAAATAGAACATCTTCAGTTGCCATATAAATAACTTTATATAAGAAATTCATCTTTAGGATGTTTACTTTTGCATAAATTCTGTTTGAAATATTTAGTATTAATATATTTGTTCTCCTCAATGAAAAACCCAGACTAGATTAAACTTGTCACTATCATTTATTTGAATGCCCATTATCCCTTTCACACTTCTTTGGAAGAACAGTTGTGTCAGAAAAATACTGTTGTTCATTAGAAAAGATTGTGAGTTACTTTCCCCTCAATTAATTGTTTAAGAATAATAATCTTTTTCTAGTGTTGTGAATTAAAATCAGATATTATATGAAGTTGAGTTATTTTAAATATCTTAGATATTTTGATTAATTGATTGGGCCTGGACCTGTGATTTCATTAGTGTAAGAAATTCTCTAGTGAGGATATCCCTTTAGTCCTTGAAGTTCTGCAAGTTTAAAATATTACAGAGTTGTCTGAGGGTATTAAAAGAGATTAAGTGATTTAACAATCTTAGACCTAGGTTTCAAGAATGAGGACTTGAACTCAGTAGGGCAAGGGGTCGGAATAGATGACCCCACTTCAGGTTCCTTCCAGCTCTAAATCTATGAACCTAAGACTTATCTAGGGTCACACAGTCAGGATGTGCCAAAGGCATGAATTGAACTCAGGTTTTCCCAACTCTTTATCCACTATGCCACACTTTCTCACATTTCACAAATACCACACCATAAACTACATTATGAAGCACAAGTTCCCTGACAGAAACTTCATGTCTGTAAGAAATTACTATAGGTAAGATACTGGGCATACACATTCAGAAGCTGCCAGTATATTTCCTTTCTGGGATTCACTTCTTACTCTATGGACTTTTTCTACCATGCCACAGGTGCCTCCTCACCCTGGAAGTTCAGCTCATCCCTGGCCTTCTCACTCTGGATGTTCATTATGCCAGGGCTCCCTCTTGTGATTGTCTGGCTCCTCCCAAAACCTCCATTTTTGGGAAAAGGTCCAGGTCAGCTATGTCTTCATTCTTCTACTCTAGATTCCCCAGGCTTTCTTTACTATGCCTCAGCATGAGTAACTTCCCTTAACTCCCCAGTTTCAACAACTTCCTTCTAAGTGCTATCCTTCCCCTGTTAGAATGCAAGATCGCTGAGTGCTGGGGCTGTCATTCTCTCAGCTTCTATTGGTATTCACAGGTATTAGCACAATGCCTGACACAGAGTAAAAGCTAACACATGCTTATTGACTTGACCTAAACAATAAAAGAACTAAAAGTTAGAAAAGTGAACTGGATATCAAAATCTCCTAAATGTTAGGCTTTGGTCTAAAAGAAATCAGTTTATAAAACTGGCTAATCTTATCTGTGCATCAGTTTGTTTGCTAAAAATTGAAAAGTTTCACATAATTTGTGTGTACCTTAGAGTGACGTCAAAACCATCTGCTTAGCAAGTACTGATTATTCTGTATGTTCTAGAAATATAACAGCTTGTCACTGTGTCAAAAAAGTGGAGTAGCACTGTTAATATGAAAAATAGAATAACTAATACATTTTTCTTTCTTATCTGCTAATTATGAGATCTGTTTAATAATTATATTCAGATTAATAAGAATTTTAATTTGGGATTATATGGCTTATTGACTCAGTGAATAATGTAGAAAGATTTGTATAAGATAGAAACATAATGTCCTCAATACTGATGTGGATATAGCATACAGTGCCCTAAGGGTTAAAAAGAATATTAAGGGTTGCTTTTCCAGTACTTTGTGAAGACCTTCCTGGGGGGTGGGTGGGGGTGAGTTGGAATCCTGTAACTTGAGCACATCCTGAAGTCCTTTTCCACTAATATGATGTCATAAATTCCTTCTTATCTTATAATCAATCATTTCCTTCACCCTGTGCCATAAATTCTCTCTTATCTTTAATCTTTGACCACCATAAAACCTTAAAACTATATCATCCTGAACATGCACAGGCTTTCTGTCTGTAAAGGCTGGTCCTTCCAAATATCAGGGCCTTTGTTTGGCTCCTCACTAATCCCAGGCCCATAAAGCTTTCACATAATAAAACTCCCACTGGTTAAGAGAAAATTGTCTAAGTGAATTCTTTCACACCTGAACTGGTCTCCCAACTCTGACCTCAACTGTACACACATTGGTTTTATATTACACATTCCTTCCATCAAAAATCTTTCAGTTCTTTCTGGCATGTAGGCATCAGACTCAATAAATGGAGAAACCTGAAAAAGTGGAGGATTCTCTTTTCTCCTCTGCCCCTGGAAACTATGAAATGTTTTCTAGTGTAAAGAACAGAATCAAGCAGATTGTTTTTATGTCAGGGACTCCCAACCTTCTATTGGCAGAAAAGAATTTTCTTTTAACTTGTATTGTCTACTTTAAAAAAAATAAAATTTTAATTTTATCTTAATTGTAAGAAGCATCTAATAAAATTTATCAAATTCCTACTATATGCAAAGCATTTTGTTAGGCATTGAAATCAAAAGCCTTAATCCCCATAATGGGTACTGAACTCTCTACATGCAGCAGATTCAAAGTAATAAATTAGTTGGAGCCAGTATTTTGAGAAAAAGTTTAGATTTCCAGTATGCACTGGTGTGTTGCAAAATCCATTTGCTCAACTCAGACAACAGGAGCCAATACAGGCCAGACCACAAAACAGTCAGGTTAGGATCATAGAATCCTAAATATTGAGCTGGAAGAGACCTCTGTGGTTATCTAATCTGATCCCTTCATTTTCCTCATGAGGGAAGCTGTTTCCTTTGGATGTTTCCCTTGTATTTCATTATTGAATCCTGCATAACACCCTACAAAAACAAAAACAAACCAAAACTTACAGAAAGTGTGCATGCTTCTTTTTATGGAAAGAAAGAGGAAAATGTCTCTGTTGTTTTGCACAGTGATAGCTTGGTCATAAGAAACCAATAAACACTGGAGGGAGTGGTGCCAAATGAAAACAAAAAGATTAGATATCACATTAAGAAAAACTTTATATCTTTCTGGTAAAAGAAAAGAGCAGCGCCCCAATAAGATTCTGGGTAGTCTTGCATTAAAGTGCATGTAATAGGCTTTCACATCTCTCCTCATTATATTTTGGTAATTTGGGAGTAGCAGGTGGTGCAATAATGTAACACCCTCATCTAAGCACTTAGTTCTTGACAAAAGGAAAGGACTTGGAAAAGGGGACATCAGTGGGTCATGTAACTGCATTGAGAAAGCACCTTTTGTTTGTTAATAAGGCAGAACCTCCCTGAGTCAAATCTCACCTGTCAATTAAAAGGTAATAGCAGCCCTAATGATGCTGGAATATGATATAGAACCTAAAATCTGGCAAGAGCTAGGGAGTAAATATCACATAATTTATTTTTATCTTCTTCTCCTGTAAAGCCAATCACATCAGCACACTTGACTTCTGCTGTGAATAGCTTTAAGGTTTAATCACATAGTGTAATGAATTCTGTATTCAGAACTAAACATTGTTCAATAAACTAAACATACCATTCATAGCAACATCCTTAAGCAAAACTTATCATTCAATATCTATATATCTATATGTATATCTATATGTATATACATCATTCCTCAGAATACCCATATAGCATATATCAATAGCATTTCCTAAAATACCTGTTTATACAAGCAGGGGGTCCCAGGCTAGGGTCTTACCTAGCACAACATATCATCTTTAAGGAGTAGCAGAAAATACAAACACCATCCACACCTAGGTGACAGCAAGTTACAATCTCCTTAGTCAATACAGAATGTCCAAGTAAAGTCCTCTTTTATCTTGACTTGAGGCTGACTTCTAAATACCATGGTTCCTCCTCCATGGGCCAACTGCTCCCAGCTCTTGCCTGGATTCACGTGCAGGTAGCTCTCTACTCCTGCTCCTTTTCTCATCTCATGGGGACTGCTCCACTCCAAGGTCTTTCTGCTCCTGACTGACAGCAGGCTCCAGGCACTCCTGCCTGATGTTTCTGTCTCTGGAAAAGCAAAGCTTAACAGGGTTAAGAGAAAATTGTTTACACACATTACTAGCACCATCATCTCAATTCACTCATAAAGGTCAACAGACAGGGCTTTTGTCTGAGAGATTAACACAAATCAACAGACAGGAAGGACTTTCTGTCTGAGAAAGATTAGCACTTAATTAAATTAACCTTACATTTAGCACTTAATGTGTACAGAAACTTAACTCCAAAAGAAAAAAAAAAGAAAAACATCCCACTTTGCTTGCCTTTACGCCTCCCCTTTCTAAATAAGTAAGTGAAGTGTCATTTGGAAACAGGAATTTTTAAAATAACAGGATTCCCTAAAATCTTGTAGATCTCCCCTCTTTTCTTATCCCAGGAAGATCCTATGGTTAACACCCTACTTGTGCTGGGATCTCAGACAAGATGCCCCAGAGATACCAATGTAAGGAAGAACATTTTACCCCTCAGTTATTACTTAAACTTGATAGGATGAGACCCATGATTGAAAAGAACTTGGGAAGATAGTAGATGGAGCATAGAACTTGAGCCAGGAAAACCTGAATTCTATGTTAGGCAGTGGAATCAAATGCCCTAATCCAGTCACTTATTAGTTTCATGACTCTCGGCAAATCTCTTAATCTTTCTGAGCCTTAGTTTACTGTCTTTGTGCTTTGCCAATCTTGCACAACACTCAAAACATAGATAGAATTGTTATTTCACTCCATTATACCATTTTCAATGGAAACAAGATAGGTAAAAACAAATTGGTGGGACAATGTGACCAAGGTTTATGGGACTATTGTGTTTTCATCATACCTTCTTTTGCCTTCAATTGGGTAAACATTAGGTAATTGTAATTTGGTATGACCTACTCACAATGACAATGAAGCCTATTGGCATGGGATCTGATCCAATATGTACTTCATCCCCCTTTTCTCTCTCAGGGCTGGTTCTAGGGCTAATTCATTCATCCTACCTTCACCTATTTCTAAAGTTCTTAGGGATATTATAGAGGGGCAGCCACTGCTGCTACACACTGCTACTACTCACCCTAAGAGTCTTAGGTCTAACGCTGGTATGGTGGGATTATACCTTTGCAACTTGGCACTGTTGTCCATGAGACTCCACTGTTGTATCTTTATTGACATCAAATTAGTCATAATGTTACCATTGACTGCTAAGCATTAAATATATTGACAATAAAGCAAAATTAGGAATAATCATAATATACACTCGATAAAAGGCAAAGACAGTAATAATCAATCAATCCACATTTATTAAATGCCAACTATGTAACACATACTGTGTTGAATGCTGGTAATAGTTAAAACATTAGTAATCTATCTATAAATTTAGGCTATAGTCTATCATCAATACCAATAGTGTCTATGGGTGGGGGAAGCAAACATTTATAGAAATATAACACATGAATAGAGAAAGTAAAAACCCTTTTTAAAAAAGTTAAATGTCTGGCTGAATGACATTCGCTACCAATCACGGGGGGAAGTACTCTACTTGGGACACATGAGCTGTAGCATTATGGTTATCTGAGATCCCCTCAGGGCAATCCCTAAAGTCATTAGGAGAGATACATTAGTTGTGCTTTGGAGAACTGACCTACTAATTCAAGTGGTATGTGCAAAAATAGCTCCCAAGCATATGCTACTGGAGGAAACCAGATTCATGCTTCTGGTCTGTAGTCAGGACTGTGAATGTGAATGTGATGAGCTCGCCCATAAAATGGAAGCAGATAGCCAAATAGATTAGAAACCAGAATCAAACAATATGTTATTTACAAGAGACACACTTGAAATAAAAAGATACACACAGAGTTAAAATAAAGGTCTGGGACAAAATCTATTATGCTTCAGTTGAAGTAAAAAAGGTGAGGGTAGCAACCATGCTCTCAGACAAAACCAAAGCAAAAATAGACTTAATTGAAAGACATACTGTATTTTACTAAAAGATTCAATAGACAATGGAGTAATACAAATATATATGTATATATATATACATACATGCATATATACATATACATACACACACATACACACACACATATATATGTATACCATGTGTCTCTGATAAAGGCCTCATTTTTCAAAATATAGGGATCTGAGTCAAATTTATAAAAATAAGAGCCATTCCTCTATCGATAAATGGTCAAAGGTCTTGAACGGGCAGTTTTCAGAAGAAGAATTCAAAGCTATTTATAGTCATATGAAAAAATTCTCTAAATCACTATTGATTAGAGAAATGGAAATTAAAACAACTCTGATCTACCACCTCATATGTATCAGAAATGACCAATACTGGAACTGTTGGTGCAGTTGTGAGTTGGTCTAACCATTTTGGAGAACAATTCGGAATTATACCAAAAGGGCTATAAAACTGTTCCACGCCCTTTTATATAGCAATATCATCACTGGCTCTGTTCCTGAAAAAGAGACCAAAAGAAAAGGAAAGGGCATACCTCTACAAAAATATTGATAGCAGCTCTTTTTGTGTTATCTCATTTGATCCTCATTACAATGCTGGGAGGTAGGTGCTATTGTTACTGTACAGTTATTCTCAGTTGTGTCAGACTGTGACCCCACTTGGGGTTTTCTTGGCAAAGATACGGGAGGTCTTTGCCATTTCCTTTTCCAGCTCATTTTACAGATGAGGAGACAAAGTGAGGCAAACAGGAATAAATGACTTGCACAGCCAGTAAGTATTTGAGTCCAGATTTGAATTCAGGAAGTTGAGTCTTCCTCATTCCAGAACTGACACTCTATCTACTATGGCACTTATGATCCCCATTTTATGGGGAAAAATCCAGAACCCTGAGGCAGACAGAAGTTATTCAAGTTGCCCTGAGTCACATAGATAGTAAGTGTCTAAGGCCAAATTTGAACTTGTCTTCCCAATTCCAGATCTAGCAGTATATCCACTGTATATCACTTTGCTGCCTCTAAAGAAATCTTTAGAGATGACAATATTCTTAGATCTCATCCATTGCTTTATCCACCCCACCCCCGGGCCAAGTGGCTGTCTCTAATATAATTCAGCATCTATCTAGCCCAATCATACCCAGGAGGAATCTTAATGCCAAATTTGGAGTTTTCTTAAAAAAAAACAAACAAGATCTTTTTTTTTTTTTTCAGATAAACTAACCATGTCTCCCCTTCCTGTGTTTTATAAAGTTGATCTTTTGAATCCAGGGCTGAGACTTTACATTTATCCATACTGAACTTCACCTTTTTAGATGCAGCCCATTGCTATGGCCTTCTAGGATCTTTTTGAATGCTGCCCCTCTCATTAAAATCTTTTTTGAGTTCTTTGAGTAAAGGCTAAGTAACCACTGCCAGACAGTCTTCTACAGAGGCAATGATTGTTGTCTTTTATTGGTATTGGTTGGAGTAGATGGATGCTGAATCTTTTTGATTCTGGGTAGAGTAAGTTCACCGATGTAACTTTTCCTCCTCCATGCTTGTCTTTCATGGTATTTTTTTTGATAGTGGACAGAGAAATAGACACATATAGATCTTTGTTCCCTCTTCCCCCCACTCCTCTCACTTCATTGTAACTGACAAGTGACATGACCTTGTGTCAAATGAGCAGCCTAATGACGTTTAGGAACGATACAGATTTTTAATGCAATTTTACCCAGTATACATAAATGCTAATGTAGCATCATTAGTCTTATTGTTAAAGAATATTATTCTCAATCTGTAGTTACATTGAGAAAGTTATTTGAATACCTAGGCAGTTGTGTGTACTGATTTAATACCTTCTCCCTCTCAAGAACTGTTCATAGGTTCCTTTGTCTGACTGAATGATAGAGATAGATAGATAGATAAATAGATAGATAGATAAATTTATTAAGTGTTTACCTACCATGTTCCAGGTACTATATAGTGATTCAGTTAACTGAACATTTATTAGCCATTTGATAAAAATTCCTACTACCTACTGACTGGATTAGGGAGGGAAGTCCCCTTATCTTATTCCAGAACAGTTTGTACAATACCCCAGTGCCATGGCAACACAACTTACCTGTATGTGTTTAAATCTATTTTACAATTTTTTTTATTTTTCCTCATGGATATAAATTCGTCATTAATTAATGAAACATACACTAAATGCACTTGTTCCCCAATATGTGCTCTAGTACTGATTGTCCTTAATATAGCCACCAATAATTTTTAAATGACTAATTTAAATTGCTCATCCAATATAGGTATAGCATATACCTTTCTAAATAATATTTAGCTATCAGTAATAGATGACAAACTAATCAGTCTAATGGAGACAACAAAATATACACAATGACAACAAGGCTTTTAGGAAACCACCACCATAATAACCAATTTCTGTAGCACTTCAATATTTCTAAAATAGTGTCCTCAGAGCCCTGGTAAGTGGGTCATGTGAGTATTTTGAATCCCTCTTTTCAACTGAGGAAACAGATTTAGAAGGTTCAGAAATTTACCTATGGTCACACAGCAAATAAGCATTGCAGAGATTCATGACCTTGCTGTCTGATAGCAAGTATGACATTCACCCATTCCATTACACTATGCTGACTAATCACTTTAATAACTGCTTCAACCAAGTAACTTTCATTGTAATTCCTACTTGTCCTAATAGCATATATAATCCTTACATCTCAATCATTTCTATCTAGCTAGGTCTAACAATCAAATTTATTTGCTAAAGTTTTTTGTTGAAATCAAGGGCTCTTTCAAATGGAAAAAAAAAGTAGAACAAAATGGTCAAAAATGAGTGAAGATTAAGAGTTGACATGATGGAGGTTTTGAGTTGGAAAAGTCTTAGATATAGTTGATCATATAGTTAACTTAGTAATGAATGAACTTTTTTTGAGGCATCCTGTTGTATGGACATAGAGCACTCTTTTTTGGTGTATGCCATGTTGTTTGGGTTATGTCACAACATAGGTCTGTGTATACACATCTATATATGCACAGATAGATATACATATATGGATGAATAGATACATATTCATATATATATTCATATGTATACATGCACATACATTCAATATATAGTGTATGAGATCTGATGCAATTATCAATAAAATCAGATGCAATTGCCAATAAGAACTAAAGCTCAATAATTTGATATTGATTCTTAAGAGAATTAAACCATTTAAAATTACAAAAAGCCTAGCATCCAATTAAAAGATGGAATCACTTTCCCCTCTTCTGGTACTACATTGGGGAAGAAAAATAAAGAAAAAGACAATTCTCATAACAAGTATTCATATAACAAACAAAATAAATATTTGTGCCAGCCATGTTTTATATTTATCTATGTATCTACTTATCTATGCATCTAGATCTAGATATATCTATCTATATGTATATACATGTATATGTGTGTGTATATGTGTTTATGTATGTCTATGTATATATATTTGCATATACATGCGCACACACATGTGTGTATATACATATATGTATATATGCATCATTCTTCAATTAGAGTCCTTCACTTATCTTAGGAAGTAGATAATGTGCTTCCTCACTGTTGATCTAAAATTATGGTTGCTTATTGCATTAAAAGTTCTTATGTCAGCCCCCAACTCAAGGAGAAAATATTATGGGAAAAAAACAATTCAAATCTGGTGGAGCCACAGTTAGAATCACACAAGACCTAACAGGTGACTCTGAAAGGTCTTGGAACATTACATAATGAAGAGAAAAAAAATTGAAGTTGTAGTTGAAAATATCATACACAGTAGAGTTAAGCATACTCCTGAATGAAAAAAATTGGATGTTCAATGAATTGCCAGACTTTCAGGATTTTGTTGTAAAAAAAAACCCAGAACTTAATAGAAAATTTGACATACTGGATCCAAGAGAAGTATAAGGTGCAGATCAAAGACTAATTACAAGGGACTCAATAAGGAGAGATGGTATACTTTTTATATGAGGAAATATAAAATTTATATCTAAGATTGTTATTAGTAATTGGGTACTTTGAAAGAAAAACTGAGAGTAGACCTGGCTATGATATGATTCTAAAAAGTAAGACCATTTAGGAAAAGGTAAAAAGGGTAATTATCTTGTACAAATGAGGTGCCAGAGGAAGAAGTGACACAGAGGAATTAGATAGGGGAGGAAGGCTGGTAGTTCTGGAGCCCTACTCTCATTGGGAATGGGTTAAAGAGGAAACGATGCATACATATCTAGAAAGTTATAAAAGTCTTCTAAATTTAGAAAGAAATAAAAAGCTAAGGGGTTGGGAAGGGGTGAGAGGATGAGGGAAGGATTTTTTAGAGTGAAACCTACCCACATCAGACCTGGGTTAAAGAGAGAACAATATATACATTTAGAAGGGAATAAAACTCTGCTAAACTCATAAAGAAATAAGACAGTGAGAGAATAAGATAAGGGGGTTATAGAAAGGTGCTGAGATTCACAGGAATGGGATAAAGAGGGAATGACATGTACATTTGGAAGGCTATAAAAGTCTTCTAATTTCAGATAGAAACAAGAAGGTAAGGGGAAAGGGTGATGGTGGGAGACAATAAGGTAGGGATCTTTGGAGGAGAGTAGGTTAAATAATAAGAGGGCAAGGTAGAGAGTAGAAGTAAAGCAGAAGAATCAGAAGGGATAGGATGTAAGAGATATATACAAGCATAAAATAAAAATCAGGCTTGGAATTTATTAGGAAAAAAAGCAGGGTAGTAATCACGATCTCAGACAAAGTTAAGGCTAAAATAGACTTAATCAAAAGAATATAGGGAAGCTACACTATATGTGAGCCATGTTAATATTGTTTTAGATTATTTAAAATAAATATATAGTATATGATTGGAATATTGCTGTGGTGTAGGAAATGATTGGTTGGTGGACTTAGAAAAATATGGAAAGACTTGGACTATAAAGGAAGACAGTATTCATCTTCAGAGAAAGAGGACAAACAAGTATAGTGTGGTCTTACATAGATGCATATGAATGCATATGTCTATATAGAAGGATGACTGTAAATGTCTGAGTATACACCTGTGTATGTAAGTGTATATTTATATATTTTGTGTGTATATATATATGTGTATATGTATGTGTATATGTGTGCATATATATGTATGCATGTGTATGTATACATGTACGTGTGTGCGTATGTATATATCGACAATTAATTGTAGGCTTCCTGGGGGAGGGGGCAGGAGGAAGGGGAAAAAAGAACAAAGTAGAAACTGCAGAGAACAAAAGAAAATTTACAAGGAAGCAAAGAAGAGATGGACAACTCTGAATGCAATGTGTAGTATTTGTTATATGGGCTTTCTTGAAATGGAAATTTATTGCTGTATATTTTGAATACTCTTTTACATTCTGCTGTGCACATGGCAATGCATTTTTTCTTTTCTTATTTTGTGTTTAAGTTTAAAATAAATTAAGAAAAATTCAAAAAGTCATGTCTTTCAAAGTTGTTTATCTTTAAATCACATTTCTTTTGATTTTTTTTTTTGTTGTTGTTGATTGGCAAGTATATGAAGCAAAAAAAAAACATCTAGAACAGGAGTTCTTAATCCTTTTTTGCATCATGAACGCCTTTGGTTCTATGGGGAAAACTGTAGACCCTTTCTCAGAATAATGTGCTTAAACTCACAAAATAAAATTCTCAAGATTACAAAAAAAATAAAAGTATAGTGAAAATAAAGATGTAATCTTATCCCCACCCAAAATTCATAGATCCCCTGTAATCTGTCTATGGACCCCATGTTTAAAAAAATCCTAATCTCAAGAAAGTAATAATAACGTTAATAATAATGCATTAATATTGTGCTTTAAATGTTACAAAGCACTTTATAAATACTGTCTCATTTTATCCCCACAACAACGTTGTGAGGTAGGTGCTATAATTATCCCCATTTTACAGTTGAGGAAACTGAGACAGACAATAGTTAAGTGACTTGACAAAGGGTCAAGAAGCTAGTAAGTGCCTGAAGACAGATTTGAACTCATTTCTTCCTAATTTTAGGCTTTGCTCTGTACCACCTAGTTGTCTCTAAATTCCCTTTAGGGATAAAAATGCTTTAGATCTTTCAGATTAGTCTAATACCAATAATATTACATGGTCATCTTTTCTAAATCACAGAATCTTCTTCTCTTAATAGAACATTGCTCTTTTCTTGGAAAATATGGAACAATGAATTACACATTGTAATCATGTGACAAAAGTTTTTTGAATGGGGCGGAGCCAAGATGGCAGCTGGGAAGCAGTGACTGGCGTGAGCTCCCCACCAAGTCCCTCCAAAAACCTATAAAAAAATGTATCTGAACCAATTCTAGAGCTGCAGAACCCACAAAGTGGCAGAGGGAAGCAGGACTCCAGCCCAGGACAGCCTGGATGGTCTCTGGGTAAGGTCTGTCCCACACGGAGCTCCCAGCCCCCAGCTGAGGGGAGCAGAACTGAGCCAAGCAGAACCCAGCACACGCGGTGCAAACAGACCAGACGTGGACCTACCAGACCAGGAGATAAGCAGAGAGTGCCCTGGCATCCTGAATTACTGAGCTGTGGCATCCACCAGACCTCTCAACACACAAAGAGCAAAGACAGCAGAGAAGGTTAGTGGGAAAAGCTGCATGACTGAGTTTGCG
>CM053626.1:108830849-108845880 GCA_028646595.1 Phalanger gymnotis | reverse complement strand
TGTACGCCATCTTGGAGTGGGGTGGGGGGTAGAAATGGGGAGAAAATTTGTAATTCAAACGCCTGTGAAAATCAATGCTGAAAACCAAACATGTCAAAAATAAATTTAAAAAAAAGTTTTTTGAATGAATTAATGTTAACTTATAAACTGAATATGTTTTGTTTATGATTAAGCAACTGATTTAGCCTTTGTTGGAATAATACAGTAATTTCCAAGTGGAATCATACAATTTAGAGCTCATATAATAATAATAAAAATCTTAAGATTTATAGCCAGAAGGTATCTTAGAGGCCATCTAACCCACTCCTCTCATTTACAGATGAAGGAACTGAGGCCCAGAGAAGTCACATGACTATCCCAAGGTTACAAATGCAGTAAATGTCAGAGACAGGATTTGAAACCCAGACATCTGAATTCTGAGTCTCGCCTCTTTTCTAATATCCTGTTTTTAATGCATCTAAGAGATCTTTTTGTCCAAACCGCTCATTATTACAAACTAGGCAACCAAGGCACAGAGATGCTAAATAATTTGTCCCAGGTCACTGACATTGTAAGCCTAAGAGCTGCTCATTTATCTTTCATTATGTAAAGTGGCCTCAATAACAGGGTGTCCTTGTAAATTACTCAATCATCTCACGTTTGAAGTTTCCATTGGGGATTATTAGTAGAATCATACAAATGCTATGAAATTTTAGAAATATAGAAATGACCACTGACATCATTAGAATCTAAACAATTCTATGTGGTTACTTTCTTAACTCAATTGAGATAATGATGTGGGTGAACAAAAGTGGAACAGTCATTGTGAGTACATTATGGCTTTGCTCCTGGTATGTGTACATCCTTATTTTCATTAACTTTCAGGGTCATCCCATTGTGAGGTTGGGTAGGAGTGAAAGGACTCACTCCCCTTACCAAGAAACAAATTAGCATTTTATATTGTTTAATAACTGCATCCAATTGCAAATGCCACCAAACAGCTATTAAACAGCAAGGCCCCTGCCTGCACAAAAACTCAATGGCGTGTAACACCTCTGATTAGATGCACTCTTTTTTCTGAAAGCATCATTATTCTTAGGAGAAATATTTCATTGCCCTTAATATGAGTCCAGTTTATACACCCATAACCTAATAACTCTATCTCAAGTCTCTTAAGGTGCATAACTAAGCTTCAATATAAATCTTCTAAAATTTGTAGGGTGTCTTTTACTGAACTAAAATATAGGACTGAAATACTGTGTTCGAAGTTCACTGTCACAGCTTATTAAAACTCTCATCAATTGCATTGAAGGGGAGGTGGGGGAAAAGGTTTTTACTATTTTAATGCATACTTTATATTACTCTTCAGCTGAAACAAAGCTGTATTCTCAGCAGTTTCCAAGCAACGCATCTTTTTCAATTACTGCTTAGTATTGGATTCTGTCCCTGGTTTACTGAATGTATTTTCCTTCACTGACTATTTCACATACAGAGCATTACAAAAATAAGACTATTGTATTACTATGACCTAATCTGATGTATGTCATGTGTCAAGCTCTTTCAGTAAACAACAGAAATAAAATATGATTTAAAAAACTCTATTAGATCAGTTGAGCTTACTTTCTGCTAAAGAAGAAATCAATTTAGTTAATTTCTGTTCAGGAAGAATTATGGCTACTTTTATAGGATTTCTAATTCAGATATGAAATTCTCATTTTTGTAAGGAAAGAAATAGAATTGCAACTATTTTGTAGACATCATACTAATTTTCATCTTATAACTTGTCTAAGATGATATTTCAACCAACTTAATAAAAGCAATGATTTCTGGTTAATCAACTTTATAGGTTCCATTTGGTAATTAACTTATATCCCTAAACTAATTCAGCCTTAACCCTCCTATAGAATACTCCTCAAAATGAATTAACGAACTTTCAAAAGGAAAATCCCTAAGGTTTTGGGCACAGTCCAAAACGCTATGGAATGATATGGTGAAAACTGTGTGTTTACACCCCTGTCTAGGAAAGGAGGGCTGTCCGGTGGCAAATTCTTGTTAGAAATTTCATCGTGTAAGTTTCATTAACTTAGTCCATAAGCATTTACTATTGGAAAGAGAAATGTCTAACATGGCTCTCTTCCACTCCACATAACTTGGAGCTTGGAGGGAAAGCTCCAGTTTTGTAAAGAATCTTCCTCATGACACTTCTGTGAGGTAGGTAGTAATTGTGAGTTATCATTATGTCCATTTTGCAGTTCAGGAAGCTGAAGGTCAGGTGAAGCAACATGTCTAGATAAAGATTTTCAGTCCATCAGTAAACCAAAAAGCATTTATCAAGTATGTGCCAGGGACCCAGAATGCAAAGAAAACAAGTTAAAATGAAGAGAAGAGAAGGAAGGGAAAAATTTAAAAAAGGAAAGAACAGAGGAAGAAGAAAGGAAAACATGGTCCTTTCCTTCAAGAAGCTTATATTCTTATTGTAGAGGTAATTTACAAATAACTAGGCACAAATAAGACACATAGAGAATGGATGTAAATTAATCTGAAGAAACACTAGACCTGGGGTACCTGGAAAGATTTTCTGAAAAAGATAGCATTTGAGCTGAATGTTGAAGGAAGCTGGGAAAATTAGCTGGTGGAGGTGAGGGGACAGAGCATTCCAGGCCTGAGGAACAGTGCAAAGGCTAGAGATAGAGGAACTATAAATAGGACAGTGTAGCAAGATCATAAAGTATGTGGAGAGGAGGAAAGTTGGAAGGATAAGGAGACAGGTAATGAAAACCTTTAAATGCCTACCAGAGGACTTCACATTCAGTGCTGGAGGTATTACAAAGCCACCAAAGCTAATTGCATAGGGGGAGCAACGTGGTCAGAGCATTAATCCCATAGATTTATGTAAATCTCCACAAATTCAACATCAGTACCAAATATGAGGTCTTCTCTGGCAGAACTCCCCTTCATGGAAGTCCTGTGGTGGCCAGCTGTTCCTTACTGTTCTAAGGTGAGGGCTAAAAAGGATATGTGTATGTGGTGGTGGGGGGGGGGATAGGAGTATTTTGTTATCTTTCTCTTTCTCTTTGATGTCTAGCCATTCCTCGTTCCTCCAACCTTAGTAGTACTACTGCTTCCTCTTCTTCCTCTGTCCACATGGGGAATCATACCCTTATATGTGGGTGCTCTGTTCAAAGGAATATAAATTTTGATCACTTATGCTTTGCAAGGTATCATGGGATCGAGGGGCTCGATTTATTTTTCTTCCCCACTTATTTATTCTATCTATTTTTAGAGACACTGGGAAAATTAACTCTTTTGTTTCATGTCATTTTTCATTTTTGAGTTCTTGAAATATAGCTCTGGAAAACCAGGTTTCGATAAAGCCCATTTGGGATTTAAATTGAGCTACTTCCAAGATCACATTTCTCCCTAGCCTCAAAACACTATGCCTGGCAGTTTTTCCCCAGCCCAAGGACACCATGCCCAACAATTCGTCATGAGTGGGCTCCAGGCAAATGCTTATCTCTTTCTCTGGTGAGGAATACTTATCTTTCTCCCTGGTACAGTAACAACGAACTGCACCAGTAAGAGTTATTATACCAACTCCCTACCTCCTTACATACATCTTGGACTCCTCATTATGTATACCTTAGGTTTTAGATATATGTAGACTCCCTTCATCTATCCTGTCAAACAAGACACTGATGGGCGGCAGACTTGGCATTCCTCAGTCAGGCCTGACCACTAGTTGATTTAGACATGTTGCTGGCCAACAAACCACACCTCTCTGTAGTCCCTCCTTGGGCTTTTCCTAAGTGAACTCTGTGCAGTAGATACAAAAAGTGTATGTTCCTTTAAGAACTGACCACTCCTTAACCACTCCCTAATCCCACCCTGAATCACCTAATTAGCATATTTGGCACATTTTTTTTACTATAGTTTATGCTACATAAACTTTAACTATACCACTCTAAGGTCACTGGTTCCCTAAGAACTTTTGTCTACCGTATAGCATATAAACTTTTGACAACTTGACTTAAAGACTACTTGATTCCATGAATTTATTCCAGATGACCCTATCTAGTACTCCAGTCTTTGGGGAATCCCAGAACCTTCAAACCCCATCAGACCCACCAGTTTTTCAAGCAAGGCAAGGACAGTTTTCTTCTTTGGCCTTTGTCTTTTTACTGCTATCCTTCCTTATGCCTGGAATGCACTTTCTCTTACTCAGTAAGTAAACCTTAAACCCTCTGAATTCCTTCAGGACCCAGTTTAAATTCTGCCTCTTCCGGGAGACCTTTTCTACTTCCCCGTAGCTGCTAATGTCTTCTTCTCTAAGGCTACCTTCCAGCCACTCAGTATTTATCATGTGTATGCTGATTTCTGTGTATATTCTCAGCTCTCCCCTGCCCCTGAGAATATAAACTCCTTAAGAATTGTTTCTGCTTTTTAGTTTGTGTCTTCAGCGTCTTCAGTGTCTTAGTGGCCACTTATCTCCCTCCTCCTTCCCCCTCTCTCAATTTAGGAAATGAGAAAAAATAATTCCCTGGCTACAAACATTTAGAGTTAAATAAGAGAAATTTCCATATTGGACATGTCCAACCCCCCAAAAGCCAACCAAACAAATAAGAACAACAACAAGAGAAAACATAAAAACTATGTTTCAATCAGCTCTCTAAATTCAATACTTCTCAGTCAGAAGTGGGTAGCTTGTTTCATCATGAGTTCTGGAATCATGGTTGGTCACTGATGAACATTGGATTTTTTTTTCTTAATACCTGTAGAAGTAGGAAATAAGTAAAGATATCCTATTTTGAGGAACCTCTCCTGAAAGCATAGAAAGTAACAATTTTTAGCAATTGAGGGAGCTTAATTCTCCCTAAAGTGGTATTCTTCACTGCCTCCCAGTACCTGCCAGCCTTCAGGGGCCCATATGTTTAAAGGCCTAACATTGGTGAGCTACTAGACCAGCATCTGCTCTTATTATTGAGTGCACAAAAATCCCCAAAGTTGTACCTCTGCCTCCCGAAACACAGATATAATATGCAAGGAATGTTTAAATGTTCCTTTTGAGGTTATGTTTTTCTCCTGACCTGAATCTCAGAATTCTATTGGATTTGAGCTTCAGGGACCAAACCGAATCTTTTGAGATCTCTCTATTACTAATCCTAAAGCTAAACATCATTGAATAGAATACATGTTTTATTATAAGGCATGAAGAAACTCATGAGGTTAAAAAAAACATGATTTTTAGGAAAAATGTAAAACTACTAAGTGTAATTTAAATTAAAATTCAACTGTATAACATATTTGAAGTCTTATTAATGCTCAGGATATCTTCCTGAAGTAGTTTCACTTCTTAAAGAACTTAATTTAATTTTTGAGAACCAAAATGAATAATATTAAATATGAAGATCAATTTCTTTGTAGGTTATGCTCTTGTCAGGAAAATGCATCATTAAAATGAGATATGAATTATTTGTAAAGGGTCATATCAAAGCACTGTATATCAAAAGTAATCAATGATATTAATTTGGATGATTCTAGGTAGCATCATTTGAGTTAAAGCACTAGGAAGACTGGATTTTTCATGGTTCACTCCAGTGTTTTGCATTATGTAAAGTTCACTTACATTTTACAGAATCATAGGAACCTAAGTTTAGAAATGAAATTATTAATCATCTAGTCCAATGCTTCTCTACATTATCCTATGTATGAATCCTTTCTACAATCTCAGCCCCTCATTCAACCTTTGCTTAAATCCCCACAGTGAGAGATCTGCTCATTCTTTTGTTAGAATGGAAGTGCCTTGAGGGCAATGACTGTTTTACTTTTGTCTTAGTATCTCTTATGATTAGCATAGTGTTTGGTACATACCAGGTATTTGATAAATGTATGTTGATGGACTGATTCCACTTTTGTACACCATTTATTATGTATAAAATCTGATTCCCTGTAACTTATACCTGTTTGTTTGCCCTTGGGCAAATTAGATGGAATGTCTAATTCTTTATTAATGAACTATTAAGCTCCTACTTGGGTTATATTATCTACTAGATATTGTTGCCAAGTAAATGATAACTGCTGCCATTCATTTTTAAATGCCTAGTTGTTTCTGTTATGACTCTCCCCTTAAGGATACATTTGTTGATTAGGACTTTTGGAACTGCAAGTACCATCATTCCATGGCAAATGTAAACTTTAATATCTCTTGTTAGAAAATGTATACATGAACACAAACATTTGTAGTTGCCTACAGCCTTACTTCATACATGCAGGAAACCCCAATACATGATAGTAAAAGAAAAAGAGTCCTTGGTAAATATAAATTTGTTTACTGAGGTCTCAGTTGGTTACAAAGACTAGCCTCAATAACTTTCATTTGCATACAAAACTTTTATGCATTACCTCTCTCCTTCCTGTTCCTAGTGTAGAGGCCAATTTATCACAGAATAATTTATTCAAGGAAGTTTTTGCCTTCAAAAATAGGAATTTAAAAGAACAGGCATACTTGATTGATTCTCCTTTTCATTTTAAGGGGAAAGGTCCTATAAACTCAGAAAACAGACTAATTTCTTTTGTATCAGAAAAATAGTTATACAGATTTTTTTCACAGAATCCTAGTTAGAATGTTAATTCCTGAAGGTCTTACTTTTAGAAGAATTCCCTTTAGCCATTTCCTATTTGAATGTCTCTTAACTATATCTCCTTCAAAGCTTATTCTTGATTAAAATATTAAAGTTTTACTTATAAAATATTTCTTTTTGGGTGGGGAGTAATGGATCTATAATTTCACACACACATACACACATGCTATCTATCTGTATATTTGTATATGTATGTGTATGTGCATGTGTATCTATATATACATACATATGTATCACATATACATGTGTATATACACACATATGTACACATGCACAACACATATACATACTTATGCACACATGCATGCATGAATACATGTGTATATATACACATATGTACATATATATATATATACACCTACACATACATATATCAGCATTCGTTTGTGAAGGCAAATTAGGCCATCTTTTGCCCCAATTCTTATTGAGCCTTTAATTACTGAATGGGCATTATCTCAGACAAATTGAGACCTGGGAAAGACCTTAGCTTAAAAAGGCCAAGGTCTCCCACTGCATCTGGGGCCTTTGCCAGTTGTCTTGACCTATGTCTTGCCACTGGTCTCAGATGACTTAGAGGGGAGAAAGAGACTGATGACTCTGCACAGCTCTGTCTCACTTAAATCCAATTCACTTGCAAGTTAAGACATAACCTTCCTGATATCTCTGGTCTTCTTTGCATTGAAGGACAAACAATGACAAACAATAGTGCATTATACAATAATTCTATATAATATACATAATGTATATAAATACATACGTATTGTATTTGACCCCATGAGTTACATGTTGTTTTTTTTTGTGAGCCATATGGTTCATTGAACCATATATAAGGGGTTGTTTCTATAGTGGTTATGAATTTGTAGAAATTCTTCCTCTTGTTCCTGTAATTTCCACTTAAGAACAAAAAGAAACAAAGGGAATTTTAAGCTCAAAGCCAGCAAATACTTTTTAATAATTAGAGCTATCAAAAAGAGAAATTGGCTGCCTCTGGGAGCTGTAAGTTCCCTCCTTCGAAAATCTTTAGGGAAAGGCAATATGACTATTAGTTGCAAAGATTCCTTTCAGGCGTGAATTGGCCTAGACGGCCATTAAAATCCCTTCCAACCCTCAAAATCTGTGATATTTGAGTAGCTTCTGCATGAAAAGCAAAGCAAAGCTAACCAGCCATACAAACGAAAGGGGATAAGGCATGTATCTTTTTTATGAGAAAGCTACTACTCAGGAAGCAACAAATCATCTCATTTGGTGATTTATCATTGGGAATGATTAATAGTTATTGATTCATTCTGTTCTGGAAACATGTGAAACTTTTTCTCCCTTCCTAGTTGGGACAAGTTGCTGTAATAAGGATCTAGTTTCTCTAACCATCCTACTGACCACAGAGAATTTTGATGGTGATGTATTTAATGGAAATAACCCTTTTTCCTCTAGGGTAGAATATTGCTTAATCTCCTCTGGCATTTAATTCCCTTCACAACTGAGCTCTAAACTATCATTCCAGACTTAAGCCATATTCCTTCCCTCTATACACTCTGTAATCCAATAAAACTGACCTTCTTACTTTTCCTCATATACAGCATTCCACCTTCTGTTTTCATGACTTTACATGTGTCCCACCATGAACAAAAGGCACGCATTCCTCCCTCACTCTTCCGTCTTAGAAGCCCTAATTCCCCTCATAGGTCATATCAAGCATCACCGTCTACACAAAGTCTTTCTTGATGCCCCCCTCCAGTTACTAGCGCTTTACTCCTGTATCAGTAAGGCAAGATTCATGACCTTGAAGATGATGATGAATATGCCTGTATAGTTTGGGAATTGCAAAATATAAGGATTCTCTAGGTAGAAGGCAGGGGAAGTATAACATTTATTTAGATACCGAAGAATCTTATCCCCAAACCAATAACCCCAATTTGACATAGTAGTAATTGTATTCCAAAACCAGTAAGTCCAGCTCAGCGTAACAACAAAGAAATTATAATGTGATATTACAGCAAAGAACCAAGTCATCCTGTAACCTTCACCCCTGCTGGGGCCTTCCTGTAAACACTCATGAATCCCAACTGTCTGCTTGCCTGTGTTCTCTCCCTCCTCACTTCTCTGATCTCCACAGCTCTCTGGTCTCTACTCTCTGCTCTGCACTCTCTCTGCAGCTCTTTCTTGTCTCTCTTCAGCTCTGAATTCTGTAGCTTGTTAGTCTGTAGATTCTCAGCTCTGTCATCTCTGAGTTCTTGCTTCTTCTCCTTGGGCTGAATTCTGACCTTAATGGCTACCTTCAGTGTATATACACTCTTCTTAGGGCCTGAGTGCCTCATGCCCAGTCAGGAAAAAGGGTGTAGGCCTGGGGCTTAGCACTTAGTAAGTAAAGGGCAAAGGCCTGCCTCTAATCAAATCTCCCTTAACTGGCCACACCTGAGGCCTAATGAGTGGGCAGGAAAGATCTTTAATCACCCATTGGCATCATATTTGGCCCCAAGATCTTTCATGTCCATTACATAGGCAACTTGTGTCTGAATAGGTACTATCATTTCTTGAGTACAACAAAATCCCCTCAAAATAAACACATCACATTTGAAAATACTTTATATAACATCTCATCACCAGAGTGGCTGCATGGCTCACTGTCAGCCCCTAGATCTTTGTATCCATTACATGAGTCAATGGGAAACTGGTGCCAATAATACCATAACAGTATGGAAATGCAATGAGGATTATGCAAAAATAGGTACACAGAATAATATCATCATTCCCCCCTTGATTGAATGGGGCTCAAAATCTTGGGGCAAGTGGTTAAGGTCCCATCCTCCATGGCTTCTTCCTGCCAAAACTGGACGAGAGCTGTCCCTGCCCCAAGAGGTCAAGAGTCCCATTCAAGAGGTCAGTTCTGTAGCAAGCTGGCATCCAGAACTTGATTAATGCCAGGTCCAAGGGTGACACATCACAGTGGGTGATGTCCAGCTTAGGCAGTCAGTCCTTGGCAAGTGCAGGGTACTTAAGCCTGGAAGAGACGAATCTAGCAGAAAGGTTAAACAAAACAAAGGTCAAAAAGAATAGGAAGATATAGGCTATTATCCTTCAAATAAAGTCTTCTCCATTTTAATTAAGATTCCAACTACACAGTGTTAACTCAACCTCATAGACAAACTCAGGTGGGAAATATATCTTTTTGAAAGGAACAACCCAGTGAAGAAACTAAGGTAGCAGGATCCCATTGTAGATAGAGACTAAGATTGTCCTCACAGTTTTTTCCCTCAGATACAAACTCCCACTTGTTAATCATACAAGATCACATTCTTTCCCAATGGTTTGTGGCATTTATCAGCATTAGCCATGCTTCTGGAGTCTATGAAGCCACTATCATAGCCCTATTCATGGTAAAATACATGAGTTAAGGGTACAATTTGGTAATTATCTTCTCCTGAATAAGCAACTGTTACAGAGATTAGGAGTGGGAGTCATCTTTGTTATAAGAATAATGGAGAATGCTAAGGTAGAAAATACAGGGCCAAAGACAGTTAGTGCCTTTGGGAATATCAACATTAAAAGGGTCCAGAAGTAAAAAGTCAGAGGATGTATTAATGAAAAGTTTTTTTTTTCTCCTTTGCCCAACACATAGAAATGCATTGTAAATTTTTCACAGAACCAAGTGACCTAATGGAAGGATGCCAAGGGAATCACATAGATTTCTTAACAGAATGATCTAAGAGCAAGTAACTAGGGGTATATCCCCAAGTGATGCTGAGTGTAAATGCATAAAGGGCTACCTGTATCTTCTAGAATGGACTAGAAAACGGGGAGCTAACAAATAATCTGATTTTAATAAAAAAAGATTTCGCTTGAATCTGGCCCCAAGCAAGTATAGACAGCTAGGGACCTCACTTTAGTGAACAAGAGAACAAACAGAAGAAAATCTCTCCCCGAGGGAATCGGAAGCCAGAAAGGCCAGAGTGAGAAAGTCTATTGAACATAACCAAAAATTAATCACTTGTAGAAATAAAGGTCAAATGTCAAAATTTTAAGAAATTAAACTGTAATCTCCACAGTAAAATTAATATACGGTGTTAAGACTAACATTGGAATCTTAACATCAAAAAGTTTTTAATTAGTTGTTTTATCTACATTTTGTGAGATGCACTTTGAGACATTCCTTTGTTTTATTTTATTTTATTTTATTTTAAAAGAGACAAAAAGTTGTCAGTTAAAATCCATAGTGCCTTTGTTATAATAAGACATCAGGACATTTTTGAACCACAGAGAATATAGAGAAGACCAGCTTTTGAGAATTTTATACTTATATTTCAAAATCACTAAGTAAGAATAGAATTTCTTTCAAATATTACAAAACTAGCACAAAGTCCATTTCTTGTCACTACATATCAAGAAAGAGATGGAAAAAAATTGGAAAAATCAGAGAAGAGCAGTGAAGGTGACAAAAGGGTTCAAAATGCTGACTATAACTTTTTAGTTTCCTTCTGAAGACACTGGTATATCACCTTCTAATCTCCTTAATGACTGACTTCCCATCAATTCAATTCACTGAAAAAATCTGAGAAAGAATTGAGGCCATCATGGTCTCTAATGCCCTAAATGCCTCTCTTCACACCTCAGGCTGACCTTTTCTCCCTCTAGGCTTTTTTCTTTTCCAATACCTTTCTCCTTATTGTGCACTAGACCTTATCTATCTCTTTTCACTTAATGAAAGAACATGTCCCATACTTATTTTATTTCTGCCCTCTCATCAGTGCCAGCTTTTTTCATTTCCTTAGGAGTCCTTTTCTCACAGAATAAGTTTAAACACTGTTCTCTGCTGTTCTGAAGAAGCTGTATAATAAAATTAAACCACAGACATAGCATTGCCTTGACCAATATCCTGACACATTAATAGGATTAATATATTTTAACTATACCCCACCAGAGAGTGGTAAAACTACACCAAAGCATCATTAGGCTAATTGCCTATTGAAAACATTTATAGCATTTCCCCAATGGATATTATTGCCCCTCTCTTAACATTGTTTTGCCTAATTGCATTATTAAAGATTCAATTAATATGATTTGGTGCAACATGCCTATGCTTTCCTAGCAAAACTATTTGTAATAGTAAACTAACTGGAAGTAATCTAACTTCTCCTTGTTTGGGGAATGATTATATAAAAATGGTATATGAATATGATGGAATAAAACTGTTATATGAAATGAAAAACAAAGAATTTAAAGAAATTATGGGGAGACATATGAAATGATACAGAAATATCTGGTACAATATAGACACAGATTAGAAATGCATGTAATATAGCTAATATTTCTATATTATTATAAAGTTTACAAAGCCTTTCCATGAATCATCTCATCTGAGCCTCACAATGACTCATCTGTGATGTATACCATAGACATTATTATCTCTCATTTACATACTAGAACCTTGAAACTCAGGAAGAAGGTTAAGTGACTTGTTCATTGGCACAGAAATAAAATTTGAGTCTAGGTGTTCCTGCTTCAGATTTAATATGCAAGTCACTATTCTATACTATTTTTATTATCAGACACCAGAAGATCTCTGTGAAACGTATTAGAGGACACTTAAATTTGATGTATACAGACTTGTTTTTACTCTAAGTAGAGAAAAAAAAATTACGGTTACATTTGCAATATACAATCCTAATCCTTTTGTTATGTTATTCTACAACATATATCTTAGCAATGCAATGATTAAAAAATACAAATGGTTTCCATTTTAAATCCTGTACATTTAACACATCTTTTGCAAGAAACAATCTCTATTCCTTCCCAATAACGGTAATATCAATAGCACTTCTACACTAATACTGAAGAATATTGTTTAATATTTTTAGTAGCAAGATGGTGGTACATGTCTCTAATCTTGGCTCCTGGATGGAGACTGGGGGGATGAACCTGGTGAAATACTTGATTTTAGATAGGTGCGGAGAACCTGCAACCTTGAGGGCCCATGTGATCCTCTAGGTCTTCAAGTGCAGTCCTTAGGATTCAGTCAAAGGGCTGCACTTAAAGACCTAGAGGGCCACATGTGGCCTCAAGGCCAATGCTTCCCCACTCCTGGTTTAGATTTTCTGAGATGCAATAGAGCTAAAACTTCTCAGATACCCACTCTAAGTCCAGCATGGAATATGTCAGAGCCCTGAAATATGCTGAGCCTCTAGAAGGTGACAGACATGGTCATCAGGCTGCCTAATCAGAGATTAAAGAGCTCAGATTGTTAATCTGAGCAGGTCAGAAGTTCCAGATTGTTGGCAGTATTGTTGCACTCGAGCAGTTGCTATAGTCCAATCTGAGCACAATAGGGAGAGCATTCTCAAAAAATAAAAGTTGATGCAGTGTATTTTCCTTCAGTCTTGTCAGTGAAGTCCTCAAGTTTTAATTTAGGGCAACACCATTACGCAATAACTTATATGGAAATGTGTGCATAATGAGTTTTTTTTCCCAAAGGGATTGTTTTTATTGTTTTATGTATATTTTATTTTACTATTGTTGACAACCTGGAGTTAAATGAGCTGAGTTCAAAGCCTTCATCCTTGGTTACTGCTGAGCTATATGAGTCCGTGCACATCATTTAATGTCTGCACACCTCAGTTACCTCATCTGTAAAATGGGGATAATAGTAGTACCTTCCTTCCAGGATTACTGTGAAGATACAGTGACATAACATATGTGCATTGCTTTTCATACTTCAAAGTGCTATACAAATGTTAGCTATTCTATTATTATTATTATTAACATGTGGTAAGATATAGAATAAGTCTAGTCTGTATCTATGCTATGCCACCATATTAGTAGTTTAATTATAGGGACTGTCTTGAACTTTTAACTACTTTTTGCAGTGCTTAATACTAGAAACATTTTTGGTTTATGAAGAAAGAAGAGATGACAGGTGAAAAAACTAACAAAGTGAGGGAGGTAGAGAAACAGGTATTTCAGCCACTTTTACAGTTAAGTACCAGTCTATGTGACTTCTATTACATTTAGGTGAATGATGTCAGGTGATGTGTGGGTATATTTGGAATTTATAATGAATGGGAACATGATGTTTCTTTGTGGATGGGCATTGATATTCTGTCTAGTGTCTGGCTTCCCGTGGCAGTTGAGGAGAGATCCCTGGCTTCCTTATTCTCACATTGCAACATGCATCAGGATAACTGATCCCTCTGGTGTGCTTTGATCCTTCTAGTTTATTAGGCTGCTTCTCTGGCCAGTGATTACCATGCTCGTTTCACTTTGGACAAGCAGCCTGTAAAACCTTTATTAACTTGGTTTGTCTGAAGCTATAGAAACACTAATTCAACACCATTAAACAAAAAAAGGGTGGGGGGAGAACATTGCAATGTTATACCTACAGATGGGGCTTCAGTGTCAATCGGTTTTCTTTACCTGATTTTCTTTACACACACCACACATTTTGTTTTTGTTGTTCGGTTGTTTCAGTTGTGTCCCACTCTTTGTGACCTTGGTTGGGGTTTTCTTGGCAAAGATACTAGAGTGGTTTGCCATTTCCTTCTCTAGCACATACATCTATCTATCAAATGGTATCCACAGAATTCTTTAAAAAAGGAAAAACCAGGATTTTGGAATTAGAAAAGAAATCAGTTACCACCTACTCTGATGAGTCAGCTGGTGGCACAGGGGATAAAGCCCTGTGCCTGGAGTGAGGAAAACCTGATATCAAATCCAACATTAAAAACTTAATTGCTCTGTTACCCTGGGCAAGTTACTGAAACTCTGCTTACCTCAGTTTCTTCAACTGTAGAATGGGGATAATAAGAATGCTTACTTCACAAGGACGTTTTAAGGATCAAATAAAATAATATTTTTAAAAAGCACTTAGCACAATGCCTGGTACATTGTCAGTGCTACATGAATGCTTAATTCCTCCCTACCTCTCTCTTCTGTTGTCCAACAAACTTCTGAAAGGAATCCCAAGTAGCGTAACTGGAAAGAGGTCATCTATCCTCTGCCTTAAAACTTTGGAGGTGGAAGACTCCACTACCTCCCCAGCCAGCCCCTTTCACTTTTTTCTATTATTTTATTATTTAATATTTTAGTTTTCAACATTGATTTCCACAAGATTTTGAGTTACAAATTTTCTCCCCATTTCCCACCACATACTCCAAGATGGCATACATTCTGGTTTCCCTGTTCCCCAGGCAGCCCTCCCTTCTGTCACCCCACTCCCCGCCCATTATCTTTCCCCTTACTTTCTTGTAGGGCAGGATAGATTTCTTTTTTTTTTCAGTTTATTTAATTTATTTAATATATTTAGTTTTTAACATTGATTTTCACAAGAGTCTGAATCACAAATTTTCTCCCTATTTCTACCCTCCCCCCACTCCAATAGCGTATATTCTGATTGTCCTGTTCCCCAGTCAGCCCGCTCTTCTCTC
>CM053626.1:108771011-108820284 GCA_028646595.1 Phalanger gymnotis | reverse complement strand
TCATTCCTAACATCCACTGCCTTTGCTCCTACACACAAGCTGCTGAAGGAAGCTGTAGAAAAATCATGAAACTTTGCTGACTGGGTCCACTACAAATTTATGTTACATAATTACAACTGGGCCTTCACTGTGACAAGGCATTTTTTATACCTCCCTAATCTACTCACTCTTCTATTAACCCTAGTGGCATTTCTAAACTTTTTCATTCCTCCTCAAACCTTCCATAGTTCTCCATTACTGCACTCTCTCATCTAAGAATCTTGCCTCATATCACTGAAAAAAATGAGACCATTCACCAAGATATCTCTTCTGTCTTCTTCCTCATCTAACACCATTCTGATGTTTTTTGCCAGTATATTCTCCTTTACCCTCTCCCATGAAGAGATGGCTCTATCCTTCTTAAAGCAGAGCCCTCACTCTACATGCAAGAGTGATCTTATCTTACCCCATTTCCTCCAGCAGATTGTCTTCTCTATCATCCTCACTTTCTCATTTAGCTTCAGTCTCTCCTTGTCTCCTGGCTGCTTCTTACTGTCTCATTTTTCCAAATCGCCGTATTCAGTCAGTTGTTGTGTTCTATCTACTCTATCTTCACAATATCTTTCTGATAAGTCTTTTTCTCTCCTCTGATACTGCTACCACCCTGGTGTAAGCCCCCATTATCTCATTTCTGGACCATTGCAGTAGATTGTTACTTGGTCTCCCTGCCTTAACTCATCCTTCATTTGGCTGTCAAACTGATTTTCCTAAGGCATAGGTCTTGTTGTGGTTTGGCCTAGGAACCCAGAAATGTGAGGGGACTGGGCAGGCATCTGCCTGGAATGAATTCACACACACAAACCTTCTTCCACTCAAATGACAAGGTTTATCATAATGCCAACAGAGGCAGCAGGGTTCCTAGTGAAACTGCAACTTAATAGTGGTGAGACTGATGCTTATATACAAAAAGGACAGTGAAGGGATCTGGATGAGATTAAGGAGTGGTAAGTAGTATGAGGTGGGCCAGGTTCAACAGTGAAAGGACTATCAAATAAACCAATTAGGTGATCTGGATGGGATTAAGGAGTGGTTATATATGCAAATAGTCTGGAGTGGGCCAAGTGAGACAGTGAAAGGAAAGTCAAGTAAACTAATTGGGTGATCTGGGTGGGCCAGTTGCCAGAGGTGTCAGTGACCTGGGGTGCTAAAATGTATGGGAAAATTCAGGAACTGGATTGCTTTTGAATACATGGTCTATTCCTTTTAGGGCTCCAGGTCCGATCACCCCATTAAATCTGACTGTTCCATATCATCTCTGTTCAATGAACTCGAGTGATTCCTTCTCACTTCCAGTATCAAATGTAAAATCCTATATTGGCATTCACAACCCTGATCCCACTCCTACCTTTCCAGGCTTTTTACACCATACCCTCACATACTGTTCAATCCAATGACACTGGCCTCCTTGCTGTTCCTCACACAGGATACTTTATCTCCCAATTCCAGGCATTTTCACTGGCTGTCCCCCATGCCTGGAATGTTCCCCTTCCTCATCTCTGTCTTCTGAATTTCCTGGCTTCCTTTAATATCCAGCTAAAATCTCAGGAAGACTTTCCCAATTCCTCTTAGTGCTAGAGCCTTCCTTCCCTTTGTTGATTATTTCCAGTTTATCCTTTATGTAGCTTGTATGTGTGTGTGTATTCACATATGTATATATATGTATGTACTTATTTGTATGTTGTCTTCTACAATGGATTGCAAACTCCTTCAAAGCAGGAATTATTTTTTGCCTTTCAGTCTCCAGCTCAGTGTTTTTTCTTTCCTTTTTTCACAATTACAATAAGTGCATTCAGGCTAAGAACAAATTTCTCATGAAATTTGCACACAACAGGCCCTTTATCAATGATAATTGATTGTTACTACACCTTTCATAGATAAACAAAATCTAAATCCCAAACAGAGGATCCCTTCTGGGTAAGCTTATCAAATGGAGCAGGTTCTCCTGATCAACTGTCTACCTATCCACTAAAGCTCCTACTCCTACCCATTCCCTACTGTGTACCTCCCTTCTGCAGGACATTCATTGCCTTCTCTTCCTCCCTATGTTTCTCTAGGCAAGTCAAGCAGAATTAATTTCTCAATAAATGTCAGTTAGCTAAGTGGCAATTCTGAAGAAACCAGATATAATTTACAGCTGTAAGCTGTAAAACAACATATACACCATAATATTTTATGTTTGCCAAATAAATGTCTGGCATCTCCAGAAGGGGAAGACAGCATCATTTGCCAAATGGCTTGCTTCCCTTGCTGTGACATAAGAAAATTCACCGGCATGCAAGAGTCATGGGGAGACAAAAACATTTTCCTTTAACAGAAAACTGCTAGGTATGCTTAATATGGATTTTATTTGAAATTTTCTGCCATTTTCCATTTATCTTAAGCACCTATGTAAGTAGTACTTGGGCACAGATAAAATGTAAATCTGGTTAATTAATGGCAATTCAAACAAGGGCCATATGCAAGAATTTTGCACTAATTGGAACTTTGGAACAGTGATGAGGCACAATAACATTTAGGGTGAGTAATTTCATTCCCTTTCTCTCCCTAAGTTATTATCTGGCCAGTGATTAATATTGTGCTTAGCAAATAGCAGGTACTTAATAGGTGTTTTTTTTTCCCCCTTTTATTCAATGATTGTTATTATACCATTGCTAGCTGGCATTACTGACAGCTCAACTGTCTAATGATTGGATTATAGGAATGTTGGAGGATTTAGCATAAGAGGATTCTGCAAGTATTATTTGATTAAGTTCAATTTATCAAGCACTTTAAGGGTCACAAAGCACTTTACATAAAATGTCTCCTTTGATATTCACAATGACTCTGCGCAGTAAGCTATGTCATTATTTCCATTTTACAGATAAGAAAACTGAGAATTTTCAAGGTCGTGTGACTTTGTCAAGCTCACACAGCTAGTAAGTGTCTGAGCTATTATAACCATTATGCGACCCTGTGTCTAACTAAAGAGGTAGCTTATGCACTTGAAATAAAAATGGTTTTGGACTGAGAAAACTCGGGTTCAAATTATGACACTGCCATTTAATATTTTTTGTGGCCCTAGAGCAAGTGTCTTCACTTCCTGGGGTCTCTGCTTCCTCATTTGTTAAATGAGGAGACCAGACCTCATGACCTCTAAAGTCATTGCCAGTTCCAGAACCTATAAGGTAATTCAGTGAATAATCTAAGGAAGCATAAGCAATGGAAAATTTTTGCTCAGTCATTACATAGAAAGTCACTAGGGTGAAAAGGAAGATGTCCAACTGATTCTGGGACATCCCCAAGTGGGGAAGTGCACCAAAATGTTACAGTGTAGTTACAAAAGAATTCGAGTGTCATAAGTGAGGATTCCAGTGAACTGTCTCCAGCTTCTTCTTTCCTTTTTTCGCAATCACATTATGCACATTCAGCCTAAGAACAGATTTCTCATTAAATTTACTCATCAATCTTAGGTTGGAAACATTTAAAAGATGTTGAGGAAATTACATCTGTAATGATGTAATCTCCTATTTGTTGTTTTCCTTTTTCCCTATGGTACTGCTAACATTGAGATAAGCAAACATTCTTTAATTTGTGCTGGCCCCATATTCTCCCACAAGATAGTATCCCTAAAATTAAGGGAAAACTAATAAACCATATTTTGCTAAATTGCAGTATGAGTCACTTAGAGATTTTAATAAGCAGCATCATTGTTAATTTTGTCAAGGTTTCTTCAAGGAATCATAAAATGAGAGATAATAGTAAAATGGATCATTTTCATCTACCAGCTGAAAGTCCCCTAGAAAATGAAAGATACAAAATGGCTAAGAGAATTTAGAAGTTTGATCACATTTCTTAGAAAACCTAATTAATTACTTGGTGTGACAGATAATGCAAAGTTTATCTTACATCTACTTTACTGGAATATGACATCAAGGCTTTTGGAGGTAAAAGGGATGAGAAAAATCGGGACCATTTCTTATATTTGAGAGCAAAGATGTCATTCTCAAATAAACAGATATTAATAAAAAATCTAATGATAATTGCCACAAAAAAAAAGATAGCAAACTTGGTTCGCATTTTGCACGTGGTACAGATGATAGTCATAATTTGTTTATCCTAGGGCTGAATATTCAGTGCTGTGAAACTGAAGGTATTACATTCCTAGTTTTCATTTAGGGATATAAATTCATCCTTTCATTGAAAAAAGAAAAGATGATGTCTGATAAAACACCATGTCATTAAATTAGTTCTAACACCCCCTTCTCCTGCAGTCTCTGAAAGCTATAGAGACTCGTATTGTGGCAATATAATCATAATCTAGGATATCGTGATTTGGCTTTTAATCAGACATAAAGCATTTACTAATTGCCTGCTGTATGCATGCACTGTGCTAAGCACTGGCAATACAAAGACAAAAAATAAATTAGTTGTCCCTGCTCCTAAGAAGTTGTAATGGTAATCAGAGTGAGACTTTTTTTTTTTTTTTTACAGTTTTCTCTTTTGGAATGCTAAGGCAATCAAGTACCTTTGATGAGTCTTACTATGGCAAGCAAAGTGGGACTTTTTGCTGTTTTTTGTTTGAGTGCTTCTCAGCACTGAGGTAATCAAGTGCCTTTAATGAGTCTTGCCTTTGTTTCCATTGGGCATCTTTGATTGAATCCAGAGTCTTTGATGACCTGCTTAAGAAACAAAAAAGCCCCATGCCCCCATGCCCCACACCCTTTTGTTAAGTAGATACTAAGCCCCAGGGCCCTGAGAAGTGTATATAGATGTGAGGTTGGCTTTTTGTTTTGGGGCTCTGACTCACTGGAAGAGTGTAATGTGATTTGATCAGACTCTGGGTAGCCATCATGGAGCCCACTGGCTTTGAAAACCTAGATGTTGATGCCTCTCTCTCTGGCAAGTGTATGTATTGCTATAGTTAGATGGTTAGAAGCTCGTCTACTGGTTTGTGTTTATTTGCTCTGTTTACACAACATATGCTTGTAATTTCTGTTTGTATTCTCTCTGAAACTGGGGGTGCTGGCTTTTCTCCCTGAGCTAAGTGAATGATAAATGCATGTTTCATTAAAGTGAGATTGTTAACCCCTTATAGTTGTTTTCCTTAAAAAAGCAGATCAAAGAACCTGTGCTAGCAATCCTTCTGTGTGCTGGTGTTGTTGGTCTTATGCCCCCACAGCAGCTGCTAGCAACGTTATCGTTACAGAAGCTTAAATTTTCATACTTAAAACAAGTGCACAGATAATTCCATGGTGCTTACATCCCCAGTAATTGTTAGTTTTCAATGATGGTATATAGAGCATTGGACCTGGATTGGGGATGACCTGGGTTCAAATCTATCCCTTGGCACTAGATCTGTGACACTGAGGAAATCACTTAACATCTCTCTGCCTCAATTTCCTCAACTATAAAATGGGAATAATTATAGCATCTACCTCACAGGGTTGCTATGAAACTCAAATGTGATAATATTTGTAAAAAGTGCTTAGCCCAGTGCCTGACACATAATAGGTACCATAGAAATGCTCATTCTATCCCCCTACCTTTTAATTCTAAGTCCAGAGCATTGTCAATTTTCAATAAATGCCCAAGGTATGTGTAGTGATGGATGATGTGGGGGCTTTCCAGCTACCTACATATTGTAGTCTGTACAATAAACATTATTTGACAATTTGGGTTTCTCCTATGTGATTATTTAAGCTGAAGTATTTTTATTGATAAAATTCCTGTTCTGAGAGGTTTTGCAGTGTGCCAAGGCTTGCGATCAGTGCTATGTCACATATAAACAGAAGCATCTGGAGGACTTCTTGTAGGGGTATGCTAGCACCAGCTCAGACCAACTTGGGAAAGCCAATTGTTTTATTTTATACACACACATTGATACCACAGCAATTGGCAGTTGCTACAAATCAGTGTTTAATTTATTATTTTATTGACTGTCTAGATCAGGGCTGTCAAACCTTAGGTTTTTATTGAAACGACAGACAATATATTTTGATTTGCCGTTTCAGCGAGAGCTCTGCAGTAGCTCGGCTTCATTTACTAAAGCATTCATGTAAATTTCTATGCTTGTAGGCAGGCCACATTTTGGACAGCCCTGATCTAGATTTAACAGGATGATAGAGGAGATATGATAAAGGTAGATTAAGCTTAAAATGTGTCATGCATGCAAATTATTATTGTTATTTTTTGGAGAGCCAGTTATTCAACATATATCAGCACACTCTGACTTTATCATCTATGGGGAATTCCTATTTCATTTTCACCCTGGTGCTGGAATTTTCCATGACCTTTAGAGAATATAGATCTCCTTTCATGCCTTACTTGATGAAAGAGGCATTTAACAAAGTAATCTCTGTTGTTATCTCTATGATTTTGATGTTTTATCATCAAAAAGAAAGTATGAGGGTAGTAAATAGAGGGCTTTGAAGTCAAGATGACCTGCATTCTAGTTTTACTTGAAATATATCGTCTGTGTGACTGTAGGTAAGTCAGCTGACCTGCCTGGGTCTTATGCAATTCTCTAAGACTTTAGCTGCAGAACATTTGCCTGTCTTAAGTAATACAGAATTCCCAATGATGATGATGATGATGATGATGATGATGATGATGATAACTAACATTTATATAGTGCTTCCTATGTGCCAGACACTGTGCTAAGTGCATTACAATTACTATCTAATTTGATCCTCACAACAACCCCGGGAGTTAGGTGCTATTATTATCCCTATTTTACAGATAAGTAATTGATGGGAGTGGATTAAGTGACTTTCCCAGGATCACATGGCTAGTAAGGTATCTCAGGTCAGATTTAAATTTAGGTCTTCTGACTGCAGGCTCACCACTACCTACTCTACTCCTTGCTGCCTACTATAGTTATGGATATGAATAAAAATATTCAACAATGTGAAGCTGAGTTATTATAATAGACGATGACTTAAAATTTTGATTTAGGCTTCCTGACTGGTTGAAAATAGAATCTAATAGGATGCGTTTGACATTATATTAAAAATTAAGGGCCAGAAAGCTGAAGGTAAAAAAAAATCTGAAAATAGTCTGTGATAGCTAAACTTGACCAATCAACAAATCAATTTTTATTGATCACCAACTTAGATTTCACAATTATATCAAGAACACTCAGGATACTAATGATGTCTGTTCTTTAGAAACTTATAATATTGCTGGGGTAATAAGATCAATACACTTAAAATCATCAGGCTCTGGTGCAGTGGGAAGATGACTGGACTTGGAGTAAGAATATCTGGTGGCTCTTATCTCTGATCCTTAATCTTCAGGGCAATCAATCAGGATCAGGGCAATTCAGATCAGGAGAGGAGGCAAGGTGTAGCGAAACATAGGCTGAATTTGAGGTCACCAGACCTAAGTTGGAATCCCAACTCTTCCATTTACTACTCATGTGATGTGGGCAAGTTAATCATTCCAAGCCCCAGTTTCTTCAACTGTGAAGGAGAGGGTTGGATTAAATGAACTCCAAGGGTCCTTCCAGCTCTGGATATATGATGCTAAGCTGTAGATCAGTCCCTAGGTCAAATCTACTTATGGTTGTCCCAATACATCACTCAAAGCTAGATATTTGTGAAGTAACAGATATAAAACCATGCCCATAAAGATGCCAATATTTGGCGAAAATTTAATGTTTTAACCACTCTTGGAATATAATGGTCTGGAATTTTTCCAGGAAGGAAAAATTATACAACATTAAATACGACAGCTGCTCCCACCACCACAACCCAGCTATGTGTTGTATTTGGGAATTTTTTCAAATAAATTTTAGATAAGGGCATAATAAGCCAAAAAGGGAAAGCAGCCCTTTATGACTCAATCACTAGAATTGGACTAGATCTATGAGAGACCAGAGCCTGGGGCTGGTGTGGGGGGTGGTCCATGAACTATGTGTTAAATATCAAATGCATTTAATTGGGGCTTGAATTTGAACAGATCTATTTTGCATCCTCCGAGACTATTAATTTTCTGATCCTTTCCACTGTCCTTCATAATAAAGAACTATTTGTTCTTTGGCCTCCCAGGGGGTCGCAAGTAACTACCATCTATTGGGGTGATGGTTTTTCATGAGTGATTACACAATCTCACATCACAGTTCTGCAGAGGCTATCACCCATATTTTTAACCTTTTTGTACCTATGTATCTCCAGTGTCTGTTCAGTTTAGAAAGACAGATTATTGAGTAAGAGATTTGTAGTTGTGCTTTCAGTATATCTAATTGTCATTATAGATTCACTTTTAAATTACAAATAATGAATATATATTCATTACAATGAGAACTCCATGTTTCTGACCCTATGTTCTGCAAAGAGTACTTTATTTAGTGTTACTGAAGTAATATTGAAAAGGCAATTAATGAACATTTCATCAATCTATAAACAGGGATGGACAGCATTAACTATACTCAATAAATTTGAGGAAAAGCTCTGAAGAGAAGTAAATAAATTTAACAGCTCTGATTATTACATTTATGGCCTAGCAATCTTACCCTAGAGCATTGCATGAGGCAGCTTCGTGGCTAAGTGGATAGAGTGGCAGACCTGGAGTTAGGAAGACCTGAATCCATATTCAGCCTTAGTCATTTACTACCAAAACATTTATTCCAACATCAGAAAGCCAAATCCCTCCTAGCAACAAATAAATCTATATACATTATCAATGAAGGGGGCACTTCTATCCCAAGCCATCCCTCCTTTGGGTCTTCCCACAAATGGACTGCCTTAAGCAAAATCATTCCCTCTCTCACTCATGTTATTTGCTCTGTTCTCTCTGCCTCCTCTCTCTAAGTTTTAACTCACTCCAACTTCCCACTCCACCCCTTCCTGTTCTACCTGTTCAGCAAGCTCCTCCCACCACAGGCCCATGGGATTCAAGCAGGTCACATAGTCCTATTAATGTATGGGAAAAATCTTCCCATTGCATTAACATTACAGCAACCTACAATAAAAGAGACTGAGGCAGAACTCTGAGACAATGGCACTTTACTGAAGGGCCCGTGGTCTCCTGTAATGAAGTGGACCTCAGATCTTCCTGATGATCTGAGATGCCCCATTCTTCCAGGACCTTGCTTTTATAGGGTTTCCAAATATGCAAACGAGGCATGGTGAAATACATGATCTCACTGGTTGATAGGCCTTACTCTTGAGGGCCAAAAAAAAAAATGACATATCAGCAGGGGGTCACAGGTTGGGCGCAGCATGGGACATCTCCACTAAGTGGTTATAAGATGATCACTTGCTCATGTTGGGCAAGCGAGGGAAATTTGGAGGTACAGAAATAAACTGGGGAAGTTTCCAAAGCATCAAGACATCCCACCCATGCTGGGACATGAAATTTGAGCAGAATAGGACGAAGATACTTTTGTCAACATTCTTTTGGTTGTACAACTGGACCTCATAACTTGATAAACAAGTAGTGAACAATACATTAAAGTTTGAGGCCCCCTATAAGAACTTGTTTATCCCTATATGATTTATGTAAAATATCAAACTGATTGAAATACAGTTGGGGGTCTAAATGAATTATTTCTTACACTAGTTATATAAGTTCTGCAGAAATTCAGAAAACAGAGATGAAGAGCTGCAAAATGGCTCCAAGAAAGCTTGAGACCATCCTTGGTATCACAAATCTAGATCTGGAAGGCCACTTGGAGCCCACTATAAGATTGTTATGAGTAAATACATTTAAAAAAATAAGTTGCTACACAAATATGAGCTATTCATAATATGATGATATTAAACAGCCTAAAACATTTATTTACAATGGAATTTAAGAGTTGGTTGAGAACTTAAAGACTACCTAATTCAACTACCTAAAGAATGAATTCCATCTACAAGAAACATAAATACCTTAGTTTGTTTATGTCTTTAAAACTCATTAACTGTTAGGAGGCATTCTAATAACAGCAGAAGGCTTTCAACATCAGAGTAAGAAACATTTTACTCCAAATATTCAGACATTCCTTTAAACTAAGGTACCGAGCTACCAGATGTGTGTTGCTCTAAACAACTATTCTCAGAATGTTCTTTTAACTATCTTTCTTTTATGCCAAAATAAGTTACATTTTGTAAGTCATTGTAATATATTTACAAGGAAATGTTTTAAACCTATAACCACTGTTGACTTTAAACTAATTGGGTGTATTCAAATCTCCTTGGCTCTGGAAACTAAAATGCCCAATCTGCCAAAGCCCATTGCAAGAAGATAAGAAATGGAATAGGTACTTTGACATCCTCATTTTTTTTCTTAAAACCCCACTACTTCCTTTTAAAATATTGAAGTCACCCATCATGAATTGAGTTATACTCAGAAACATTTGATTCTGTCTTAGGACTTTGCAAATTGTAGTGGTTCAAAAATGTTTTTGCTTGCAATCAGTTGTATAAATAACTTACTGATATGCAGTCTCATTAGTACCTCATTATTTAAAGTGACTGAATTCAAAGGGATTTCTTCGTGTGTAATAGGAGATTGGCTCAGTGCTTGGCTTGAGGTTAGAAAAACTTGAGTTCAAAGGTATATAATGTATTAATCACTCAATAAATTTTTGTCAAGTACCTACTAGGTGCCAGTGATACAAAGACAAAAATGAAATAGTCCTGCTATTGAGAAGTTGCATTCCATGAGGTAAACAAAGATATACACTTAAGTAGTTCTATAATATATATGAAATAATTGTCCTAGTCAATGGGAGGATAGGAAAAGAACTCATGTAGGTTATGGTACTTGAGAACCAAGTTTGAAAAAAGCTGAGGAATCTGATTTTCCTCATGATGGATGAAATGGTGTCTGAAGTGAAAATGATAAGATCTTTGAGAAGAAGTGATAGAGTAAAGGGAAGTACAGAAACACGCTACCTATGTCTTGACAGGGCAGCTAGGAAACACAGTGGATAGAGTGAAATGGCAGTTCATCTGGAAAAAATCTAGTGGTTTTGGTGGACCAGTAGTGTGATATGGAATCCGAGGAGTGTAATGTGGATTTAGTTATCCTTGTATACAAGAATAGTGATGTGATGATTCCAGTGTACTCTGCACTATTCAGAATGCATCTGTAATACTGTGTTCAGGATTGGGCACAAAAGTTTTAGAACCTGAAAAGCTAGAAATCACATGGAGGAGCACAACCATGATGGTGAAGGTCCTTGAATTCATGCCAAATGAGATTCAATAGAAGAAAATGGAGATGTTTACTCTGAATGAAAAGAAAAATACAAGAAAAGGAAGAACATGACACCTATTATTTAATCTTTGAAAGGCTATGTGGAAAATGGATTAAATTGGTTGTTTAGACTTTTAGGGTTGAACAAGGTATAGTTAGGATGCTTAAGAGGAACACACTAAAAATGAGAGCTATCTTAATGTGTAATGAGTTACCTCAAGATGTTGTGCATTGTCCCTCAATGGAGGTTTACAATCAAATGCTTCATTACCAATTCTGGGGTATGTTGCCAAGGAATTCTCTTTCAGGTACCAGTTAAACTGGATCACTCTGAAATTCTGAGGTTCTTAACCTTTCCACGATTTGTCTCATCATCAGGAGTGTTGTGTAAGGGCAGGGCTTGAGAAGTGTGTTGTACCAGAGGGAATGCTAGATTAAAGTCAGATAACTTTGATTCAGACTTTGGCTCTATACCTCAATATTAGGCATATTGCTTAAGGTTTTTGGGTGACCTCAGGCCTTCATCTATAAGGGAGTAGGACTAGATCACCCCTAAAATCCCTTACAATTCTAGCCATATCGTGATGTGTTAATACTACTCATATCCCCCACTATGTCTGGCTAATAATCAGCATTTGCTGAATTAAACCAAATCTTTCAATCTAATAGATGGGTCATATTCATCACATGGGGCGAACATTATTTCTTAAAAGGATGGTTAGTTCAGAAATGCTGTTGGTTATTTGCTGATTTAGGAAATTAACAAACCTTGAGTTTGAGAATAAGGTCTTTACTTAGTTTGATTTAAATGAACTGGTTAAGGATTTCACCCTGCCCCCCTCCCAAAAAAAAAAACAACAGTGGGAGTCATTAAAGGTTGTGGAATTTAATTAGCCCACTCCATCTACACAGATACTCTTGTGTCACAAACCCAAGGAAAGAAATAGAGGTCACTCAGAAATTCCTTGCTCAGAAATGAACACTTTTGGGGGGGGGGCAGGGCAATTGGGGTTAAGTGACTTGCCCAAGGTCACACAGCTAGTACATGTGTCTGAGGTCAGATTTGAACTCAGGTCCTCTTGATTCCAGGGCTGGTGCTCTACTCACTGTGCCACCTAGCTACCCCAAAAATGAACACTTTTTTCCCCTGATAATACCTCACATAAAATTCAAATAGAATTATTCTCACAATATAATCCAAAAACATGATAATTGAAAAAGAAGCATGTCATTAGCCTCTTGTCTAGGCAAAAATATGTGTCTAAAATATAGTAATAAACTTCAAATTTTCTGTTGTATTATGACTTTTCACAAATGACACATCTAGTTTTTTGAGCTATAGCACTAATGCCACTTAGGAACCATATGTCTGAAGAAATGGAAAGACCATATTATTAATATTAAGGCCTTGGAATTCAGTTAACTTACCAACATAGGTATACCTATTTCAAGGTAGCTCCCCTATGCTAGGAAGATATGAAGAAGGCAAAACAATTCGATATTGGAAGCTACTTTAGAGTAAGCCAAAAAGCAGCAACAATGATCAGGATATACCAAGGAGTCCTGTAAGACATCACAATAGCATCTTTTATATAATGTTGAATGCTGGGAAATGGTAGTGATAGACAATCAGCTTTGCACAATTGCTATCAATGATGGTATGATGATTCATTTAGTACGAGGATACACTACCAAACAAATAGCCAGAGTTGTGATGGAAACACCCTATGAAATAATTAGAAAGTTACAGAATTTGAACATTATAAGGGGCGTTAGTGGTCATGTAGACTCACTCACACCTGAAAAGAATCCCTTCTCCAACTTACCTGACAGAAGATCATCTAGCATATGTTTGAAGGCTTCCAAGAATGTGGAATCTACCACCCCTCAATGAAGCTATTTCAACTTTTGGACAGCTCTGATTACTAGGAAGTATTTTCCCTCTCTGGTGTCAGACCTAAAAGTGCCACTTTAGAGTTTCTACCCACTACTTGTGGGGGCCTAATCTTTGGGGCCAAATTAATGAGTCTTAATTAACACTCTTCCACATTTTTTTGCATTTGTAGAAAAATAGCACCTAGCTCCCAGAGTTGTGAGGAAAAAAAATGAGTTAATATTTGTAAAGCATTTTGCAAACCCCAACACACTATATAAATGCTAGCTATTATCATTGTTGGTGGTGTTGTTGCTGTTATTGATACCTTAGTTTCTGTGTCTGTCAAATTGGAGCATGTCTAATGGAAAGGACCCTGAACTTGGAGTCCCAGGACTTTAGCTGAAAGACCTTGGATAAACTATTTGAAGTCTTTGGTTTTAGTTCCCTCATCTGCAAAATGAAGGGGTTGGACTAAGTGGCCTCTAATTCTTCTTTAACTCTAAAATCCTAGGAATTTACTAGTAATTTTTCAAAGTACTCCTTCATATCTTATATTGTTTCATCTTCACGCCAATCTTGAGAAGCATGTGGGATGGGCATTGTTTCCCTGTTTCATCACAATTTTTCACTGAAATGTCCAACATAGTTGATGACAGAACAGAGACTAGTACTCATATTTCTTTTATCCTATTCCAATACTCTACCACTCATTTCTGCCATCAGATGGAATATTGGAACAAAAGCAATCTTCAGATGGATACAGGATACGAAGACTTGCTGACCACACACCAGTCTTTTTCCTCTAGGCTTACACACCTAAAAAAAACACAAAACTCAATGCATCCTGCTCAAACATTATAGCTAGATATATGCCACATAGACTTTCTTGGCTCAGGTAGCAAGAGAGACAGACTTCCCCACAAATAGCAGCTTTTAATTGTTTTGCTTTAGGGTGGTAAGAAAAGATTTGGCATATTCAGAGTTCCTTGAATGTTTCCCAGGAGCTAAACTTGATATTAGATTCACAATCTTGAAAGATGAGATTTAAAATAGAAAATAGCAGTTTGTGTTTGTTTTTTCCATTTAGTCCATGGGTTTTTGTACTCACAACATCTAAATCGAGTTCGACAGCAGTTCCTGCCAGGAGAGGTGGGTTCAGAACAGCTGCAGGTTTGTATCTAATCAGAATCTGTCAATACCTGCTGTTGATCAGCTGTAGGTTGCACTTTTAATTGTCAAACAATTGATTTTCCGCAGGAGGTGAAGCAAGGGGAGAGAAGAAATTTCTTGTGTTGGCACTGAGGAAAAGGGCCTCCTGCTGGGAACAGCTGAAACCCAAATTATAATAATCTCACTCTACATCCTAATTCTATCAGTTATCAATGTCTCTTGCTTCAAAAATAACCTCTTTCTCTGACTAGTTGGAGTATATTAAGCATAGTGAAAATATAACCCAAAGCAGGAGCTCAGAGGAAGCCTTCGAGAAGTGACGGAAGCCACTAAGAGTCAAGAAATAGTGTGCTTCTGTCTATGTTTGCACGTATTTGGGACATTGCTGCTTTGAAAATTTCTAATTTGTATTCAATTGTATTATACTATCAATCAGACTATTTCTGGGTATGTATTTGCTTGAAGAGGTCATAATGTGTCTTAAGAGCCTTTTGATAGCATACTTAAAATCTATCAACCTTTGGATGGGCATGAATACTTTTGGACCCTGTGGATGCTGTTAGCAAAACCTCTTGGTATTTAACATTCCAACTTGCTTCACATTGGCTGCCTAATGTGCAATGGACACCATTATAATCTGTCTGCTGATAGCCCTTCTCTGCAGTCAATGAGTATGGACCATTACTCCCCACTATGCTTCAGTACTCTCCAAAGTTTCTTCCCTTATCTTATTGATAGGGATTCTCTCTGCTTTATGAGGCAGAGTCAAGTCAAATAAACAAATATTTATTGAATTGTCTGGCATGTGTGGGGCACTGTGCAAGGTGCTGTGGGAGATATAAAAAGGTATAAAGCATAGTCCCTGAGCTCTAATGTATAGTCTTTCAGGAGGCAAAGCACAGCCATGTGAAAAGTTAAATGGAAGAAGCAATCTTAAATAACTGTGCAAGACAGTAGCAAGAGACTGTTACAAGGCAGTGCTTAATTAATTGCCAAGTGAATAGTGGAAATAATGTGTTACAGGAGCATGGAGGAAAACGAGACCACTTCTAGAAAAAAAAATGTTCAGAAAAGGCTTAGAATTTGAGCTGTTTAAATTAAATAAACGTTTTATTTAAATAAACATTGTTTAGGGCTTATTGTGTGAAAAGAACTATGCAAGCAGGGATGGGGAACCTGCCACCTCGATAGCCACATGTGGCCCTCTACGTCCTCAAGTACAGCCCTTAGACTGAATCTAAACTTCACCTAAAAAATCCTTTTTTTTTCTTAAATTAATTTATTTACTTTAGTTTTCAACATTCATTTCCACAAGATTTTGAGTTACAAATTTCTTATTTCTACCCTCCCCCTGCTCCAAGATGGGTTCTGCCCTCCCTTCTATCACCCCACTGCTCCCCTGCCTTATCCCCTTCCCCCTTACTTTCTTGTATGGCCAGATAGATTTCTATACCCCATTGCCTGTACATCTTATTTCCCAGTTGCATGTAAAAACAATTTTCAACATTTGTTTTTAGGATTTCGAGTTCCAAATTCTCTCCCTTCTTCCCTCCCTACCCACCCTCCTTGATAAGGCAAGCAATTCAATATAGGTTTTACATGTATCATTATGCAAAACACTTCCATAACAGTCATGTTGTGAAAGAGTAACTATATTTCCCTCCATCCTATCCCATCCCCCATTTATTCAATTTTCTCCTTTGACCTTGTCCCTTTTCAAAAGTGTTTGCTTGTAACTACCCCTTCCCCCAATCTGACCTCCCTTCTATCATCTCCCACCATTTTTATTCCCTTCCCACATACTTTCCTGTAAGGTAAGATAACCAATTGAATGTGTGTGTTATTCCCTCTTTAAGCCAAATTCAATGAAAGTAAGGTTCAGTCATACCCTTTCACCTACCCCCTCTTCCATTCCATTATAACAGCTTTTTCTTGTCTCTTTTAGGTGAGATAATTTACCCCATTCTATCTCTCCCTTTCTTCTTCTCCCAATATATTCCTCTCTCACCCCTTAGTTTTACTTTTTCAGATATCATCCTTTCATATTCAACTCACCCTATGCCCTTTGTCTCTCTTTCTCTCTCTCTGTCTCTCTCTATCTTCCTCTCTCTATATATGTATATGTATATGTATATGTATATGTATATGTATATATATATATATGTACATTCCCTTCAACTACCCTAATACTGAGAAAGGTCTCATGAGCTTGAAATATCTCTCCATGTAGGAATGTAAACAGTACAACTTTAATAAGTCCCTTATGGCTTCTATTTCCTATTTACCTTTTCATGTTTTCTTGATTCTTGTATTGGAAAGGCATATTTTCTATTCAGCTCTGGGCTTTTCATCAAGAATGCTTGAAAGTCCTCTATTTCATTTAAAATCCATTTTTGAAGTGTTATACTCAGTTTTGCTGGGTAGGTGATTCTTGATTTTAATCCTAGCTCCTTTGAACTCTGGAATATCGTATTCTAAGCCCTCAATCCCTTAATATAGAAGCTGCTAGATCTTGTGTTATCCTGATTGTGTTTCCACGATACTCAAGTTGTTTCTTTCTGGCTGCTTGCAATATTTTATCCTTGACTTGGGTACTCTGGGATTTGGCTACAATATTCCTAGGAGTTTTCCTTTTGGGATCTTTTGAAGAGGCTATCTGTAGATTCTTTCAATTTCTATTTTACCCTCTGGTTCTACAATATCAGGGCAGTTTTCTTTGACAATTTCTTGAAAGATGATCTTTTTTTGATCACGGCTTTCAGGTAGTCCAATAATTTTAAAATTATCTCTCCTGGATCTATTTTCTAGGTCAGTGGTTTTTTCCAATGAGATATTTTGCATTGTCTTCTATTTGCTCATTCTTTGGCTCTGTTTTATAATTTCTTTATTTCTCATAAAGTCAGTAGCTTCCATTTGCTCCATTTTAAATATTAAGGAATTATTTTCTTCAGTGAGCTTTTGAACCTCCCTTTCCATTTGACCAATTGTACTTTTTAAGGCATTCTTCTCCTCATTGGCTTTTTGGACCTCTTTTCCATTTGGGTTAGTCTATTTTTTAAGGTGTTATTTTCTTCAGTATTTTTTGTGTCTCCTTCAGCAAGCTGTTGACTTGTTTTTCATGATTTTCTTGCATCGCTATAATTTCTCTTCCCAATTTTTCCTCTACTTCTCTTATTTGATTTTCCAAACCATTTTTGAGCTCTTCCATGGCCTGAGATGAATTCGTATTTTTCTTGGAGGCTTTTGATGTAGGATCTTTGACTTTGTTATTGTCTTTGTCACCCAAGTAAGATTTTATATTCTGAGGTTTTATACACTCACTGCTCATTTTCCCAGTTAATTGCTTGGTTTTTTAGCTCTTTGCCAAGGTAGAACTCTGCTTTCAGCTTTAGGGTTTTTGCACTGCTTTTTTTCAGAGCTACTCTGGGCACTTGTAAATTTTCAGTTCTTCTGAGGTGGTATGATCCAATGAGAGATGTTTGCTCCTCTCCAGGCCTGTGCTCTGGTCTGTGAGTGATCTCAAGCACTATTTTCTGCCATGTAACTACTGTGAGGATTCCCTCTCCACAGCTGTAACAAGCTCTACTACAACAGCCTTCCTCCTCATGCCGGGACCACTAACTAGGATTGCAACCCAAATCCAAGCACAGCAAAACAAGAGAATCCTGCCTCACTGCTAGCAAAGAGATCCCTTCACTCCCACTCTGATCAGCTGCTTGATTCCCCCCAACATCTGTGGGCTTGGAGCTCTGGAAGTAGCTGCTGCTGCTTCAGCCAGTTCTGCTGCTCCTTGGCTGGGGCTGGACAGCACCCTTCTCTCACCCAGGTCCAACTGAGTTTTCCCACGGACATGCTAAGTACTGTGTTTGGTAATTGTGGGTTAAGAAGTCTGGAAACCACCACAGCTCAGTGATTCGGGGCCCTGAGGCCTGCTCTGCCCAGTCTGCTCTGAACTGGTCTGTCCTGGCATGGCCCATAGTGGGCTGCACTCTGCTCCCAGCATGGTGTGTTAGACCCTTCCCAGTGACCATCCAGGCCATCTGGGGCTGGAGACTTGTTTCATTTTGTCATTTCATGAGTTCTGTAGCTCTAGAATTTGTTGAGAGTCATTTTTACAGGTGTTTGGAGGTATTTGGGGGAGGATTCAAGGAAGTCTCTGTTTTCAGTCCACCATCTTGGCTCCAACCCCACAAATCCTTTTATTAAGGGGATTTGCTCTGTCGGGGTTTGTTTGGTGAAGTTTGGATTCACTCATAGGGCTGCACTTGAGACCCTAGAGGGCCCTATGTGGCCTCAAGGCAGAATATTCCCAACCCCTGCTAGACCATCTGGAAGTATGAAAACTTTAGATAGGACAAAATCTATTGTCTCCTTAAGGACCTTCTTTATCTCCACATCATAGAATACCTCTTCTTACAAGATATACTCCAAAGGTCACCTTCTACATGAAACATTTCTTGATCCTTTCAATTTCCAACGCCATCCCTATCAAACTATTTTGTATTTCCTTCCTTCCTCCTTTCCTCCCTTCTTCCTTTCCTTTCCTCTTTCTTTCCTTCCCTCTTTATTTCCTTCCTTCTTTCTTTCAATATTTACCTACCTGTCATCTGTCTATTCTTATATATGTGCTTATGTATCTCCTTCTCCTTGTGAGTTGGGCTGCTTTCATTCATCGTATTCCCAGTGCCAACCATAATGCCTAATACATAGTAGGCATATAATAAATACTTATTGATTGACAAAATGATAAATGCCTAAAATGTACAATATCACACGATAAGTGAGTTAGGCAGTTGTAAAACTAAGTCCTATCAGGGATCTGATGGGAGGAGATTATGCTAGTCAGGGAAGTGATCTTGAAGGAGGTAGAATTTGGTCTGGGCAAGGAGAATGAAAGGAATTCAGCAGAACAGGAGGCAAGGGAAAGCCTAGGAAACAGTGAACACCGACATGGAGGTGAAAGGAGATATGACATTTTTAGGAGACAGAGTGCTGTATGGTTTGTTTAAATATGGATAGAATAGAGGGGAATAGTAATATGGAGAAAAGGTCAGGTGTGGTCACACATACCTGTAATCCTTGATAATAGGGAGGAAGAGCTTGGTGGTTTGTTTGCTTGAGGTTTGGAATTCTGGACTGCAGAGGGCTAATGCAGGTTGGGTGTCTGCATTAAGGTGACCTCCAGGAGAGTGAGTCCAGGAGAGCTGGAGGCCACCAGGCAACTTAGAGCAGAATGAACAGGCCTCAGTCAGAAAACAAATTTAAAAACTCCTTGCTAATCAGTAGTACTATCAGACCTACAAGTAGTTGTTGCAATTCCAGCCTGGGTGATATAGGGATAACCAATATTAAGGCAAAAAAGGTAATGTGGAATAAGGTTGGAAGGGTAGGGTGGCAATAGGTTGAAGAGAGCCTTAAATGCCAAGCAAAACAGTATGATTTTCACTTGGAAGGCAATAAGGAACCATCAAAGCTTTTGGAACAGAAGAATGACCACTGCAGTTAGGGAAGTGTATTCCTTGATCTTTTTTTGGAGGGATGGGAGGTGGCTCTATTGCCTAGTAATTTTATTTGGTGGGAAACTCTTTCTCATGGTACCTTTTGATAGACTGAATTCACCCTCAAAGTCATTGTTTTTCTACTTGTCACTGAGTTTTATTTACCTTTTATTCTTCCTATGTATGTGTGGTGATGACAGGAGGGTGAAGATGAGATTGGCTTTCTTATTCAGGTCATTGAGAGTTGGAGAGGATTTGGTCATGGTTACATAAATATCTGTAATCCTTGCTCCTGGGGAAGCTGAGACTAGTGGATCTCTGGAGTTTTGGAGTTGTGAGTGACAATGGCCTAAGCTGATTCACACTAAATCTAGTTCTAATATCATGTATGATGAGCCTCTGGGGTTGATGAGGGTGGAAGATCACTAGGATAACTGAAGAGGGGCTTGCTGGCTCTATTAGTAAGGCAAGATTCATAATATTGTTGGTGACCTTGAATATGCCTGTAAGTTTGGGAATCGCAAAGTGTAAGAAAGCAAAAGAAGTAAAACATTTATTCAGACACCAGAGGATCAAATCCCAGAACCAATAACCCCAATTCAACATAGCAGTAATTGTATTCCAAAACCGGTAAGTCCACCTCAACGTAACAGCAAGGAGATTAAAACACAGTATCACAGCAATGAGCCAAACCATCCTGTAACTGTCCCTTCCTCTAGGGCCTTCCCGTAAACACTCGCTCATGAATCCTAACTGTCTGCTTGCCTGTGTCCTCTGCTCCTGCAGTTCTGGAGGCATATGCAGTTCTCAGAGCCATTCCAGTTCTCTCTCTGTCTCTCCATCTCTGTGTCTCTTCCAGTTCTCTGTTTCTCGCAGCTCTCTCTCTCTCTCTCTACTCTGTGTCTTCTTCTCAGCTCTCTCCTCTCACAGCGACCTGGTTTCTGCAGCTCTATAGTCTGAGCTTATAGGCTACCCACAGGGTATATATACCCTGAGTAGGCCTGGGGCTTAGCACCATGTAGCAAAAGGATGTGGGCCTGCCTACAAGCAAGCCTCTCCTAATCAAGCTTCCCTTCACTAGCTCCACCTGAGGCCTATTAAATGGGCAAAGAAGGTCTTTGATCACATTAGCACCACACTGGCCTAGGTCTGAAACAGAGTAATTCAAAGCTTCTGTGCCAATCAGAAATAGGTTTTGGGGGAGAAAGATAGAGAAAAAGAGAGACATACAGTAATAGAGAGAGACATGGAGACACAGAAGCTGAGAGAGAGAGAGAGAGAGAGAGAGAGAGAGAGAGAGAGAGAGAGAGAGAGGAAAATGGAGAAAAAGAGGAGCAGAGATTTGGGAAAATGTTTATAGATAATTGGGTTTTTGGGGAGGGGTGGTAGCTGTCAAAGTCTATACATCTGGCAGAATTATGACAAGAGGACATCATAATAAAGAGGTAAAATCAGCAATAACTGCAACTTGAATGTTAACACAAATTACCTATTTTATCATATGTTTGCTATGTGTTCACATTTATATATTTATACACACAGAGCTTATGTGCTTTATTTCCTTAGGGTGCAAAATAATCAGTGTTATGTATTGAATTGTCTCAAAAAACCTTTGAAATGCTGTGTTCAAGTTTCTGTATCCTGTTTTCTCTATATTATGTTCTTCTTTGTTTCATTCTCACACTTTGACCTCTACTCCACACTCTTTTTCTTGCTCCTCTGATCTTGCAGCGCCCTGAGCAGAAACATTTGGAAGACATGTGTGGCTTCTTCCCCTTTTGTGGTGATTCTTAAAATAGTGGGTCGGTTTGTAATAACATGCATTCTCTTACTTCTATGGTAACCATAGAAACAGGATCTGTACAGCACAATGAACTTTAGAATTCTGACCATTTGGAACAAGAACAAACACATCCCCCAACATAAGTAGATTGACATTTCAGCCTCTGTTGGATGGATTCTCCCTTTCGTTGGTGGGGAAAGTGGTTTGTATACCAAGATCAGGGAGAAGGTAAATGTCCTTTTAACCATGCAGAGATAGTGCAACTCTACCAATAAAGGAAATTTGTAAGAGTATATTGGTTAGAAAAGAATGTGACTGACAAAAGTATAGATGCCTAAAATGCATGCTATAACACAATAGGTGAATTAGACCATTGCAAACCTAAATAACATTAGGGTCCAAGTTGGCACAATATTTTCAAATACTTACATTGTCATTGGTTTGTCCCCTGGCTTGAGATAAGTCCACTTGCAATGGAATCAGGCATCACGGTTCTGATTTTACCCACATCAGCAACAACAACAAAACTTTATTGAGCTTACAAAAGGACAGAAGGGGTAGGTCCTTCATTGGTTAATGTAGAAAAGATTTGCTTCCAATTTATGTGGTGGAAAAAGAATCGGTTTCTCTCTGTGCCTCAAAGGACCACTCTGCAGAGCTGAATTATTTGTTATAGCCTTTCGTTCTAATTAAAAACACTCTGACATATAATATATGGTTAAAAAAACCACCTTGCTAATTTGAAAAGCAGAAGTCCCCACATAATAAATTTTGCACTGAAACAGTTCAAATTATCTAATATATCATTTTAACTAAGCACTAAATCTCCCCACTAAGTAGGAGAGCTAAACACCTAATAAGCCTGCTTCTTTCATCAAAGAAACTGTGAATGAGCTTGATCACTAGTTAATAGGCAAGATAAAGGTGGGGAGAGGAATGAGAAGTATTACCAATAGTACATCTACTCATTTTTATCTTTATTAGCCAAGGGGCTTTGAGTTCGAATACTTTGAATTCTGAAACACCGAGTTTGAATTATATGCATAAAAAGTACAAGAAAACCTTGTTTCCTTAGGAAGTAACAGAAATTTGGGGACAATACTATGGATTGACCAGTATAGGATTAATAAGTTGTACCCACCAATGCACCAATCTATACTCAAATAATGTTATCGAATGACTTAAATGAATCTTTTAAGCATTATCATTATGTTTATTACATATGCACATATAAAATATACACACATTAGATGAATATACACTTTTTTTGGTCTCTCTGCAGCTTGAAGGATTATAGCAGTCAATTATGGAAATTACCAAAGCTTTATGTGCCACCTTCCTATTTCTTTTATTCTGAAAACGTTAGTCTTATGATAATTTTGAGACAGCAAAGAGAGCTTTAAATCTTATCAGCACCTTCTGCCTCGAGAACAATTGTAAAATACTCATATGCTTATTTGTCCATGTTTGTCTTTAAAAGAATCCCAGGCCTAAATGTGATTTCCCCAACATATGTCCTAGAAATCTGGTAACCTATCCCAAACTTCAAATGACGTATTCTTCCATCTAACCAGATTGATAAGCCTCTTTCAAAGAAAAGAATACTGTCTCTCTCTTCTTCCCTTCTTCCCTCCTCCCAAATAATAGCATCTTTCATCCTGTCTTTCTCATCTTATTTGTGTTCAGTACAGCAAAAGAGAAAAAAGAAGAGATTTGCACTGCATTGTAATTGTCCTTTTATATATCTCCATCATTGCAGCATATTAGAGTAAGCTGTATTTTAATGCTGTTTGGGTAAGCAAAGTAATTGAAAAATGCAAATAGCTATCAGGCACAAAGACCACAGCAATATGTAGATGCCTGACAGATTGCCTATTCTGAAAGTGTGGAAAATAAGTTTAAAAGTACATGAAAGTACAAAGAAATGTTTGTTCCTCTTCCATGGCTGGGGGAGCCATGCAAATTATAGCATCATGATAGTATCTTTACGTGCAAAACAAACTAGGAGAAAAATCTCAACCTGGAGAGTGGTTATTCCCAGCCTAAATCCTGCCTAGTTTGGCAGATATATTTGCTACATTACTTTCTTGAGTATTGTTGGGCATTTGGCTTTATAGATGACTAAATTCCTATTGCCTGTTATATGGAGCCCAGTGTAGAGATGGCAATTTAGGATCATCTCTATGACAATAACAATGATAACTAAATGGACAAAAATAAGCTTAAAATGCAATTTTGTTTGTCTTTTTGGGAGTTGGAAATATGGAGTTTTTGATGGAAAATTACCTATTGTCCAACCACCGTGCATACTTCATGAATGTTCTCTTGGATCAAATGGGTGTTACTTTTCTGTTTTATCTCAAATACACACTAATTACACAGTCTTCCTGACTTCCCATTATTCTACTTCCTTCTTCATAGGAATATTGATTTAGGACTGAAAGGTAATTTAAAAATGATTTAGCCCAGGGACTCAATTTTTTTCGTGTGTGTGTGTGTGTGTGTGTGTGTGTGTGTGTGTGTGTGTGTGTGTGTGCCATGGTCTCCTTGGTCAATCTGGTGAAGCCTATGGACCCCCTCTCAGAAAAATGTTTTTTTTTAATTAAGATTTTTTATTTTTAGTTTGTAACACTCAGTTCTACATGCTTTTGAGTTCCAAATTTTCTTCCCCTCCCTTCCCTCCCACCTGCCCCCCAAGATGGCATGGCATCTGATATATCTTCTACATATACCTTTGCATTAAACTTATTTACACAATAGTCAAGTTGTAAAGAAGAATTATGACCAATGGAAGGAATCATGAGAAAGGAGAAACAAAACCAAAAAAAAAAAGAGAAAAAAAAGAAAGAGCAAATAGTTTGCCTCAATCTTCATTCAGACTCCATAGCTCTTTCTCTGGATGTAGATAGCTCTTTCCATCATGAGTCTTTTGGAGTTGTCTTTGAACCTTCTATTTCTGGGAAGAGCCAAGTCTATCAAAGTTAGTCATCACAGAATCAAAATATCTGTGGTTGTGTACAGTGTTCTCCTGGTTCTGCTCCACTCACTCAGCATCATATGATGTAGGTCTTTCCAGGTTGTTATGAAGTCTGTATCTTCTCCATTTCTTATAAGACAATAGTATTCCACTACATTCATATACCACAGCTTGCTTAGCCATTCACCAGTTGAAAGGTATCCCCTTGATTTCCAATTCTTTGCTACCACAAAAAGAGGCGCTCTAAAAATTTTTGTACATACAGGTCCCTTTCCCACTTGTGTGATCTCTTCAGGCTACAGCCCTAGAAGTGGTATTGCTGGGTCAAAGGGTATGCACATTTTTATAGCCCTTTGGGCGTAGTTACAAATTGCTCTCCAGAATGGCTGGATCAGTTCACAACTCCACCAACAATGTAACAGTATTCCAATTTTTCTACATCCTCTCCAGCATTTATCATTTTCTCATTTTGTCATGTTAGCCAATTTGACAGGAGAGATGTGGTACCTCAGAGTTGTTTTGATTTGCATTCCTCTAATCAATAGTGATTCAGAGCATTTTTCATATGCCTATAGATCTCTTTAATTTCTTCCTCTGAAAACTGCCTGCTCATATCCTTTGACCATTTCAGAAAAATGTTTTTAGAGAAATCTAATAAAATACATTGGATTACAAATGAAACCAATATTGAAATACAATTATGTAAATATACACATATACATATATATACATACGTGTATATATATACACTTATATGTATGTGTATATATATATATGTACACACACACACACACACACACTTACATGCGTATAGGTATGGGGCAGCTAGGTGGCACAGTGGAAAAGGGTGAGGCCTGGAGTCAGAAGGGCCTGAGTTCAAATCTGGCTTCAGATAGTTACTGGCTATGTGACCCTGGGCAAGTAAGTTAACCCTGTGTGCCTCAGTTTCCTTACCTGTAAAATGAGCCAGAGAATGGAAAACAAATACCTTTGCCAAGAAAACCCCAAATGGGGCCATGAAAAGTTGGATGCAACTGAAAAATGACTGAAAATATGCATGTAAGTCAGACCCTGGGTTCAGATCCTACCTTTTTTATTTATTCTCTGTGTGACCTTGGGCAAACAACTTAACCTCCCTGAGCCTCTGGTACCTCAATTATATAACATAGCACTTTAGGGGACCTACTTACTCTAAGTCTGTGATGCTATGGCAACTCTTCCTCATATTGCTTTTTATTTACCTATAGTTAATCCTTGTTATACATGCTGAGTTCCTTCAGTAGTATGTGAACCTTTTGATGGAAGAAACTACTTAGATTTTGTCTTTATATCCTCAACGCCTCTTTTAGTGCCTTTGCATTTTGATTATTAATTGTATATATAAAATATATAAATAATTATATAATCTTTCTATACTTAATATAACTAATCATGAATAATGCTTTAATGTTTGTTGAATTGAAATGTTGAATTAAGCTGAACATGATAGTTACCAAGATAGTACTTCTGAAGAACCTGGTCTAGCATGATTGGTAATTAGAATGAGAAGATCACATTTATTGCACTTGCTCTCCTTTATGTTTACAAGGTCATCCACATCACAATAGGGAAAAAAAGTTTCTGGCAGCCACTGGCATACCACATTGGGATATTCTTGCTTCAGGTTAATATGAGACAACTTTTATATTAGCACACAATTACTGAGCCTATTGGTAGGCTACTTACAGAATAACCCCTTTTAGAGTTGGAAAAGAATTCATAAGTCATTAATCTAATGTTTCATTTTATAGACCAGGAAACTGAGGCTTAGAGTTCTTAGATGATTGCCTCAAGGTGACATGACTCTCAACAGGGAACAGAAACTGCCTCTTGATTCTTAGTCTAATGTCTATGCAACTATCCTACCTTTGACAATTGGCCAAAGTTTGTACATTTAATGAGGATAAAAGTCAGAGGAACAGTTTAATAATCCTAGAATTTAAGGGATAAAAAACTTAATACTTCAGTATAAATTACATTTTCTATAACCATGTTTCTACTTGATTGATATAAGTCATTTATAGCTGTGAAGGTTAGAATAGCAAATTTCTGTAGGATAAATTGTGATCTATAACGAGACAGAGATGAAAGGTATGTTCTAGAAGTCATTTAAAATTACATTTTTATTAGATTGTAGTTGGGATTTTATAGATTGAAAATGACCAATATGAAGTAAATACATTTGAATAATTCCTTAAAAAATGTAAGTGTGTACACGTTTATATCTTTACATATGCATTTTTGTTTATGGTACTCCCTTCTGGCATGCCCCTCAATATGCATTAGTGGGTGCAAAAGCCCTTGATCCATGAGCTTGCCACTAATAGTCAGCCAGTGAATATAATAACCTCAAAGCCAAGCCATTTACTAAAAAGGTACATAATAACAATAGTTATAAAGCGTCCCCCCACTCATGGGGAATGATACCGCACAGATATAAATTATATCACAGGGAAGAGTAGGTACCACCTTAGAGTACAATGATAGTGAGACATTTATGTGAATTTGAACACTGCTTGCCAGGGATGGGCTGATCACAAACCCTCTGGAATTTATAGTGGTTCTCATTTGGGAAGAGAAGAAAATAATGTAATCTCTCTCCTTGTGGGAATAGTGAGGTGGTGTGGGACAGTGCCGAGGTTTTCATGCACAGTTATGGTGGGAGGCTTTTTTAGGGGGATCCTTTTGAAGCAAAGGAGTGGAGAGGTGACCTTTAAGAAAGAGAGACGTTAACTAGTGCCTGCTACATCTCCAGTTCCCTTCTCTAAGGCCATGAGAGAAGACCTCCATCTTAATGGACAAGCTGGGAATGTGTGTGACTATAAGTATTCCAGCATGGGTGATTACCCTAGTAGCAGGAGTGCAGAGAGAAACTGCCATCTGGTTGAGAGAGGAAATGCTGGCAGGCTCTATTCTGTCTCAGCTTTACTTTCATTTATTTTTTTTTCTTCTTAAATTTATTCTGTTAAAGAATGCATTTGCCAGATTTGGTATAATTACTTACAAACACTTATGCTGACTTTGTTTCTGGCTATGCTTTCATTGCTGCATGAGGGCACCATGGGAGCCAGTAAAGAGAGAGGGGCATTTACTTTGCAAGAAAGTCAAACATCACTCTTGTGATGACATTCGACTACTTCTAAGGATGAACAAAAAAGTGTTCACAACAACAACAACAACAACAACAGATAGGAATTCAACCCCAGCCCATTATTTTGTTTTCTAACAGTCAGCATAAGCACAAGCTATTTGATAGCTACCCTTCTAGTCGAAGGGTCCCTATGAACTTAGATGTAAGTCAAATTACCTACAGAACACATGTAGTGAAGGCATCTCCCTTTTCCAGTTCTCTATAACCTGGATATCCCCTCTTCATTATGGAAGCTTAAATGCCTCCCAACTGGGATCAATAGATTGCTTATCTGGGGCTCTTAGGGTTCGTTTCTAAGTTACTTTAACTTCTAAGTTACCATGCTGCACTAGGACTCTCTTGAATCCGTAAGTGATTCTCTTCCCTTTTGCCAAAAGTCATTTTTTTTTTTTGGAAATTGCTTCTTGCCCTGAATTACTACTTTTTTGTGCCCATGACTTTCTGGAGAGTGTGTGTCTTTGCCCCCTTGCTGAAAATAGTGGTTACTTACTAGTTGAGTGGCTTTGCTTCAAGATTCAGTGGCTTATGGGTCAGAGACAAAAGCCCTGTCCTCTCATCCCAAAAGAGGGAATCCTTTTACAATTTGGATTCTTGCTCCTGTACCAATTCACTTCCAGAGCTGATGAGTTCAGCAATCAGGGACATGACTAATGGCTACCTAGCCAATGATTAGACTTTCTTTCCAATTTAATAAAGGAAGACTACATGGTAAAGAGATGACAGGTTGCTAACACATCATTGCACTTCATAAATACCTCATTACTGCTGTTATCTGCCCCTTGATTTTGATGATTACTTCAAGAGGGTAGGAATTAATTGATCACAGACCAACTTTTCCCCCCTACATATGGACTGTATATGATTATTACATATAAAAGGACAGCCCATGAGTTCAAAATGTATCTATGTAATACCAAAAGGTTTAATAGGAAGCTCCTAGTATGGGAAAATATCATAGGATGAGAAACATCAATTTTTGTATGTATTTATATATTTTCTCATATGCATATGATATCTCCTGCCATAAAATGTAACACCCCCCCCCCCCAATAGGGATTGTTTCATTTTTGTCTTTATATCTCCAAGGCTTGATGTCATGCCTGGCACTTGATGGATACTTACTAAATGCTTATTGATTGATTTTACTAGTAGTAATTTTAGCTCATTAATTAATGAGATCACAGAACCTTGGAAGTACATATTGAAAAACGTTTTAAAAACTTACTACCTTAAATGTTGTGGTCAATTGTGGATGTCTATGCGGAGGCTTCAAATAATAATATATAAATCTTCAGTGAGATAAGAGTATTTGGAAGCCAATGAGCTCACTTTTTGTTCATTTGTTTTGTTTTTGGTTCAGACCTACGATTTCTTCAGTATGAGGAGTTCTCAGTGAGGAAACTCCCATAACCAAACCCAAGCCTATTACTAATTTTTCTGTAATTTATGGTATTGGAGAGATGCCTAGGGCACTGGGAGATGCAATTACTTGTTCAGGGTCACATTACCTGTCTAGTGTCAGTAGTAGGGCTTGAACTCTGATCCTTCTGCTCTGGGGACAGCTTTCTTTGCATTAGGCCATTCAGCCTCTTTTTCATATGCATTTTCCAGTACAAATAGAGAGTCTCATTCTGTGAATTCAGGTTTGATGGCAAGCAGCCCATTGGAAATCACTAAAGCTCCTAGAGTATCATGACAGTTATAGCAACACAGTGGATCTGATTCTTAGAGAGGCCTCTGCTAAACCTTTGCAACTGTCCTCTCCTTCAGAAAGTAATCACCCAAAATGTTGTAGTCACCCACAATGTTTTCTGTGGATCTTTTTTTTGAGCAGTGTCCCCATCCTCAAGGAATTCATCTTTCTGTAATATGTTTATATATTTCTCAAAAACCTGCTAATAACATTCCTAATATTTATTCATAAGGCACCTTGAATCCATATTGTTCTAACATACGGAATTGTAATGAAGGAAAAGTTTTTTTTTTTTATTAGTGCTTCTTTCTTCTAGGGTCTCGATGCCAAAAAGCTAGTTCCTAGTTGCTTATATGATTCCTCATGTATCTCTTAGAACCCTGGGATGGATAATAGATAGCATTTATACAGTGCATTACGATCATTTTTTCCTCTCAACAAACCTATCCATACTTTTACTATCCATATTTTACAGATGAGGAAACAGAGGCACAGAAACCTTAAATGACTTTCCTAAGATCACATATGTAGTAAATATCTGAGGCGAAGACCCCCTATATCCATGTGGTACAATACTTTATATATTGTATCATGCTAACCACAACCCATATTCACAACTTTCCCTTTCCCCTGTTAAAACTCTGTATCTTGAAGACTCAAGGCTATTCATTTCTCTGCCATAGTGAAAGGTAATAAATAGAACTATTGCATCCCTCTATTAGCACAATATCTAGAATATGGTAGGCAAACATGTATATACGCATACATATAAATTATATATGCTTATCTATGCATATATATTACAGAAATATGCAATATTTAAGTATATGTACATTGCTGTTTCCAGAAAATACTTATTCATAATTCCAGGCTCTATTCATTTATTTACCAAGATAAACATGTTCATTTACCCAACCGACATTAACAGTAAACACTATATGTGAGATACAGAGTTAAGCACTGGGAAAAGCTATATGTTCCTTGTCCTGGTAGGTACTACCCAATATTCCATTTTATAAACACAGAGATAAAGGCATGGAGAAAGATACATGTTTTTTCCAGTTGAGTGGAGGAATAGCATATTACTGTGTTTATCCTAGTCCAAGATGCTCAACATTGTATAAGTAAGTCTAGCTATTTACCAAGGTTTCTTTGATGCTGAAAAAGTTAGCAAAATATATGGTCAAAATTGGCAATTCCAAGATTATTATACTTTTATTTTATTTCATCCTAATATTTGATATGTACTGATGGTACAATGAACTGGAACCTGTAGAAAGCATGAATGAATTAATCAGTGAAAGAAGTATTTGTTCGGTATGGGTCAGATAAAATAGACATTGAAGGACATTTTCCCCCTAGCCATGATGTTTGGTAAGTTGGGGAAATGTGAATTATACATATCTCTTTGGATATAAAAAAGAATTAGCAAGTCACAAATGACATTGGAGGTCAGATGAGATGTACTACTTGTAAACAAAATGGAAACCAAAAACACTGCTTCTCCAAATCCCTACTCTTTAGAATTACGCAAAATTAGTACATTTGAGGTGTTTGAAAACAATATTTGCTTGAGTAGTTCAACATGGTTTCATTGGTTTATACTCAGTTTGCCAAACTTGTTTGTTCGATAATGCCTTTATTATGAATAGCATGGAGGAAATATTATACAGAAAATAAAACAGGTGACTTGGAATCTGAAGACATGGGTTTGATCTACTACTAACTCATTGTGTGACAATCTCTTTATCTTTCTTATTCTCAGTTTCTAGATGTGTAAAATCAGAATAATATCAATTACATAGGGTTGTGAGGATAAAATGAGAAATATCACAATTGTCCAAAAATTGTCCAAATCCAAACAGGATTTTATACTTGATCTTGGAGGTAATAGGAAACCACTGTGGTTTATTGAGTAGAGGGGTAGCATGGTCAGACGTGCACTTCAAGAACATCACTTTGATAGCTGAATAGGACATGGGTTGGAGTAAGGAGAGACTTATGGCAGCATACCAACTAGTAGGCTACCACTACAATAGTCCAGATGTGAAGTAAGTAATGAGGATTTCCACAAAGGTGGTAGCAATGTCATAGGAGAAGGAGCGTTATATATTAGAGATGTTGTGAAAGTAAAACAGAGAGAACTTGGCAACTGATTGGACATGAGGAGGTTAGAGAAAGAGGAGTTGAGGATGTGGTTCAGTAGTGTAAGGAATTAAGGAGGCTTCCTATCTTGCCAAATAAAGAATCCCCACAAAAGCTTAAAACCCATGTCACCCAATTAGAATGAGAACAGTAGTAATGGCTCTAACCCCCTTTCCCACCAAAGAGTATGAATATTAACCAGCCGTTGGGCACCTAACTCCATCTAGGACCCAAGAAGACAGCATTGTCTTCATCTTCCTTGACCTCTCCTTCATATTATGGCTGATCAATAAGAAATTGTGAACTAATTCATTATTTAAAGCTTAATTTTAGAATTAGATAATTAGAATTAGATAAATCAACTATGATTTCCATGAAAGCAAGAGATTACTTTTCTCCCCCAATAATAAATGAGTGAATAAAAGTAGACTTTTGTCTTATGGTTTTGGCCTACCTAGTATTACATTTACCTTGCTTTTAAAATATTTTTCTAAAACTTAATAATTAGTCAATATTGACAAATATGAAACACCTCTAAATCATGTCAAAGTTATATGGAATTTCAGATTTGGAAAGGAGCTATTGGACTTGTAATTTCATTGGTGTTATTAGCTTTCAGTGAGAAAATGTCCTCCAACTATGTTGACTGCCACCTCATCCTCTTGGAGAGTTGCCTGGGACACTGGGAGGTTAAGTGATTTGTCCTGGAACAGATAGCCTCCAGGTGTCAGATGTAAGATTTGAAACCCGGTCTTCCTGCTTCAAAAAATAGCTCTCCATCCATAATATTATATATCTTGTTGTCTCTCTTATGATATATATATATAGTTAAGATTGTTATTAAACCGTATATTCCATTCAAAGGAAAGAATCATACTAATATTTTCACTGAAAAAAGTTTTTTTGTTTAACATTTCATTTATAACAGCTCATCTTATTATTTGTACTTAGTAATTGCTATAGGATTTTCCAAACTGGTAGGATGTTAAAGTATTTGAATATATATATACATATATATATATATATATGTATTTGATAATGAAAGCTCATTGAAAAGTCTGAGTACATGGAAGGATTAACGAGTCTTCTTAGAGAGTTATATCTCACCTTTTAAAGTAGGACAAGAAGTTATTTAACTAGACTGAGAGGCCTTAGGGTGCACTGAACATTTTTAATTGCATATTTAATTAGAAATATGCTAGAGAGCTAGTGTTTAGTTTTGTTGAAACTCATGGGTCCTAGCAAAACATTTACTTCTAACTAATATTGTCTCTTAACTTTTTCAAAAATTTGATTGAGCTGAACAAACTTTAATTTTACAGCTATTCATTATGAAAGGATTAGAATTTTTTTGTTTTTCAACAGGAAAACATAATGAATTATGATGGATTTTTAATACCCTCTTGTATTTTCTTTTGTTTGTTTTAAGCAGCCATTTCAATAAATGGTGTTTAGTAGCTAAACATTGTTTGAATGACAGATCAGGGTAAAGATGGAATGTGTGCATTTTACTACATGATAATGGTCATGTCAAGATTATAATGCAGTACATCCTATCTCTGATGCTTATTGGATGTGTGACCCAAGTCACTTAATTTTTCTGGGTGTCAGTTTCAGAAGTTGTACGATGGGGACAATAATAACTCTGGAATGAAAAACTCCTAGGGTTGTTGAAAGACTTAAGTTAATGTCTGTAAAGCATTCAGCAAACTTTAAAGTGATATATGAATTGCAGTTAATCATAATCATTTAAATTTTTTGTCATTCAGGATCTTAAACCTGTTTATCTATTGGACCACAGTTGAATGTTGTAGCATTTGTAGTGATAATCCGGGTGGAGTTACATTTTTAGTACCCCAAAAAACCCCTATCTTCCTTCTCCCACCTCTCTGCTATTAGAATTGTGGAGATACTTAAGGGATGAAGGGATACAAATTACTTCCTTGAGCCATAAAACTACATTCATTCATAGAAGCAAGGACAGTAAAGCAGGGACATTGAAAAAGATATCGTAGTACCAAAGCAAGAGAAGAGGGACAGGTGTCTTCAGTGAATCAGTGGGTGAGTACTTTTTGAGTGCTTATGGTATTTCTAGTACTATGTTAAATTCCGTGGGGATGTGGGGATATGTGTATATGTGTGTGTGTGTGTGTGTGTGTGTGTGTGTGTGTTTTAGAAGACAAAAGCATAAGGTAGCAACACAAAAGGCTTCTTGTAGAAGATTGGAAATTGACTGGGATTAGAAGGAAGCAAAAGTAGCCAAGAGGTGGAGATCAGAGAAAATTTCAGGATGTGGCTCAGCCAGTGAAGGCGTGTGGAGTAGGGAGAAGTTTCTTGGTTGAAGGAATAGCAACGAGAAGAGTGCCACTGATCACAGCGTACATGGGGTGAGGATAGGGAGTAAAGTGCAAAAAGACCAAAAATATAGAAGGGAGCCAGGTTATTCTGGGCTTTAAATGTCAAACAGAGTATATTATATTTGATTCTGCAAGAGACAGGAAGCCACTGGAGTTTACTGAGTAAAGGCCCTAGCATTTGCATTATTCATATTTTTCATTCATATCATCTAGAGATATAGGGGACAATTTGAGTGTTGGGTACATTTATCTAAGAGTTAGTATTAGAAACTTTGAATCAAACTGAACGCAAGTGCACATGTAGTGTAGTTTTATTTAGAATTGACTGCATATATTAGTTGACAAATATATTTTTGTCCGTGAAAATAAATATTATTAAATTATATCATTTTATTTCACAAACAACTATTCTAAAAATAAAAACAAATTATAACCATAGTTTTTGTTTTCATTTTTACCCCCATCTTGTTCTGGTGTCCCCAAACAGGCGTATTTTTAAATTTGGTAGCGAGAGGCATTTGGCCACAGTTGATTACTCAGTTGAATATCAATTCCTTCTGTTTGGATGTTTTTCATCTCCACCCCTCTTTTTTTTGTCTTTGTATTCCCAAGGCCTAGCACAGTGTTGGGCACATAGTAGTCATTTAGTAAATATATGTTGAATTGGATTAAATTGAACTGAAATAAATTGCCTTCATTATCCAGTTACTGTAGCTGGTGGCTAGTCCTGTGGCCTAGGAGGTGAGCACCAGCCACTATCTTACCTGCAAGAAATATACAGATGAAAGTTAACCTGTTTATTGTCAGTAGAGAGTAAGTCTAATGTTCTTCCATAGTCCTAAACTGGTAACTGCCTAGCTTGATGGAAGCCTATTATAATTTATCAATCAATTACTAAGTGTTGATTAAGGACCTACTCTGTGCCAGGCACTGTGTTAATTCCTGGGGATAAAAATAGTCAAAAGACAGTTGCTTCCCTCAAGAAGCATACAATCTAATGGGAGAGAGATCATGGAAACAATATACACAAAATAAGTATACAGGAAAAATTGACAGAGTGAAATCACTAGCATTAAGAATGGCTGGTCAAGGCTTCCTAGAGCAAGTGGGGTTTTAGTTAGAACTTAAAGGAAGCCAGGAAGATCAGTGAGTGGAATAGAAGAGGGAAAGCATTCCAGGCATGGAGGACAGCCAGAGAAAATGCCTGGAGCCAAGAGATGGAGAGTCTTGTCTATGGAACAACCAGGAGGCCAGTGTCACTAGACTGAAGAATGTAAGTTGGGGTGTAAGATGGAAGAAGACTGGAAAGATAGAAGTGAGCTATGTTATAAAGAATTTTGAATGCAAAACAGAAAATTTTGTATTTGATTCTGGAGGTACTAGGAAGCCACTGGAGTTATTGAATAGGGGGATATGGTGGGACTTGTGTTTTAGGGAAATCACTTTAATGTCTGAATAGAGGATAGATTGGAGTGGGAAGAGACTTGAAGAAGGCAGTTATATCAGCAGGCTATCACAACAATCCAAGGGCGAAGTGAGGATGGCCTGCACTAGAGTGATGGCAGTGTCAGAAAAGAGAAAGGGACATGTATGAGAGATGCTTCAAAGATGAAATCAACAGGCCTTGGATATGAGGGTGGTGGTGAGAGATAGTGAGGGATACAGGATGACTTTTAGGTTGCAAGTTTGAGGCACCAGAAGGATGATTTTGCTCTCTTCTATAGTGGCAAGGTAGAAAGGAGATAGGTTTTATGGGGAAAAATAAAGAGTTCCATTTTTGGACATATCGAGTTTCAGATGTCTAAGAGACATGTAGTTTGAGATGTCTGAAAGGCAGTTGGCAATGAAAGACTGGAGGTCATCAGAAGGTTTAGGTCAGAATAGGTAGATCTGAGAATCATCAACATATAGATGGTAATTATATCTTTGTAAGCTGATGAAATCACCAAGTAAAATAGTATAGAAAGAGAAGAGAAAGGAACCCAGTTTGGGACCCTGAGGGACATTGGTGGTGAGGGCATGATCCTGAAGAGGATAGAGCAAAGGAGACAAAGAAAGAGTAGATAGGTAGGGTCAGAAACCAGGGGAGGAAAAAAAAACTTGAGAGAAGAGAGCATTGAGGTGGAGACAGTGGTCAATAGTATCAAAAGGTGCAAAGACATCGATGAGAATGAGGACAGAAAAAAAGATCATTGGATTTAGTAACTTTTGAGAGAGGAGTTTTGGCGGAGTGGTAAAGTCAGAAGCCAAATTGTAAGGGGTTAAGAAGTGAGTGGGAGGAGAGAAAGTGGAGGCACCTACTGCAGATGGCCTTTTTGAAGAGTTTACCTACAAAAGACAGAAGAGCTAGCAGGATTGACTCAGGGCAATTTCATCATGGATGAGACATGGCCGTGTTTGTAGGCAGTAAGGAATGAGCCAGTAGACAAGGAGGGATTGAAAATAAGTGAAAGATCATATTTAGATTGTAAAGCTTTAAAGTTTGTAAAAGTACTTATCAGACATTTAGGGCTGTCAACCTGAGTGGTTATTTAGTCCAACTACTTTATCTTGCAGATGATGCCCAGAGAAAGAAAATGACATTTATCATTACCCAGATAGTAAGTGGCAGAGCTGAGTTTGAACTCATGTTCTTTGACTCTAAACCCAGTGTCGTTTCCATCATACTATATATGATCTCATTTGAACCTCACAAAACACCTAAAACTGTGCTGTTATCATAAACAATTCAGAGATGAGTAAATTGAGGCTCATGGAAGCTAAGTGACTTATCCATGGTCACCAAGTTGGTACATAATCTAAGGCAAAATTTGAACTTGGATCCTCCTGACTCCAAGCCCAATACTTTGTCCACTATTCCACAATTCTTCTCATTTGTCTTTATCAGGCTTATGAAAGCTTGTTATTGCTGATGGGAGAAGAGAACACAACATCTTGAAATTTAAATTCAAGGAAGAAATGGACTGGAAAACTGTGAGTATTTTTGACAGGAAACTTCTTTTATTTCATTGTTGGCTTAGGGAATTGGGTACACTGGCATGTATTCTGACAGGGTTCTATCAATCTGGTCCTGTTAAAATATCATCTGATTGAGCATTTTACAAAATTTTAAAAGCCTCATTAGCACTAAGTTCCCTTGAGGTTGGCTAGTAGCAGATAAAACAATGCAACCTTATGTAAACCCAACAATATTCAGAATCTGAATTTCAGGTAGAGTGCACCTTAGATCTGACAGGACCGAGAAAAATAGCTTTCTAAAAGCAGCTATAAAATAGGGAATTAAATGATGCAAATTAAGAATTTGCTAAAACATAGAACATCCTCCCATGGGTAGACTGTAGGGTTTCTTTTCTTTCTGTGTTAAGTACTGCCTTTACTCTAAGAGACTCTCCAATCATAAAGGTACTTTGCTGCTCTGGTTTAAATAGAAAACTTTCCATATACTTCCCCGTGATCAGAGCCTTAAAACATTTCAAATGTATAAAAGTAGTTTTTAAATGGACTAGTGAAGTGATTTTCCCAGCACTTAGTGATGAGTGAGACAAAGTCCTTTGACCAAAACCTTACTTCCAAAAATATGAGGTAGGCTAATTTAAGGGATATAGTACAATGCAAGGGGTAGACATATTAGAGAGTTAGCTCTGAAATCAGAAGACTTCAGTTCAAATCCCCCCTTCATACATATTGCCTTTGTGACCTTGGGCAAGTTACTTAATTTCCCTGAAACTTGGTTTCCTCATCTGAAGAATGAAGAGATTGGACTAGATGGCCTCTGAGGTACTCTTTAGTTCTCATTCTGTGAACCATTCTCAAGACCTTGCATTGTAATTCTTTTTTCAAATCTCTGTAGTGAATAGATGGAAATTGGATCATGATATTTCTCAATGTATTACATTTTAAAAAATATGCATGTCATCATAACTTAATTGAAGCTTCCAATAGCTTTAGTTTCATGCCTGTCAGTATATACAGAAAGAAGCATATGTCACAGTAATGTCTTTTCATCAAAACAATTCTAAGAATGGATGTTATTTATTGACAGAGGCCTGACTCTGTAGCTATTAAATCATGTGTATACAGTTAAATGGTTTTAAATATAGTGGTGGATTTCCAGGAGCACTTTTTCTATATTTTGGTACTGTTAAATCAAACTGATTGTAGAATTATGTTTACTTTCCCCAGACATAGCACTGTTCTGGGAGAAAAAAAAAACAGAAATATCACTTCAGGCAAAGGATATATTTTGTTTTAGAGAAGTAATGGATACCATGAGGTCAAGTTAAATGGCATGAATGAAGACTTCCAGAGCATTCCTGAAGAGAGTGTAATGGATATTATTTTGTTTCTTTTATTATAGTCTGTCAATATCTTCTACGTTCAAAAATCCTATTCTCCAGCCAAGATTTTTTATTTGAAAGTTTATAGTAATTTGCTTTAGAGTTAAAATTATATCTCTGCTTCATTTGTTCTTCACATATAGACAGTAACTACTTTGTCCCATAAGACTTTACATTTCTTTTATGCAAGGAGTACAATAAAATTTGATTTTTTTGTTCTTCGTGTATATTTGTTCATTCAATATATATATTCATTGAATGTCTATGTTATTCTAAAAGCCTGCTTTAATTTGGTAATATGATTTATTCTTGAGTATGCCTGAGACGATTTACCCACACAGAGATCTTTGCCGGATACTGTCTCAGAAGGAATATTAGGTTACCAGAAACAGCAGAGTAAAATACAAGACCCCCTCCCAAATTTTTTTAAAGCTATTTTATAGTGGCTATAGAGCTGTCCTCTGAGCCATGAAAACCTGGATTCAAGTCCCACCCCGAAATTTCTTGCCCATGTGATTGAGGGCAAATGACTTAACCTCTCAGTTCTCTTGTCACCATTCTAAGACAGCAAGATGCAGAGAAGTTACCAACCTGCATTTGTAAAAGACATAAACTCATCAGGGAGCTTGCTATACCACTGAAATCACAAGTCTAACCTCTACCCCATTTCCTAATCTCCATATTAAGGACAAGAGAAAAATCAGTGAAATGTTTCTATCACTGCATAGGGTAGAAGAACTGATGATTGTAAATGATAGAATGAATTTTGAACTACTCCAAACTTAGTTGAGTTTCTCCTTTCCTCCTGATCTTTACCAAGTAGAATATTCTTCAGCAGAGGAAAGATAGAATAGGAAGAGTTGATAGGAACTAGAAATCAAAGATAAGTGAGAAGATGTTAAGAGATATTAAGAGAGTATCTAGATCTCCCAAATGAGTTCAAGTAGACAGGCCTTGATAAACTATATTTCTGCTAACACTGAGAAAGCTAGGTGGCACAGTGGATTGAGCCTGGAGTAAGGAAGACTTGAATCTAAATCTGACCTCACATACTTACTAGCTCTATTATCCTATAAAAGTAATTTAATTTCTTTCTGCCTCATTTTCCTCAACTACAAAATGGGAATAACAGGGCCTACCTTCTAGTTGTTGTAAGCATCAAATGAAACAATATTTATAGGAGGCGTAGCACAGTGCCTGGCACATATTAGGCACTGGATCAATGCTTGTTTCCTTTTCAACATAAATGACAAAGGTGGTTGGGAAGCCACTTACAGTGATCTTAGAAAAATTATGGCAAAGAGGAACAGAACTATAGCAGACTGGCAAATCATTCTCGTGTTTGTTTGTTTTAAAGAAAAAGGATGAGTTATTTAAACTAAGCCAGAGAGCTTGACTCCCAGAACATTCTGGAACCTCTAGTTCAAAGGTCAAACAATCTTAGCCTACATTAAGGTAGGGATAGTTTTCCAGAATGAAAGGAATAATAGTGTCACTGTACTCTGCCCTCATCAGGTTTTATCTGGGTCTGAAATATTATGTTCACTCTGAGTACCATAGTCTAGAAAGAATATAATTTAGCTAGAGCACATCCAGAGAAGGGTGACAAGATTATTTAGGGGACAAGGGACCACACTGCAAAAGAATCTGTGAAGTAATCTAGGCGCCATAAGCATGAAAAAAGTGTGTTGGATGTACTCAAAAAATACCCTACTGCAACTGTTTTCAAAACAAATAAAAAAGCCAACAATGCCACATTTCTATTAGTCCTCTACTTCCAAAAGAGAACCAAAATTAATGTGGTGCCACTTAAACAAACAAATTAACAAAAAATGACACAGTAGGATTTAATGGCCCTGGCAGCACCTGACTATCACCAGGGAAGCTGAGGCTGGACGATTGCTTGAATTTGGGAGTTTTGAGCTGTAGTGAACTAAGTGGATTTTTTGTCCACACCAAGTCTGATGACAATATGAGGAGTCCTCTGGGAATTAGGGTCCACCAGGCTCCCTAAGCAGCAGTTTGTCTGTCAGGAGGGAAGGGGAAACTGACCCAGGTCAGAACCAGAACAGGGCAAAAATAGCATGTCTATCAGAAGAGGCATGTGAGTGATCTCCATACTTCCATATTGGGCAAGATGGGCATACGCATTCTCCAAAAAAATAAAATTAGTGTGTTCCTGAATACACCTGTGTGTATAACTCTGTGATGATGTTATAAGATGAAATATGATGTGTTATAATATGGAAGAAGTCATTGGACATGTACTACTTAGCCCCAAAGGACAGAAGCAGAAGAAATACGCAGTTTCAGTGACAGATATTTTGGCTCACTGCAGTGAAATAAACAAACAAAAACAATGTCCCTTCCTAATAATTATAGCAATTCAAGAGTGGAATGGATTACCTTAGGAAATAATGAATTCTTTTTTAGTGGAGGTCTCTGTTCAGAGATTATGTGACTACTCATCAGAAATATTATAGAACGCATTCCTGTTAAACTAGATGGTACCTGAGATCCCTTACCCTTATACTTTCGGTGTTTCCATGATTTCTCAAAATAATTCATTTGTGTTTTGAAATACTTACGATAGATGAATTTACATTTTAAAAGTTATCGAAATAAGACCATAAGCTTAGCTACTACTCTCTTTTCAAAGACATTGGTAAGTATATATGTAAATGTATAAGTATATGTATGTATATGTGATGCATATTTCATATGTCTATATTATGTATGTACAATATACACGCATACCTATTTTTATTTATATGTGTATATAAACGTGTGCAACATATATATGCATGAATACCTATATGTGTTGTATATATTTCAAGGATACATGTAAGCATTTTACATTCATGAAGGGAAGAGAAGAGGAAGGCAAAAAAATTTATCAAGTACCTACTATGTGCCAGGAATTCTGCTAAGTGTTCTACAGATATCTTATTTCATCTGCATTACAATCCTAGAATATAGGTGCTATTGGTGTCCCCATTCCACAATTGAGGAAAATGAGGTAGACAAAAATTAAGTGACTCGCCCAGGGTCACACAGCTAGTAAGTGTCTGAAACCAAGTGTCTGAGACCCAGGTCTTCCTGACCCCGGTACCAGTGCTTTATACTTTGTGCCACCTAGTTGCCTTGAAAATAGTCAGTAAAGTCCCAGAAATAGTAGGCATGGAATTAACTTTCATTTGGGTTCCAAATATGCTCAAGTAGTACAATAATCCAAATAATTTGGAAGTATAAATAGAAATCCTGCTGGAAAGGTCATATTTAAAAAAAAAACAAACCTTACAAAACTTCCCATCTTCTATTGTGAGGACCAAGAAATAATAATTATAAGGCACACAGTACAGTGGCTGGCACATAGAAAATTCTACATAAATGCTAGATGTTTTATTATTGTTGTTGTTATATTGTCACTAGCTTGATATGCCAGTATAGCTCTTATTTCTCTTTTAGTAGTCGCTTAGTGACAATAACTATGTCTATAACTTTAGGTTAAAGTAGTTGGTTGGTGACTCTAACACAACGATCAATTTGACAATCACCTTGGGAGCATTCATGGTTCCAATATGAGCTGTTGAGTATAGAAGTGTGAGGCCTAGGGCCCTTCAATGAAAGTTGAGATCAGAGTACTGCTGTAGCCCTCCCTTTATGCAACATAGGACCTAAATTAAAAACAAAGCTTAGATTTCAAGTTTCTTTCTTTCTTTTTTATTTCAAGTTTCTAAGGAGAAATAATTTTCTTCAGCTGGAACACAAAAATAACATTTTACTTCCTTCCCTTCAGACAGATATCCTTTGGGAAAACAAAACCATTTGGGCCAGTGAAGCCCACTTCTGAAAACAGATATCTATGCATAAGTGATACTGTAGAACTGCATTTCATGAAAAGACCCTTTCCTCATTAATGGAAACAACTGGCACAAAGAAGAATAGAGACATAGACCATACTCAACGGTGGAATATTTCAAAGGAGTGTTTAAGTTGGTTCTGCTTTGGTGGTGTCTTGGCTTACCTAAAAGTAATCTCCTACTTAATTTTAGTTTCAGGACATGAGAAGCCCTTTAAAAAATCACCTTACTAAACTTCCTACATGGAGGCTTTTATCACTTTTTCAAGTTACCCTAAGCTCTTGAAATTAAAGAGTTGGCTTTCTTTACCTCTATGTTTTACATTAGAAAGGAAATCCTGGAAACTATTGATGCCAAAAGCTTTGAGTTTTTCCTGGGCTACCTTGGCAAAGCTTAAGACTTATAATGATGCCAGTAAAGAATCACCAGTTGGCAATGTATGGGCAACAAAATTTTTAGTCCAAGAGACCTTTCCTACAGAAGAGATGTGGGATCGTTATTTTTGAAATATGACTTTCCCCAGCAGCATTTCTAATTATACTTCCAAATTAGAACTAATATACTCTGAAAACCAAGCTTGTTGTCATGGCTTAGAAAATTCAGTTCTACAGAAAAGGGAGCATTCATTTCTGTATTGTAATACTAAAAATTGAGGAAGGCAAAGACATTAAAGTCTTATGGACTCCTCAATAAAAACTCAACCATCTACTTGGCTGATAAACCATAATGAAAGCTATTATTAACCATAAATATACCATCTTGCTAAGTATACCTGAAAATAAGTCATTGTTGATTTCGTATCTGCCAGCTTTACTGTTCTCTGTTCTATTTGTCAATATAGTGGCATTAAACAAGTGGCAAGGATGTCAGATAAAATACTGAATAGCTTTCAGAGTGTTGGGTATCTTTAACCTCAAGTGGTTGTTTTGAGAAAGAAAATGAAGGTCATTATTATATAATGAATAAATCACTCATATCTATTTTCTTTGGTAAATTCACAGTTGTTATTACTGGCATATATTTGAACTAAGACCAATATTAATACTTAAAACAATAAAGCTCAAACTACATATGAGCTGTAGTCAAGGTCGTCAGATTTTCAAAACAAATTTCCCTTGCTGTTTTCATAGAGTGGTTGTTTCACTTTATTGCTCTTTTCATATGACTCAAATTAAAAAAAAATAGCTACAGACATGAGAGCAATTATGTATCTTTTCCATTAAAATTTCTTTTTCTCTAGAATGTTTCGTATATGCCAGTTTTTATATTTGTTACCTATTCTCAGAAAGCTACATAGCAGAAAGGATCAGAGAATGACGGATTTAGAGCTGGAAGAGACCTTCTAGACCATCAATTACATACAGACGCTGGAATGTGGACTTAGGAGACTTTTGTCTCACTCTAGCTGTGAGATTTGGGGTAAATTGGGGTAAATTACTTCTCTTTCCAAATCATCAAAATAAAGATTGTAATAGTGTGTAACCTCAGAGTTGGTGCAGGGAAAGTACTTTATAAGTGGTCCAGAAATACAAAAATGTAATTTCTTATTGTCGCTCTTGATATTTGTAATGGTACCACCAAAACACACAACACATCTAAAATGGAGCGCATCTTCATGTGACCTTTGAAGGTATAAATTTTAGCATGCTAAGGTTCAATAGGGCATCTAGGTGGAGCAGTGGATAGAGCACTGGTCATGGGATCGGGAAGACTCATCTTCATGAGTTCAAATATGGCCTCAGACACTTACTGGCTGTGTGACCCCATTTGAATCACTTAACCCTGTTTGCCTGAGTTCTTCATCTCTAAAATGAGCTAGAGAAAGGAATGGAAAACCACTCCAATATCTTTGCCAAGAAAATGCCAAAAATGCGGTCATGAAGAATTGGGCATGACTGAAATGACTGAATAATAACATCAACGAGGTTCAGTAAGCTCTATGGCTAAATCAGTCTTAATCTCCTTCATGTAGCTACAGCATATGTAGATATACTCCCTAAACCCAAGAGACTATTTTCCCAGATCTTCCAAAGACTACTGATTAAAATTCAAGAGGAGTAATTATAGCCATGATATTTAGAAGAAATATGTTGTATAGATAGAGATGGGTGATTTTTGTCCTTGTTGCTCAAGCAACCTATACAGAGAACATAATGCAGCTTACTGAGTCAGTTAGCCTTGTTTCTTGGTGAGCCTTTCTACAAGCACTTAAAACAGTTGTCCTATAACAAACTACAAAGCGAACCAACTCTGTCTGTAGGTAGGTCCATTTTCTTGAAATTTTGAACAGTCTTTTGCTTTTCTTTGTATTAGAAGACATGTATTTGGTCACCTGTTGTGACAACAATGTTGCTACAAGCTGCGGGGCAGGGGGGGTGGGGGGGGGAGGAGTGTAAGACCCAACAAGACCAGCCACAAGAGCTGCCAGCACAGATTCTTTGATCTGTTTTTCTAAGGAAAGCAACTTCAAGGGGTTAAAAATCTCACTTTAATCAAACATACATATATCTTTCACTTCATTAGGGGGAAAAGCCAGAACTCTGAACTTCACAGCAAATACAAACAGAAATTACAAACATACATTATACAAACAGAACAAATAACACAAACCCGTCTATCTATAGCAATACATAGTTACCAGAGAAGCACCAACATCTGGGTTTTTCCAAAGCTGGGGGGCTCCAGCTGCTACTCAGAGTCTCCACATCAACCCTCTTCCAGTGAGTGAGATCCTCAAACAAAATGCTTACCTCTGAGTTTATATACCCTTCTTAGGGCCCCAAAGGCTTCTAACCTAATAAGCAAAAGGGTGTGGGCTTGGAGCTTAGCACCTAGCAAGACTTAATCAAAGGCACTTGATTACTTTAGCATTCTAAAAGAGAAAATAGTAAAAAAAAGTCCTGCCTTAATTAATATTACACCCCTCCACTTAGAAATAGACTCTTTATGTTCTGCGGATCCTCACATAACTGCAACATACAGTTACATTGATTGATTATTCTAGGGTTGTTGAAAAAGTTCACTTGACTAGCCAGGGGGCCTGTCAGCACCACTTGACCATGCAGTATATGGAGTAGTCATCTTTTATTATTTCTTGGTGCATAGCTTCACAAAGACAGCAATCTACAAACGTTAATGGAATAAAATATATATTGAAGAAAGATCACCGAGACAGATGGAAAAGTGAAGAGATAGAGAAGGATTGTTGTGTGAGAAAAAGAGCAAACAAAAAGGAAGACAGAGTGTCTAACGTCAAAGGGGAAAATATACTGATTATTGCTTCTTTGTTTTTATTATCTGAAGGGTCCATCATTGCAATGTCAAAAAATATCAAATTAAATTTTGCTAAAATAAAAATGGCTATTAAATTCTCTCTGCAGCAACACATACATATAGAATCTCCCAAATAAGAGAGAAGTGTGGTAGGAATTTAAGGAGCAAAATTATATAACTTTGGTAATTACATAGATAATGTAGAGTAATTTTGTTTTATGACTATTATCAAATTTGGAAGATAGACCTTCCATTCTCAGGACTGGCGTCTGTTCCTCTGGCATCATCAAACATTCTAAATGTAATGGTCATGCTTGTCTTCCATTTCTGTGTTCAAAGAGTTTAAATGTTTCATCCTTCAGAATGAAAATCTCCCTGCCTCGAAATAAATGTCACTGAATAACCTAATCTATTTTAAATAGTTTTAAATCAAACTCTACCATTGCAGGAACTGAGTCTTTGGAGTGTTTTTGTCATTATATGGTCAGGGGGTAGCTGGGTGGTGCACTGGGTAGAGTACTAAGCTTGGAAGATGTGAGTGAAAATCTTGCCTGTTGCTCACTTTGCAACCCTGGGAAAGTCATGTCAACATTGTTTTCTTTTTGAGGGGAGAACAGATCTTTTTCATTATGGTCTGCGCTGTCCCAAAGCTTGAAATAGACAGAATCATGTGATCCTCAAACATAAACCTCCCAAGGGCCTCATTAATGATATGGCATTCCAAATCAGCTTGGTGGAAGGTTGTGTAGTAAATACAGCATTGAATTGTGTAGTCTAGAAGATCTGAGTTCAAATCCTGCCTTAGTCACTTACCTGCTGTATAACCCTGAGCAAACAATTTACCCTCTCATGCCTGTTTCCTCATCTGCAAAATGAGTATAATAGCTAACTTATATGTACATTTGTATAATACCTACTATGTGCTAAGCACTATGCTAGGTGATTTAGATATATTCACCATAACCCTGGGAGCCAGGTGCTATAATTATCCCCACTTAAACGTTGAGGAAACTGAGGCAAACAGAAGTTCTGATTTACTTAAGGTCACATGGTTAGTAGTTGTCTGAGGTTGAATTTGGACTCAAGTCCTCCGGTTCTGTCCATTATATCACCTAGCTGCCTCTGCCTAATAATAATAGTATATACTTCTAGGGTTGTTGTAAAGATCACATGTAAGAATATGTATAAAATACTTTGCAAATCTTAAAGTTCTTTATAAATGCTAGCTATCTATTTTTATTTTGCTTGATATTCTCCATAACTGGGACAAACACCTTTGGAAAAAAAAGTTTCATTTTTTATGACTTGAATGAAATGTATTATCAGATTTTTATTAAAGAAATTTACCTGTTTATATCTCGATTACTCTTAAATATTTTTATGTCTAGATTAGGCATTATTTTTTGGAAATAATTCCTTGTTCTACCAAATCAAATGCTTTTTAAAAAAATCAAACAGCAATAAGCATAATATTATTTCATCTTTCTTAGATATTTTAGACAAGGAATTCATAATCTTTTTTGTGTCATGGACCCCTCTGACAATCTGGTGAGGTTTTCATCTCAAAATAATGTTTTTAAATAGTTGAAGGAAATGCTAACTTTCTGTTAGAAATTAAAGAAAAGGAAGAGTAAGTTTTTTTTTTTTCGATCCAAGTTCACAGGCTTCTTAAAGTCTAGGTCCATGGACCTCAGGTTAAGAAATGCTGTTTTTGGTAATTGTGATGATAAAAATCTTTTCTATTATTGAATAATATTTGAAAAAGCCACATATTCCCTTCATATGTTTATTTCTCTCCTGGTTGTACTGCTCTGGACTTTTCTGTTATGACTCATGTATCTCTTCATCTTTCAAGATCACATCAACCTGGGAACTCACATCTGACAGTATCCTCTGCCCTTGTGGCCCCTAACTCTCATTGGAAAGTGGAGAGCTCCTACTAAAACCTCTTTTTAACCAGGGTGCCCAAGCCAGGAAATTCATTTCCCACTTAGCATGTTGTTTTGAACTTCTTCATCATGTTCCATGCCAGATACCTTCTCTTCTCCCCCATTCAGCTTTCCTGCATTTTCCCCCATTGGTGTGTAAGCTTCTTGATGATAGGGGCTGTCTTTCTTTTTCTTATTTGTATTACAGGGGCTTAGCATACTGCCTGTTACATAGTAAACATTTAAGATGTTCCTCATCACAGTTTTCTATAGATGGAGAAGCAATGGTATATGTTGGTAGTTGCGGTTGTTCCTTCAGCCTCTTAGGCTTCACTGCCATAGCCTTTAAAAGGACTCAGGGTTGCCTCCACATCACAATGAAGAATCAGAATAGAACTTTGTAGAGGAAAACCCATTTTTTTCTAACTGAAAACAACAAAATAATGTTCATTATTGTGATGCCATAGTAACATAAGGCTGCCACCTTTTCCTCTTGTTGACTTTATAAATATTTAAATTTATTAACATTAGAGGACATTTTTTTTCCCAAGCCTATTCTCTGCTTCTGTTAGAAGACAGCTCATCAAAATTTCATTTGGCCAGTTTGAGTTGTCAAGGCAATTCTGTCTCTCATGATTGTAAAAAAATTGTTGTGATAGATTTTGGTATTTTTTAAAACCCAGAAACAGTTTTCTCTAACACTTAGGTTAGAAATGTAACTGTTGTGTGAAGTGTGCCTAGAAAGGTGAGAAAATATTGGTTGACAGAATGAAGAAACATATTATTGCCTGCAAACACTACCTCAATTATGCTATTTCCATCACTAATGTGTTACTGGTGGCCATTTCTCGAATAAATATGAATGAAAAAAATTGCCAAACTGTAACAAACATGAATTTAATAATTTTGTAAGTATCAACGCAATTAATTCCACGTTTGTTTTAAACTATCAATAACTTAATTTTTCAAAGTTAGTAAGAAAATAAAGTAATGGAAAAGTAACAGAAAACATCATAGTCGATCTAGAAAATTATTTAATGTCTAATAGTGGCACCAATCTACCTAATTATTTAATGTCTAATAGTGGCATCAATGGCTGACATCTGAAAAAATGGAAATTGCTCCCCCCATGACATCAGTCTTGAAAGATTAGTGATAAACTACTTTCTTTGGTTGGAAAAATTATTCAATTGCTCATGGGTCCAACAAAGAACTCCTTGGGAGTGACCTGAGAAGACTACATTTTTGTTCCTTCTTATAGTCAAACACCTAAAAAAGAGCCATCCTACAGCCATTTACTTTCAACTTTCATTCATTTCTCTATGCCGAAGTCCAACTTCTTATCACTCAAGAGAAACTACTTTCTCCACAGTGACATTGATCTATCAATTGCCAAATCTGATGGCTTTTTCTCATTAGTCATCCCTTGTGACTTCTGCTTGACCTTCAGCATTTGACAGAGTTGACCATCCTCTCCCTTTATACATTTTCTCTTCTCTGTGTTATATGACGTTTTTTGGATGTCTTGCTTGTCTGACACTTTTTTTCAATTTCTTTTGCTAGATCATTATTCATATCCTACCTCTACCCTGAGCACATTTTTCCACAACCTTGATGATCTCTTGAGCTCTCATGAGTTCAATTATAATTTCTATGCAGATGACTCCCAAATCAGTCTCTCTCTCTTGAATTCCAATACTGTATTTCTAGCTTCATTTTGGTAATTTCTAATAGAATGCCCTATAGATATCTAAAACTCAACAGTCCAAAAAGAGAACATTATCTTTCCTCCTAAATCTATCCCTTTCCTTAAGTTTCCTATTTTTGTTGAGTATACCACCAGGTGACCCAGATTAATAAATTCAAAACCTCAACTCATCATTCTCCCTTAGTTTCTGTAACCATTTACTTGCTAAGTCTTACTCTTTTACCCTCTACAGCATCACTCACAATCATGACCTTTTTCTTTTCTTTTTTTTTT
>CM053626.1:108754372-108770511 GCA_028646595.1 Phalanger gymnotis | reverse complement strand
TCCCTCTGCCACTTTGTGGGTTCTGCAGCTCTAAAATTGGTTCAGAGCCATTGTTTTATAGGTTTTTGGAGGAACTTGGTGGGGAGCTCACGCCAGTCACTGCTTCCCAGTCGCCATCTTGGCTCCGCCCCCCAATCATGACCTTTTTCTTCACTCACATGACTACCATTCCAGTTTAGGCTTTTAATCACCTCCTGCCTAAACTATTACAAATATACTTTTTTTCCTTTTATGAGAATTTTCTTTATTATGGATTTAAACATAACAAATATGAACATTCCAATACACAAATAACATATTGTTTATATTAAATTGACAATAATAGTAACGAAACTGCACTATTTACCCTGTGTCCACTTCTCTTCTCTCTTCTGTATGTTTAAAGTTTCACCAGCGTCTTCTTTATTATAATTCGTAAACTACCTCTTCCCCATTAAAAACTTCTCTTGTAAAAAATAAGAACAATTAAACAAGACAAATGAAAACATTGCCTATGTCTATAAAGGTATGCCCTATCCCACCACAGTTCCCCTCTGCCTCTCTCAGTCCATCTACTCTCTGGAAACCTGGCTTCAATTTTAGTCTATGGATTCATGATTAGTCACACTGATGAGAATTCTAAAGTCTTTTGAGTTATTTTTCTTTATTATGGTTATAATATAAATTATTATTTGGGCTCTGCTCACTTCACTCTGAAATAGGTAATTCAAAACTTCATCACATGTATGATGATAAAATATGAGCATTGTCCTATTAAAAATAGATGTTCAAATATACAAAAACCCTTTTATGTTCAAAATAGATAGGAAGATAGACCATTTATTAAATACTCAGTATTCACCAGGCATTCTACTAAGCACTGAATATTCAATCCAAATGGTTCTATCCTCAAGGAGTTTACATTTTAATGGAATAAATAGCATAAAGAGGGATGATAGAGGTAGATATATAGTTAGGAAGGTAGATAGATATAGAGAGATGTATATAAAGATACATACACTTATACATTACATACATGCATACATATAGACATATACATTCAGATAAACAAATTTCTGTATTATGTCTAAAATGTCTATAGTTTTTGACTTCAGAAATATTATATTCTAATATTTCTTTTCTCTGAGAGTTATGGCTGCTAAATGGTGTATGATCATGACTTTGGCTCCCCCATAATCAAAATATGTCTTAGTGGCTGCTTTCAATGTTTTTTCTTTGACCTGGAATCTCAGGATTGTGCTTCTAATATTCCTCCAAATTTTCATTTTGGGATTAATTTCAGGATGTGATTGTTGGATTACCTCTCTTTAAACTTTGCCCTCTGATTCTCAGACATCTGTGCAGTTTAATTATTTCTTGAATTATAATGCTTATATATAATGTTTATATTGTTTTGATTCATAGCATTCGAATAGTTTGATATGTATTAATTTTTCCCTTGTTTGATTTTCCAGATCAGTTTTCTTTGCTTTGACACACATCACATTTTTTCAGTGTTTTGACATTATTTTAATATTTCTTGTTGTCTCATAGATTCATCAGCTTATATTTGGTCTGTTCTAATTTTTACAGAATTTGTTGCTTTAACAAGATTACTTACCTCTTGCACCAAGCTGTTAATTCTCTTTTCACTTCTCTCTCTCATAGCTCTCATTTCTTTTCCATTTTTTCCATCTAGCATTCTCATTTTATTGATAAAAATTTTAAATTCTTTTTAAAAAATCTTACTTTATCTCAGAATTTCTGGTTGAATTTGTACTCAGGCATGCTGTCTCTCTCTCTCTCTGTCTCTTTTTCTCTCTCTCTCCCTCCATCCCTCCCTCCTTTCCTGTCTGCCTTCCTTTTTTTAAGCTTTGAGTCATTATCTGTTTCTGAGTTTGTTCATTGACTGTCCCTGTTCCCACAATACCTATTACTATGGTGGGATTCATTTTTCTATTTACTTATTCTTCTAGTCTACTTCCTGACTTTGAACTTGATGTTAAAGCTAAGCTCTGCATACTTCTGGAGGGAAAATCTGGGTATATGGTTTCTTGGGATATTGAATATCGTGTTGTTCAGGAATCCCAGAGATAGCTCAGGTTGTGAATTTGCAAGTTTTCAAGTGCTCCCAAAGTGATCTAATAAAGGGCAAAGTCTGATTGCTACCCCTCTGGTTTTATTCCTGCAAGTTCCTGGCCTGGTTGTGGATATGAACAATAGCAGACTACTGGTAGTTTCAGCTACTGTTAGCAAGTTGGACAACTGCTAGTTCAGAGTGAAAGAAACATGAGCTTCCCCTTTAGTGTTGGATTTCTAACCCAGCTATTCCTCTGGTGGCTTCAAACTTACCTAGAAGTCAGAAGTGAGACTCTTCTCTTTGCCTGGGATACTGAGGCTGCTTGTTTCTGAACTTGCATCTCTTTCTGTATATCACTTCAGCCCTGAGAACTCTCCTTTTCCCAGAATACCACAGCTGGGTGCAGATCTCCTCTTTAGTCCACCCTGGATTTGTGACTTAGAACTAGGTAGTGGGGAAAAAAGCTACCAGTTGATACCTATTTATAATATGGTTATCTGATATGGGTCTGAGAAAGCCCTGTAGAGATCCTTTTGCCCTGCTACATAACCTATCTTTGGACACAAAATATTTCAGCTCAGTCTTTACCTTACACAAGCCCATCTCCATTGACTTCTCCGTATGTCTCCCTTTGCTGACTTGTGCTGGAAGAAATGATTCATTATAACTTTTTCTTAGATTTCCTTGTCAGAATTCAGTTTGGTGCATTTTCTAGATCTCTTTAGAGAAGTTTTAGAGGAAAGTCCTCTATATTTCTTCCTGCTGCTCTGCCATTGGTTCAGACTTATCCCTCATTCTTTGTACAACACACTTTTAAACTTCACTCAATTCCTACCCCCCCCAGTCTGCTGTTCCATTTTGTTATTACCATATTGAATTTTAGCCCTATCCTCTAATCTTATGCAGAAACAAGTCACAGCAATCAAGAGCATATTTCCTTTTGCTAATATAATTTGCCATACTGTGCATTTCTTTAATACATAAATGTGGTTTTAGCACATTTGTGAGTGCTTACAATAATAGGAATTAATATAAATGCTTGCAAGAGCAGAATTATACTTACTTTGAGAACAATTATTTTTAAGTCCTTGACTTTTAAGCAGATCCATTTTCATTTGTAGTATTGTTTTGGTAATGCATTTATATAACACTTGTTAATCTAAAATCATCAGCCAGAATGGCTAAAATTTATTGAATTTATGTTTCCATTTCTAATTCACATTTTGTAATAATTAATATCAGAAAGTCTGTATTTCTCCAGTTTAGTAATTAAGATGAAATGTTGTAAAAAATATTTAAGTGTTTGATTTTCTTTAAGCACATATGTATAAATCTTAAGTATTGAATAGGAAAACAATAACAATAACACATTAGTTCTTTTATTCAACCAGAGATGGAATGGAGGACGTTAAAGGGCACATTTATTTAAAAACGTCTGCTATGTGTCTCTGTCCTCTAATAACAACCTCACCAAAATGGTTGACCTTCATCTCTTAGAAGCCCTGGTAAAGGAGGATTTGAATGATGACTTGTTCAGTCTTGTTTGTCTTGCTACTGTGTAAAATCTTACGACCTTACAAGAATAATGTGAAAACATACAGATACAATATTCAGTAAAAGTGGTTCATTGACCAAATTTATTGATCGGAAAACAAGGCAGTGTAGTACAGTTGAAGGAGAATGATAGTGGAACAAAAGGGCCTTAGTTTACAACCTTTCATTGACTGTCTCTGCTTGTGGGACCTTTAGTAAATAACTCAATGCCCATTTCTTCAGCCTCTCTTCCTGTAAAATGAAGGGCATGGTCTTTGAGGCACTTTTAAACTCTGATCAATAATAATAACAGCAAAAGCAGCAGCAATGATAAGTTAGCATTTATACAGTGGCTTGAGGTTGGTAGACTGGGTTAAATGTTAGCTTATTTGATCCTCACTACAACCCCGTGAGGAAGGTACTACCATTACTTCTCTTTTGCAAATAAGGAAACTGAGGGGGAAAAAAGAGGTAAAGTGACATCTCCAGGGTAACAGAGTAAATGTATGAGGTAGACTTGTAACTCAGGTCTTCATGTTTACAAGTCCTATGCTATATCTATTCTACTACCTAGCTGCCCCAAGAAAGCTATGCAAACACAAAACCAAGACAGAAATGTATTTATTTAGTCAGTGTCTACTTAATGCCAAATATTAAAGTAACATTGGAAAAGACAGGCAGTTGTTTGGAAATAGCCATGTTTGGAATTAAATATTTTCCATTTACAAAGCTGCCTGAGGATAATTTTTCCCCCTAAAGAAACACAAGCCCTGAGCAAAGCTTTTGCTGATGTCAATCTAATTAGAAATTTAGGGAGATTGTTTTTAATTGTCTGTTACTTTTCACAGTGATTCCTATTTCTGATCATGATATGAATTAATACATTTTTAAAAATGATTTCTGGGTGAACTACCTTGATCCATCTCCATGTTGGTGATAGGTATAGATTTCATCAAATGTTTGCCTTACTGAGTCGGTCAATTTCTGGAATTATGTAGATTTACCTACTTACTAACTTGTGTAATTGTAGTCTACTTAATATGTTATATGAGAATGGGCAGTATCTTTAACTAGATAATGACTGTACAGATAAGCAAAATCTTCAGTCAGTTAAAAGCCTTATTTCCTTTCTGGCAACAAAGTTCCATGTGGTACCGTGTGTCATGCCCACTTCTCCTAGTGCATGAATACAAAATTTATGACCAGTTGTATGGATTAGACATCATGCCATTCTAGCATAATGCCAAAAAGACATGTGCACTGAATAGATGCATCTTTTAATTTGAGCAAAATGCATACATTCCCTTGATACTTTCCTAATTCAATGATGGTGACATCCAGTTGTTTGAAGAAACCCTAGGTATTCTGAGTGTAAACAATCTTCATTGTCTTATTTGGAATCATTTTTTTACCTGATTGACAATTAGTGAGGGAGCTCATCCAGGGTTGGGACGAATCAACATTAAAGAAGGGAACCAGAACATAATGATCTTCCTCTTACTAGTACTCTAGTAATTGTATTTTTAAAATATGAATATGCTGAACATATGAAATATAAATATTTAATATAAAATATATTTGTATATCAATATATAAATAAAATGTGTTTTAATATAAAATATAAAATAGGCCAATGAAATTCAATTCCCAAAGGTAGTCTTAATCAATCCCTAGCCACAACTTTCAGTATGAAGTAGGAAGGTGGATAAACTTCCTACATATATTTTACCTGCTACAGTAGAATTTGCCCTAATAGAATATAAGCTTATCAAGAGTAAGAGTGATTTTATTTTTGTTGCTCTTTCTCCTGGTTTAGTTTTAAGTACCTACTAAATGATTTTTGAATTCATTGAAGGAATAAATCAACCTAGGGAAATGAGCTGTTTGGTCTTTGAAAGTCAGACTGAATTTAAAAATATTCAAAATAATTTTGTTCTGTGCAAAGAAGTATAATTTGCTGACTTATTAGTATAGTATTCTGTTTCTCAGCTGAGGCTTGAAATTCTGGTACAACTCATGGAACAATTCCATCCATTTCATTAGATATAAGTTTGGCTCTAAATAAATTTGTGAGTTGACGGTGGTGATGACAGTCACTTTTAAAAAAACAAATTATTTGTTTATAATATTCATGTAAAAATGAATTCTGTATCTTCCCCTTCCCTCCAACCTCATCCCAAATCATTGATAAGACAAGCAATATATCAATTATACATGTAAAATTAAGCAAAAGATATTTTCATATAGGCATTGTTACAAAAAAGCATGAAAAATGAAATGAAAAAAATTGTACTTTTGCTTGCACCTCATCAGTTCTCTCTCTGGAGGTAGATTGCATTTTTCATGAGTCTTGATGACTTGTCTTTGATCATTTTATTGATCAGAATAGCTAAGTCTCTAGAAGCTGATCATCATTAAAATATTTCTCTTACTGAGTACAATGTTTTCCTGGTTCTGCTCATTTCATTTTGCATCATTGAAGTCTTCCAAAGGTTTTTCTTTTTTTTTTTTTCCTGGAACCATCCCGCCTGTCTTTTCTTAAAGCATAGTAGTATTCCATCACAATCATAGACCAAAATTTGTTTAGCCATTCCCCAAATGATTCATATCCCTTTAATTTCCACTTCTTTGCCACCACAATAGAGCTGGTATAAACATTTTTATACATATATACATACATGTATGTATGTGTATATAGGTGTAGGTTTATCTACACACACACACACACACACACACACACGTATGTATTTCCTTTTTCTTTGATCTCTTTGAGATACATTCCTAGTAGTGCTATTGCTGGGTCAAAGAGTATGCACAATTTTTTAGCCCTCTAGTTATGGTTCAGAATTGTTCTCCATAAATGGTTGGAGATATTCCCATTACCACCAACAGTACATTAGTATACCTATTTTTCCATATCCACTCCAACATTTGGCATTTTCCTTTTCTATCATGTTAACTATTCTTATAGTACGAGATAGTATCTGAGAGTTGTTTATTTTGAAATCCTCTAATCAATAGTGATTTAGAGCATTTTTATATTAATATAGATTGTTTTGTTTTTTCTGAAAAACTGTTCATATCACTAGACCAATTATAAATTGGGGAATGACTGTTATTTTTTTAAGTTTCACACACGTGTGTGTGTGTGTGTGTGTGTAAGAGACAGAGAGAGACAGAGAGAGAGACAGAGAGACAGAGAGACAGAGACAGATACACACAGAGAGAGACAGAGACAGAGAGACAGAGAGAGAGACGGAGAGACAGAGAAACAGAGAGAAATGGGTTTTTATCAGAGAAACTTACTTGAGACATTTTCCTCCTGTCTACTGCTTTCCTTCTAATCTTGGCTGCATTGATTTTGTGTAACACCTTTATAATTTAATGTAATCAAGAGTACCCATTTCACATTCTATAATACTTTCTCCTGTTTGATCATAGAATCTTCCCATATCTATAGATCTGACAGGTAAAATATTCCATGCTTCTGTAATTTGCTTGTGTTATCACCTTTTATATCTCAATCACGTACCTATTTTGACCTTATCTTGGTATACAACATGAGATGTTGGTCTATACCTAGTTTCTTTCAAATCTCTCTATGATTTTCCCCAGAAATGTTTGCAAAATAGTGAGTTCTTGCCCTTGAAGCTTGGATCTTTGGGTTTATCAAACACTAGATTACTATGGTCAATTATGATTTTGTATTGTACAACTAATCTATTCCACTGATCCAACACACTATTTCTTCAACAATACCAGTTTGTTTTCATGATTAATGCTTTGTAATATAGTTTAAAATCTGGTACTCCTGGCCCACTTTCCTTCACATTTTTTTTCATTGATTCCTTTGATATTCTTAACCTTTGGTTTTTCCAGATAAAATTTATTAATTTTTCTAGCTCTATACAATAATTCTTTGCTAACTAAATATGTAAACTAATATAGGTGGAATTGTTATTTTTATTATATTGGCTCAGCCTACTCATAAGCAATAAATGTTTTTCCAGTTTTGGCTCTATCTTCATTTGTGTTAAAATTGTTTTATAATTTTGTTCCTATACTTCCTGGGTTTTTCTTCGCAGGTTGCTTCGAAACTATTTTATATTGTCTCAAGTTATTTTAAACAAAATTTATTTATTACTTCCTGCTGGCCTTTGTTAGTAATATATAGAAATGTTGATAACATTGATTTATGTTTATCTTACAGCTTTTCTAAAGTTTTTAATTGTTTCACTTAGCTTTTTAATTGATATTCTAGATTTTCCAAGTATACCATCATATCTTCTGCAAAAAGTAACAGTTTAATTTCCTTATTGTCAATTCTATTTCCTTCCACTTCTTTTTCGTTTCTTATTGCTATAGCCTAGTATTTCTAGTAAAATATTGAATCACGGGTATGAAAATGGATATCCTTGCTTTACCAGGATCTTATGTGGAAGGCTTCTGGTTTAGCCTCATTATAGATAATACTTGCTGAAGGTTTTAGATAGATACTACTTATTATTTTTTCTGCAAGTCCTCATGACTGACAGTATAAAAAGCCTTGGCCAGATCAACAAATGTTATGTACATGCCTCTGTTCTGCTCCTGGCATTTCTCCTGGAGTTGTTGGGCAGCAAACCCCATATCGACTGTTACTTGGTCCTTTCTGAAGACACACTCCTTCTCAGGTAGATGATGATCTTACAGGTGAAGGATTAGCTGATAGATTTGCTAATATTGACCAGCCCAGCATTCCTGGGAGAAATCCCACCCAGTCATAGTGCATGAACTTTTTCATACATTGCTCTAATTTTCTTACTAATATTTTATTCAAAATGCTTGCATCAATATTCCTTAGGAAAATTGGTCTATAGTTTTCTTTCTGTTTTTTTTTCTAATTCAGGTATCTATACCATGTATGTGTCATAAAAAGAAATTCATAGGATAACTTCTTGAAGTATTATTATGAAGTTATGTAGTATTGGAATTAATTGTTCTTTAAATGCTTTATAGAATTCACTGGTGAATCTATTTGATTCAGGGGATTTTTTCTTTCTTTCTTTTTTGGTATTAAGGAATAATTTTATTTATTTTTTTAAAAAAATTACATTTATTTATTTTTAGTTTTCAACATTCATTTCCACAAAATTTTGAGTCACAAATTTTCTCCCCATCTCTCCACTTCCCCCACCACAAAGTGGCATGCATTCTGATTAGCTCTTTGCCTAGTCTTTTCTCTCTTCTATCACTCTCTACCCCCTTCCCCTTTATTTTCTTGTAGGGCAAGACAGATTTCTATACCTCATTGCCTGTATATCTTATTTCCCAGTTGCATATAAAAACTATTTTAATGTTTGTTTTTAAAACTATGAGTTCCAAATTCTCTCTTTTCTTCCCTCCCCACCCACCCTCACTGAGAAGGTAAGCAATTCAAAATAGGTTATGTATGTTTCATTATGAAAATGATAGCCATAATAGTCATGTTGTGAGACTACCTATATTTCCCTCCATCCTATCTCACCCCCTTTTATTCTATTTTCTCCTTTGATCCTGTTCCTTTTCAAAAGTGTTTGATCCTGACTACCCCCTCGCACAATCTGCCCTGCCTTCTATCCTCTTATCCTCTTCCTCCCCACTTTCCTGTAGAGTAAGACTCCCAGTTGAGGAAGATGGTGTCCAGAAAGCAGGGACTTGCTTAACCTCCCCCCAAATCCCTCCAAACACATGTAAAAATGGCTCTGAACAAATTCTGGAGCTGCAGAACCTACAAAATAGCAGAGAGAAAGAGGTCTCCAGACCAGGAGAGTCTGGATGGTCACTGGGAAGGTTCTATCGCATGGTGCTGAGAGCAGAGGGCAGCCCAGCATGGGCCACACTGGGAGAGACCAGACCCGGCACAGTGAGCTGTGGCAGTTACCAGACTTCTCAAATCACAAACTCCAAAGAGCAAGTTAGGGGGAAACTGTGGGATAGAGTTAAGAGTGGTCTGGCTGCCAGCTTTGGGGGTGGAGGAAGTGGTGCAGTGGTGGTGGTGGTAGCACCAGCAGGAAGCACCTGAGGCTACTTCCAGAGCACCAGTGTCAGCTGTTTCCCAAGTCCCTGGCTCATAGGGTGGGAGGAATCTAGCAGCAGATTAGAGCAGGAGTACAAGGAGCACCTTGTGGGCACAAAGGCAGATTCTCTTGCTGTGCCCTGCTTGGATCTGAATTGTGCTCTGGTTGCCAGTTTTGGGGGAGGAGGAGTGCTGCTGGGAAAGAGCCTGGGGTGACAGTGGAGTAGAGGTAGCTCTGAAAACAGCAGTGCTTGGTACTCTGTACTCTACAAACAATGGTAGCCTGACAAAATGCTCAAGGGTCAAGTAGTTGGCTGGGAACATGAACAAGCAGTGAAAAAGAACTCAGACTCAAACTCAAACTCTAGATTCCTTTTTTGGTGACAAAGAAGATCAAATCATACAGTCAGAAGAAGTCAACAAAGTCAAAGAGCCTACAACAAAAGTGTCCAAGAAAAATATGAATTGGGCTCAGGCCATGGAAGAGCTCCAAAAGTATTTGGTAGAGCAAGTAAGAGAAGTAGAGGAAAAATTGGGAAGAGAAATGAAGATGATGCAAGAAAACCATAAAAAACAAGTCAATGACTTACTAAAGGACACCCAAAAAATACTAAAGAAAATAACACCCTAAAGAATAAACTAACCCAAATGGCAAAAGAGCTCCAAAAAGCCAATGAGGAGAAGAATGCCTTGAAAGGCAGAATTAGCCAAATGGAAAAGGAGGTCCAAAAGACCAATGAAGAAAACACCACCTTAAAAATTAGATTGGAGCAAGTGGAAGCTTGTGACTTTATGAGAAACCAAGATGTTATAAAACAGAACCAAAGCAATGAAAAAAATGGAAGACAATGTGAAATATCTCATTGGAAAAACCACTGACCTGGAAAATAGATCCAGGAGAGATAATTTAAAAATTATTGAACTACTTGAAATCCATGAACAAAAAAAGAGCCTAGACATCACCTTTCAAGAAATTATCAAGGAGAACTGCCCTGATATTCTAGAGCCAGAGGGTGCTTCTTTTATCAGGTCATTGATTCTTTTTTTCCAAATTTTATTACATCATTCTTTTTTCTTTCCTCAATTCCTCCTTTATCACTCTTATCCCATTCTTCAGCTCTTCCAAGAATTTAGGTTGGGCTTGTTTCTGATTAGCAATTTTCTTTTGAGGCTTTTAGATGTTTTCACATTGTTCTCTTCTTCTGAGTTTATGTTTTCCCTATCATAGTAGTACATTTTACAGTCTGGTCCTTTTGTTGTTTGGTGTTTTTTTTTTGTTGCCTCTTTCTTGGCTTTTAACTTTATGTTTAAGTTGCTCTCTTTTACTGGGGTGGGTGGGGCACTATCCCAAGCTTCATAATTTTTCATGCTGCTATTTTCAGAGCTAGTTCTAGGGGTCTATTAGCTTTTCAGTGCTTCCAAGGAGGTGTGATCCAAGGAGAAATGTGTTCACATTCTCTTTGCCTGTGCTCTGGTTTTATCCAGGAAGGGCTCCTGCTCAGTTACTGCTGTGCTGGTGCTTCTCTCCATCTTATGAGTTACAAATATCATCTTGTGTTATTCTGTGTTTCCACACTATTCAAATTGTTTCTTTCTGGCTGCTTGCAGTATTTTCTCCTTGACCTGGAAACTCTGGAATTTGGCAACAATATTCCTAGGAGTTTTCTTTTTGAGATGTATTTCAAGAGGCTTTCAGTAAATTCTTTCAAATTCCATTTTACCTTCTAGTTCCAGAATATCAAGGCAGTTTTCCTTGGTAATTTCTTGAAAGATGATGTCTAGGCTCTTTTTTTGTTCATGGCTTTCAGGTAGTCCAGTAATTTTTAAATTATTTGTCCTGGATCTATTCTCCAGGTCAGTGGTTTTTCCAAGGAGATATTTCATATTTTCTTCTGTCTTTTCATTCTTTTGATTCTATTTTATAATTTCTTGATTTTTCATAAAGTCATTAGCTTCTATTTTCTCCATTGTAATTATTAAGGAATTATTTTCTTCATTGTGCTTTTCAACCTCCTTTTCCATTTGGCAAGTTCTACTTTTAAAGGCATTCTTCTCCTCATTGGACTTTTGGGCCTCTTTTTCCATTTGGGTTAGCATATTTTTTAAGGTGCTGTTTTCTTTAGCATTTTTGGGGGTGTCTCCTTTAGGAAGCTGTTGACTTGTTTTTCATGGGTTTCTTGCATCACTCTCGTTCCTTTCCCATTTTCTTCTACTTCTCTTACTTGATTTTCAAAATCCTTTTTGAACTCTTCTATGGCCTGTGACCAAGTCATATTTTTCCTGGAGCCTTTGGATATAGGAACTTTCACTTTGTTGTCTTGTGGTTGTATGTTTTGATCTTCTTTGTCACCAAATTAAGATTCTGTACTCTGAGTTTTTTTATGCTTTATGCTCATTTTCCCAGCCAATTACTTTTCTTTTGATCTCTTTGTTAAGGTAGGACTTTGCTTCCAGAGTAGGGAATGCTCTGTCCCAAGCTATTTTCAGAGCTCCTTCTAGGCACCTGTAAATTTTCAGTTCTTCTGAAATGGTAAGATCCAAGGAGAGGTGTTTACTCCTCTCCTGGCATGTTCTCTGGTCTGTGAGTGACCTTAAGCATTATTTTCTGCCTTGGAACTGTGAGGAGGACTCCCTCTCCACAGCTACCACAACCTTTTCCACACCAGTGCTTCTCCCCACCCCAGGACTGCCACCTAGGACCATGACCCAGGTCCAAGCAGGGCAAAACAGGAGAATCCTGTCTCAGCACCAGCAAACAGATCCCTGAACTCCAGCTCAGATCAACCACTTGATCTCCTCATAGTCTGTGGGCCTGGAGCTCTGGAAGCAACCACTGCTGCTGCAACTACTGCTGCCACCTCTGCTACCCCAGGGCTGGGGCTGGACAAAGCTCTTCTTTCACCCAGGTCCAACAGAGTTTTCCCACTGACTTGCTCAGGTGTTTTTGGCATTTCTGGGTTGAGAAGTCTGAAAACCACCACAGCTGCCAGTAATTCAGTGCCCTGAGGCCTGCTCCTCCTGGTCTGCTCAGGCCCAGATTGTGCTGGTGTGGCCCACGTTGGGCTGTGCTCTGCTCCCAGCACCCTGTGATAGAAATTTCCATCAACCTTCCAGGCTGTCTTGGGCTGGAGACTTGTTGCACTCTGCCATTTTCATTCCATAGCTCTAGAATTTGTTTAGAGTTATTTCTTACATTAATATGGAGGCATTTGGGGGAGAGCTCAAGCAAGTCACTGCTTTTCCTCTGCCATCTTGCTTCTGACCCACTGAGGGAATATTTTTTAAGGAACTTATTTATGGATTATTCAATTATTCAAACTTAGTTTTCTAAGTTAGGGTTGTTTAAGTATTCTATTTTCTCCCTCTGTTAATCTGGGAAATTTATATTTTTGTAAATATTTATCAATTTCACTTCTCTCATCAAATTTATTGCTGCATAAGTGGGCAAAATAGCTCCTAATAATTGCTTTAATTTCATCTTCTTTGGTGATAGAAATATTATTTTTATTTTCAATACTGACACTTTTGTTTTCATATTTCTTTTTTTTTTCAGTGAAGTTAACCAATTTTTTTATATGTTGCTTCAGAAAACCAGCTCCTGATTTTTATGTATAAGTTCAATGGTTTCTTACATTCAATTTTATTAATCTCCCTTTGATTTTTTGGAATTTCTATTTTGGTGTTTAGTAAGAGATTTTTATTTTGTCCTTTTTCTATTTTTTTTAATTGCATGCCCAATTCCTTTTAAAAAACTGATGTAAGCATAGATAGATAGATAGATAGATAGATAGATAGATAGATAGATAGATAGATACACATGCACACACATATACACCTGCATACATGTATACGTGTATACATACATACATATATACCTATATACACACATGTATGTGTATACATATATACATGAATACACACACATATCTTTCCCCCTCAACTATTTCTTTGGCTGCATCCTTCAAATTTTAGCATTTTGTATCATTGTTGTCTTCCTCTTTAATGAAATTATTGGTTATTTTTGTGATTTGTTCTTTGACCCATTCATTATTTAGAACTAGATTATTTAGTTTCCAATTAATTTTTAATCTATGCTTCCAAGGCCCCTTAATGAATATAATTTTTTTAAAAAAATGAATTATAATATCAGGTTCTTGTTTTTATCATCACTTTCAGGTAGTCCAGTAATTCTTAAATTATATCTCCTTGATCTATTTTCCAGGTTAGTTGGTTTTCTTAAGGGATATTTCACATTTTATCCTATTTTCTCATAATCTTCTGAATTCCTTTTATTGTTTCCTGGTGTCTCATGGAGTCATCTGCTTCCTTTTACTTAATTACAATTTTTAAGAAATCATTTTCTTCAGTGAGTTTTGTATCTCTTTTTGCATTTGACCAATTCTGCTTTTTAAGGAATTAGTTTCCTCAGTGAAGTTTTGTGCTTCTTTTTCTGCAATTCTGAATTTTTTTCTTCAGGTAATTCTTTGCCTCCTTTTTAATTTGGCTAGTTCTGATTTTTAAGTTGTTATTTTCTTCAGGATTTTTGGTGCTTCTTTTATCAGATTATTGATTCTTTTTTCCCCAATTTTATTACATCATTCTTTTTTCTTTCTGCAATTCCTCCTCTATCACTCTTATCCCATTCTTCAGCTCTTCCAAGAATTTAGATTGGGCTTGTGTCTGATTAGCAATTTTCTTTTGAGGCTTTTAGATGTTTTCACATTATTCTCTTCTTCTGAGTTTATGTTCTCCCTATCATAGCAGTACATTTTATGGTCTGGTCCTTTTGTTGTTTGGTGTTTTTTTGTTGCCTCTTTCTTGTCTTTTAACTTTATGTTTAAGTTGGTCTCTTTTACTGGGGTGGGTGGGGCACTATCCCAAGCTTCATAATTTTTCATGATGCTATATTCAGAGCTAGTTCTAGGGGTGTAGTAGTTTTTCAGTGCTTCCAAGGAGGTGTGATCCAAGGAGAAATGTGTTCACATTCTCTTTGCCTATGCTCTGGTTTTATCCAGGAAGGGCTCCTGCTCAGTTACAGCTGTGCTACTGCTTCTCTCCATCCAGGAACTGTGACCTAGTACTGTATGTGAGCAAATGCAGCAGTGCTCTGTACCCACTGCCAGCTCAGTGTCCTTTGTAATGTTTTTCTGACTGGTTGCCTAACCTCCTTACCCTCTCTTGTCTAAGAGCTCCTGAAGTATCTCCTGCAATTGTGAGAACTAGCTCCAAGGCTACTAATGGTGTTGCCTCTACTTGTACTCTGGTCTGGCCCCCACCAGAGTGTCACAGATCTTTCTTCCTAATCTCCTAAGTTGTCTTGGACTGGAAAAATGCCTTGCCCTGACGTTTTATTGTTTTTTTTTTGCACTTTCCTATTAAGCTCTATTGGTGTTTCAACAATTTGGCTAGCAGCTGCTGTGGGGATTAAAGAACAACACAAGCCCAACAACAAAAATGCTGCTAGCACAGGTTCTTTTGATCTGCTTTAGTAAGGAAAGCAACCTTAAGGGGTTAACAAGCTTATTTCAAACCAACATACAAATATCATTCACTTAGTTCAGGGGAAAAAGCCAGCACCCTGAACTTCAGAGCAAATACAAACAAATTACAAACATACATTATAAACAGACCAAATGCAATTCATAGTTACCAAGAAACCATCAACATTGGGGTGAGCCGGGAGGCTCTTAGAGCAGCTGCCTAGAGTCCCACACCTCCAGGAGTGAGAGCCTCAGCAAATATATCTGTTCTCTTTTTTTACACTCTTTAGCTGTTATCCAATGTCATCTGAGTGACGAGAACTTAGGCTCCTACTATTGGCTCTGTCCTTAGCAACTCCCCTTAGGACCCTGAGGGCTTCATGCCCACATAGGCTTAGTACCTAGTAGATAGGGGTTTGGGCCTGGGGCTTTGCACCTAGTAAGGCTCCATCAAAGACACTTAATTAATTTATCATTCTAAAACAGTAAAAAAAATGTCCCAACCAAATTGATATTACAATTGGAAGAAAATTAAGGGACAAAGAAGAGTAAAAAAAAGACCTTTGCTTGAGATTGAAGAGATAATGGCAACTGTTAAGGTTGAGCTACCCAGTACTTATATTTTTTCTGTTCTTACTGAAGAGAAGAGTGGCCTTTACATGAGGAATGATTGAATCAAAATGACTAATTTGATGCCCATGATAAATATGGAAATGATAAGGGAACACTTAGCTGCTGTTGCTGAATTGAAGTCATTTGGCCCAAATGAAATGCATCCTCAGGTTTGGAGACAACTCCTGCTAAGATCACTTGAAGTATTATTAATAGAATAGTATTTGAGGTATCAGGAAAATGGGAGAGGAGCTATGATATTATAGAACCGTAAATATACTGCTTTTGGGAAAAGTAAAGAGAACAGAGTTAGCAAATTGCAGGCCAGTGAGCTTTACTTCAATTCTTCTGGAAATTCCGTGATAAAATGGATCATTAAAGAGATACATGTAAAGGAAAGACAATTATAAAGAACCAA
>CM053626.1:108728810-108753872 GCA_028646595.1 Phalanger gymnotis | reverse complement strand
TCTTTGTTATATTTTTGTGGTAGTGGTATTCTTGGGTGAAAGGATGTAAAAAACTTAATGATTCTTCTCATATCATTCTAAATTGTTTTCTAAAAAGTGTGGATAAGTTCACAAGTTCCATCAACAGTCTATTCATTTCAGATCTCCCTACAGATCCTTCAACAATGACTATTTTTATCTTCTATGGTCTTAGCCAATGGAAGTTTTCTTAAAATCACTGTACTAATATGCCCATCTAATATACTAGTAGAACTAGCATTACTTACTTTGTCTTACACTTCAAGGTAATGAGCACTTCTTTCAGCTTTAAATGCCCTTACAATCAAGATCACATGGGAACAAAAAATACCCTAGTAAGGATATCTACAGAATTCTCATTGTGTTATATGAATGATAAGCAAATCCTCTTTAATCAACTCATTTTGTAGCCAGACAAAGAGATTAAAAGTTGAAGATAATAAATGTCAATATAGACAATAGCAAAAGAAAATAAAAAAATAACAAGAAAAACAAACAAAAAGCCCAATAACTCAGCTACTTAACAAAAATGTAAATAAACTATTAGATCCCCTCTAAAGAAATAACTTTTTAAAATGTTTTTACTTGCAGTTAACATCTGCTTTGCTAACTAATGGGAAAAGGCTCTGGAGAAAAATGTACTTGTATGAGAAAGTCATTACCTACTCTGGCAAGTTCAAGTTCATCTATTTTTTTTATAAAGCATTTAATGTAAGCAATAGCTTACTAAATATTACATATTCCTGACTGACTAAGCAGTAATATTGAAAAAAAGTTAATTGCTGCTGTTTCACTAATAGAAACTACTTTCTAAAATTCAGGGAATGATGCCAGCATTCCATCTGTATTTAAATTTTGTCTTTTTTCAAGTTACTTAGTATATTTTAATATTTGACAAAAAATCCCAATTTTTAGTCTTTCTGAATGGGAAATGGCAATTGTATTTATATGAGATGCCAAAAGGCAGCTTCTCTGGCATTGGAGACACTACCAAAACAGAATGTTGTACTCACTAGGTACACAGAGAAGCAAATGAAATGAAAGCAACAGTGGATTTAATCTTTTGAGGGTAAGGAGATCCTTTCTATTTAAAATTGGAGTAGAAGAAGTAGGGATTGTTTTTCAAGACTTTATTTTAGAAGCAGAATAAAATGAAAATCAGACTCTAATGATCTGCTTGCCACATTCAGAAATCTGGACAAATGCAATCTTGTAAATGTTTAGGAAAATGAGTGTTGAAATGAAGTTGTACGGTTTTTAAGGCTCTTTTTAATATGAAAAAAATTAAACTTTAATTTATGCTTTTCTTAAACTTTCTACAGCACATAGTGCATAATTGCTTTTGTGTGCTGTAAGAAAAGCAAAAAAGGTCAAGGAAATCACAAAGGAATTTAATTTGCCCCAGGCAACATCGCAACTTTAAAACTTTACTGGCACATTAATCCAGTGGTAACTTTCTCATTTCTTTATTTTCCATTATAAAAAAAAGAAAAGGAAAAATTACAGATTGCTCATATTAATACAACAAAAATATTGAATAAGGTTTTGTTTTTGTACAATTTAAGTTATCTTGGTGGGGAGAGTAAATATCCTAGAATATTCTTCCGTTAGATTTAAGTAGGATATGTCTTTCTCCTTATTGAGGTGTGCTGGTGTGTGTATGGGGGGTGGTGGGAGATGTGAATTTGAAATTAGAAAGATCTGGATGGATTTATATCTGGCATAGAGTCCATTTTCCCAAGAAATTGTTTTCTAAATTTTTTTAAGCTGTCCTATCAAGCTTATCAAGCAACAGAAAGTAGACCTACCGATAGATTGCAAAATCATGATTGGAAAATTTGCTAGTCCTTAGACATAGAATAAAAATCTAAAGCTTAGGTTTTCTGATGTTTATACTCTGTAATTTGAACTGAATGGCCATTTCTCAATATTAGTTTTTATGAAATAGGTAATTATATGTTTTGAATGATTCTTAGAAAAAACTGTTCTCTCCTACATGAGCTCTTCCCTAATCCACTGCAAGTGCTAGTATCTCCGCTCTCAACTGCTTTGTATTTATTTATTTATTTATTTATTTGCATTTTATATTCACTTATATATGTACAATTAGTTTGCCTACACCTGATTTTTCTTTTCCTTTCATTAATCAATTTATTTTTAGTTTTCAACATTCACTTCCACAAGATTTTGAGTTGCAAATTCATGACTTCAAATGGGGCCATGGCCATGCCTGAATGGTTCAGAATGTCTAAGTATAAGGAATTCTCTAGGTAGAAGACAGAGGAAATATAACATTTATTTAGACTTGAGAAAATCCAATCCCAGGACCAATAGTTCCAATTCCATATAGTAACAATTACATTCCCAAACCAGTAAGCCCACCTCAATGTAGCAACAAGGAAATCAAAACAAAGTATTACAGCAAGGAGCCAAGCCACATTGTAACCACCTCCTGCAAGGGTCTTCCTGTAAAAAGTTGCTTACAAATCCTATCTGCTCAGCACTCTCTTCTGCAGCCCTGCTGACTCTGAGTTCCTTGATCTCTGCAACTCTCTCTTGTTCAGCACTCTCTGCTCTGCAGTCTCTCTCTATGCTGGCTCTCCCTTTGTGTCTGCTGCCTTAATGTCTTCTTGATGTCTGCTTTTGAATCCTGCTGCTCTCCACTCCTATGCTCCCAGTTCTGCTGTTCTCTGTCCTGGGCTCTCTTTTTATACAGTCCTAGCTGTCATCTGATTCACTACAACTCATAACTTTGGCTGTGGTCTTAGCAACTCCCCCTTAGGGTCCTGAGGGCTACACTCCTTTGGAAAACTAGCAAACTAGTTTGCTAACTAGAAAACAGGTGTAAGTCTGAGGCCTTACATCTAGTTAGTGAAAGGGTGTTGGCCTGTCTCTAATCAGGTCTCCCTTTGTTGGCCCCACCTGAGGCCCATTCAGTGGGCCAGAAACATCTTTCACTTACTGATTGGCTTTACACCTTCTCTTTTTCTTATTAACTAGCTTCTGAAAAAAAAGAGATTATATTAAATTGTCTACATTTACTTATGCTTTACATACTTTCTCCTTTGCCTCCTACAATGAAAAATTTCTGCTTCTTTCTAGTGAATTCAATGCCTTGAAATTACCAGGCACCTTTTTTAAATATATTGGCAATTTTTTTTAATTATCCCACTCCCAGACTTTTTTGTACCATCTAATTCAATTAGCCACCTTCGCTCCTTTGAGTATGCTCTCCTCCCTTTGTTTCAGAGACTTTCTACTCAATTGTTTCTACTTCTAATTAGTTAACTCTTCTTTTTTATTTCCTTCACTAACTTTACATCTTCTTCCCAGTATTGTGTGCTCCCCAATTTTCTGACAAAGTGCCTGGTACCAGGTAGATGTTTAGTAAATGCTAGTTGACTGACACTGCTTCCTAGTTCTTGAATAGGAATGCGCCTTAGTGGCAAGCTAGTCTATTATAGATTAGTAAAGTGAGTTTCAAGGTGCTTAAATAAATAATCCAAGGTAACTCAGATACCAGGGCAACCCAATGAGCATCAGAAATGGGATTCAGAAATAAATCCTCTGACATGAAAGCCAGTGATTTTTCCACCTTCTGAAGGATTCCTGAACTGCCCCCACCCTTTCTCCAGAAGTCTTATTAACTTCCCAGGCTCAAACTATCACTTCTGCATAGACAACCCCTTCCTCCACCACACCCGGCTATCTTTTTGGTGTTGACCTATCTTCTGCACTCCAGACCTATCTATGTTTCTTAACTTTTTATAGGATATCTCTACTCCTACGTCTTACTAGGACTCAAACTTAATAGATACAAAATTAAGTTAATTATCTTCTCTCTTTCAAAACTTCTCATCCTCTTGACTTTATTATTTTTATCAGTGTCACTACCATTCACTTGGTCTCTTTTGCCTCAAATCTTGGATTATTTTGGACAATTCTCTATTCCTCACTTCTCGTTTCCAATTACTAACTCCAATTGATTGTACATCTACAGTATTTCTCACATCTGTCACCTCATCTAGGTTCCCTTCACATAAACATTATATAGACAATTATTACCCCATGGGAAAATAATTCAATTTTCATAGGGCCTCCTACCTCCTTGCTGGTTAATTAAGCTTTAGGACTCGTTCAAAATACTTTCTTTTTGTATTAAATCTACCCATGTTTCTCCTATTCTTAAAAATATTCAGTGACTATTCTCTACAAAATATAATTTAAATCTTTTGGGGGCATTTAAAGCCCCGCACAATTTTTGGCCTCCTGTTTTCTCTTGCCTAAAGTCACATTTTTTGACTCTATGTACTCCATGTTCTAGCTCACTTGGATTTTTCTCTGTCCTCTAACATATCTTGCACTTTCACTTCTCTGCCTTTTATCAAACTATTCCCTAAATCCAGAATTCACTCTCTTAATACTCTTCACTTGTTGAACAACTGTCTGTTCTTCTAAGGTTAATTCAAATGTCATCTTTCCTATTACTCCTTGTCAGTATTATGTATTTGCTCATATGGATCTAATATCATACTTTCTTTTGCATCTGTCTCATATACACTAATTATATTATGTATACTCTATTGTATAATAGTGCATATTGTACTGAACTACGTACATGTATGCTTGTATGAGGCTTTGTTCAAATGTGTCATTTTGATGTGGATATTACTTAGACTCGCAATGGCTATATCAACTAATACAAACTCTAGTAGGTCTTACACGTGGAGAAGGTTCCATATAGGAACCTAGACAAAGAATTTGTTGCCCATAGACCAATTTTGCTGAGCTAGAAAAGACAATGGAGTGATACATTTTTCTGTTACAGCACACTTTGGCTACTATATACTAAATTAGAGAGGGGCTCTAATCTCTGTTGGTAGGGACACACTGGAGTAATCACAGGTTCTTAAAAGACCCAATTTAATTTTACAGATGTTTTCTATGTAGCTACTCTATGAAAGGCCTCTCTGGCACTGAGGATGTAAAACCAAAATATTCCCTGCCCTGAAGATGTTTACATTTTCCTGGCCTCTATGAAGTATTCCCCCTGGTAACTATAGTTTCCATGAGGACAGGGACCATGTCATATTAAAGTTTGCATCTCAAACAATGCCTAACAGTACTCCATAAACAGTAAATATATGCTTAATAAACTATTCTGTATTCTATTCCCTGAGAGTTCTGATTTTCTAGTTCTAATAGAAGTGGACACTTACTAGCTATGTGACCTTAAGCAAGTCACTTAACCCTGTTTACCTCTGTTCCTCATTTGGAAAAAAGGAGATAGAAAAAGGATGGCAAACTAGTCCAGTATCTTGGCCAATAAAACCCCAAAATGAGGTCACCAAAAATTGAACAACAAAACATGAACATTAATATCTCTAATATAAAATAAAAGCACTCATAAGATGCTTAATAGCTAAAGATGGATTAATGTGTTATCCCTTGCAGATATCATATTTGCTGTTTGAATGCTGAGCTTAAAAACCTTATTCCAAGGAGTAACTTTTGAGCAAATACTATATGCTATCAGAGTGTTCCTGATGAGATATTTGCATCCCCTCAAAGTTCCTGCATGGAAACGCTTTTCCAAAATGTTTTTTTTCTTATGTCCCAAACTCCATCAGTACTTCTCTGACTCTAGGTAGATAAGTTACTCTTCTACATTACTCAGAAGATTGGAGCCATCATCTGAACTTCTCTAGCTCCTCTTCTTCAGTCCTTTGAACCATTTAGAGCCCTTACATATCCTTTCTTCTCTATTCTCAGAGGTTGAGATAGACTCCAAACTTTCTACCTATACCCTCGACTCCATCAAATCTCATCTGTTCTGTGATCTTGTTTAATCATTCATTGGCTTTTTTCAAGTCAATTTCAATCTCTCCCTATTGTTCCTTTCGTCTCAATGGACAAACATTCAGGAATTTTGCAATATGGAATTATCCTAGCTTTGATTGCTTAGATGCTATCTGTTCTAATACACACACACACACACACACACACACACACACACACACACACACACACACACATTCCCTTAATATAGCCAACTCTGAATTCTGTGTCCTGTTTTGTCTCCTTTTTTCATTGTTCTATAAAGAGTAATTTAAACTTGCTATTTCTACTTCTTAGCCAATGCTTAAGTTAGTATAGTTTCCATCATTACTGAAACAGTTGTCTCCAAACTCATTAGTGACTATGTTACCACTCAATTCAGTGGCTTGTTTTTCTGTACTCATCTGGCTTCATTTCTCTATGGAATTTTTCTCCTACCTCTCTATTTATTTCGTCTTCTTTTGCTGGCTCTTCATTTTCCTCTTGCTCCTTCAATATAAGCACTACTCAAGGGTCTGTTATCAGGCCTCTTCCTTCTATTTATCTTCTTTGATCTTATCTATTCTCATGGCTTCAATTGTGATCTCTATACAAGTAACTCTAAAATATATGTCTTTAAACCTGACTTTTTTTCATTGTGCTATAAATAGTTCCAATAACCTGGAAGTTGGTTGTATTGATGAGACCTCAAAAATCAATATAGACCAAGCTACCTTTCCCACTAACTTCTTTATTTCTGCTGATTCTGTCACCATGTTATAATATTCCTGAAGTTTAAAAAATCTCAGATTCATGTTTAATTCTTACTTCTTTCTTTTCCCTCAGAACCAGTAAGTACTTGCTAAGTCTTATGAAATCTAAACCTGCAATATCTGCCACATCAATCCATTCTTTTCAATTCCAACTAAAGCTATCCTACATATCCCTAACTCCTCTTCCCTAGATTATAATAATGCTGAAGAGTGAGTGGGAGGTACAGAGGCAGATTTATCCCTATCACAGAGAAAGCTTGTTTAACAGTTAGAATGATCCACAAATTGAATGGGTTGCTTCAGTTGGTGATAGGTTCCCATTCAGTTGAAGTTTTCAGTAGAATGCTATATGACTATTTGCTTCCAACTATAGACATAAACAATAAAGATGGTTTCTGATCAGGTGAAAATTGAACTAAAATACCTTGGTGGTCCTTTCGAGTTCTGAAATTCCACAATTCTTCTGAAACTTGGCTCCCATTATATTAATGTTATGAAGAAAAGACAAGTTAATTTCTCAATTAAGTATTAGAATTCTTTGGAAGATGGAGGATTAGCTGGGAATATACATTGAACATTTCTGTACCATCACCTGTATCTCATTGGGAAGTTTTTGTGAGACTCTATGCTTTATGTTATGTGTATAGAGATAAATTTTGAAGAAATGTATGTAAATAGTCTCAACAAGCATAAAATTTACACCTGACCATATTACTTTTGTCTATCACTCTTCTCAGCAGTATATATCTTCCCAAAGAAATAGCTTATTTCAATTATTAGTTTGATTGACTGATTTTCTTTGAAAATAGAGGATTTAAAAATTATCCAATCTGTGAAGTGTTCTTTGGTTTATTTTGATTTTTTAGATTGATTTCAACCTTTCCTAGAAAATCCAATACTTTAAAAAAATTTTCTGTATATACTTTATTTAGTATTTTAGTTTTCAACATTTATTTCTACAAAAGATTTCGAGTTACAAATTTTCTCCCCATTTCTGCCCTCTCCCCATTCCAAGATGACATATATTCTGATTTTCTTGTTCCCCAGTCATCCCTCCGCTCTTTTACCCTATTGCCCTCCATATCCCCTTTCCCCTTACTTTCTTGTAGAGCAGGATAGATTTCTATGCCCCATTCCCTATATATCTTGTTTCCTAGATGCATGCAAAAAAATTTAATTTTTGAAGCATCTGCTTTAAAAGCAGTTTTTAAAAACTTTGAGTTCCAAATTCTCTCCCCTCTAACCTTCCCACCCCCCCTCCCTAGGAAGGCAAGCAATTCAACATAGATCACACATGTATCATTATGCAAAACACTTCCACAATGCTCATGTTGTGAAAGGCTAACTATATTTTCTTCCATTCTTTCATTTCTTCCATTCTGTCACCCTTTATTCAATTCTCTCCCTTGACCCTGTCCATTTACAAAAGTGTTTGCTTTTCATTACCTCCTCCCCCATCTGCCCTCCCTTCTATCATCCTCCCTTTTTAAATCCCCTTCCCCTTACTTTCCTGTGGAGTAAGATACTCAATTGAGTGTATATGGTATTCCCTCCTCAAGTTGAATCCTATGAGAGTAAGATTCACTTATTCCCCCTTACCTGCCCCCTCTTCCCTTCCAACAGTACTGTTATTTCTTGCCACTTTTATGTGAGATAATTTACCCCATTCTATCTCTCCCTTTCTGCTTCTCTCAATATATTCCTCTCTCACCCCTTAAATTTGTTTCATTTTTTTAGATATCATCCCTTCATATTCAACTCATCTTGTGCCCTCTGTCTATATTCCCTTCAACACCCCTAATACTGAGAAAGGCATCCTGAATTACACAAATCATCTTTTCATGTAGGAATGTAAACATAACAGTACAACTTTAGTAAGCCTCTTATGAATTCTCTTTCTTGTTTACCTTTTCATGCTTCTCTTGAATCTTGCATTTGAAAGTAAAATTTTCTATTCAGCTCTGGTCTTTTCATTGAGAAAGCTTGAAAGTCCTCTATTTTATTGAAAATCCATATTTTGCCTTGGAGCATTACAGTCAGTTTTGCTGGGTAGGTGATTCTTGGTTTTAATCCTAGCTCCTTTGACCTCCAGAATATCATATTCCAAGCCCTTCAATCCCTTAATGTAGAAGCTGCTAGATCTTGTGTAATTCTGATTGTGTTTCCACAATACTCAAATTTTTTCTTTCAGGCTGCTTGTAGTATTTTCTCCTTGACCTGGAAAATCTGGAATTTGGCAACAATATTCCTAGGAGTTTTCTTTTGGGGATCTGTTTCAAGAGGTGATCAGTGGATTCTTTCAATTTCTATTTTACCCTTTGCTTCTAGAATATCAGGGAAGTTTTCCTTGATAATTTCTTGAAAGATGATGTCTAGGCTCTTTTTTTGATCATGGGTTTCAGGTAGTCCAAGAATTTTTAAATTATCTCTCCTGGATCTATTCTCCAGGTCAGTGGTTTTTCCAATGAGATATTTCACATTTTCTTTCATTTTTTCATTGCTTTGGTTCTGGTTATAATATCTTGATTTCTCATAAAGTCACTAGCTTCAATCTAATTTTTAAGGTGGTATATTCTTCAGTGGTCTTTTGGACCTCCTTTTCCACTTGGCTAATTCTGCCTTTCAAGTCATTATTCTCCTCATCGGCTTTTTGATACTCTTTTGACATTTGGGTTAGTCTATTCTTTAAGGTGTTATTTTCTTTAGTATTTTTTGGGTGTCCTTTAGCAAGTTGTTGACTTGCTTTTCATGGTTTTCTTGCATCATTCTCATTTCTCTTCCCAATTTTTCCTCTACTTCTCTTACTTGCTCTTCCAAATGCTTTTTGAGCTCTTCCAAGGCCTGAGTCCAATTCATATCTTTCTTGGAGGCTTTTGATGTAAGCTCTTTGATTTTGTTGACTTCTGGCTGTATGATTTGATCTTCTTTGCCACCAAAAAAAGAATCTAGAGTTTGAGTCTGAGTCTGAGTTTGAGTCTGAGTTCTTTTTCACTGCCTGCTCATGTTCCCAGCCAACTTATTTGACCCTTGTGTTTTTCATCAGGGTATGAGTGCTTGTGGAGTAGAGAGTACTTTGTCCCCAGCTTTAGGGTCCAAGCACTGCTATTTTCAGAGGTATTTCTACTCCACCATGGCTCCGGGGTCTGTCCCTGCTCCTCCTCCCCCAAGAACCACCAACCAGGACCACAATTCAGATCCAAGCAGGGCACAGCAAGAGAATCTGCCTTTGTGCCCACAAAGTGCTCCTTGCATTCCTGCTCTGATCTGCTGCTAGATTCCTCCCCCAGTGTGATCCAGGTACTTGGGAAGCTGCTGCTGCTGGCAGTCTTGAGGCGGCAACAGGAGCTTCCTACTACTGCCACAGCTTCATACCTCTTCCACCCACAGATTTGGTGGCCAGATCACTTTGAACTCGATCTTGCAGTTTCCCACTAACCTGCTCTTTTGTGTTTGTGGGTTGAACAGTTTGGTAACTGCCACAGCTCCCTGTTTAATGGTCTGATTCAGCTAGCTGATTCTGGGTCTGGTCTGTCCCATAGCAGCCCATGATGGACTGTCTTCCACTCTCAGCACCATGCAATAGACCCTTCCTGGTGACCATGCAGGCTCTCCTTGGCTGGAGATCTGTTTTCCTCTGCCATTTTGTGGGTTCTGTAGCTCTAGAATTTGTTCAGAGCCATTTTTACAGGTATTTGGAGTGATTTTGGGGGGAGCTTGAGAAAGTCCCTGCTTTCTTGCTGCCATCTTGCTCCACCCCAAAAATCCAATACTTAATAGAAGAAATCAGAAGATTTTAGAGACCATCACAAACATGAGAAATTGCTTTGGGACTAATATGCTAAATTGAAAAACAGGTTACATTTAATAAAAGTTTGAAGTATCACATTCAATCTCCCTTTTATTTGTATGTGGAAATATTTATGTATATAGTGTTCATCGATTCAGAATAACAAAATAAAAAAAAACATCTTGAAAGATCCTCAGTCTTGGTAATTCAGCATTATTACAGGTAATAGTCAAAATGTTTTCTTTCAAAAATAACATTAGACATTACTAAGAAAATATTATCCATGCACCTGCCTTTATGATCCTTAATAATGTTCCCTTAGAGTTTGTACACATCTTTAATCTTCTCAGAACAAACATCTAATCATATTTTCTTTGGAAAAGTAAGCTGAAGACTCTAAACTCCGCTTGATTATTGTGAGTATGAGCAAGTCTAGCTGACAAGATCAAAGTTTTTGGATGCAACTTCAAGAAAAAAAATAAACAAGTCTTCACCTAATTTTTCTCTACATTTGGAATAATCATCAGTACTTTTTTAATGATTAACCCAAGTTGTTTAAGTCAATTAATAATATTGAAGATTAACAACCAAAGACTGTTCTATCAAACCCATAAAATAAGTGGGTTTAGTTGACAATAGATAAATCAAGTTTCCATCTCTAAATTTATCATTAAAGTACGTATAAAATAAATTTCCATGTGACAATGTTTGTTGAATAGTATAATTTACTTTTTTAATCCATCTTAAAGAATTATCTCTAATTCTTATCTTAAAAAGTTTTGGCTAATGAACTTTCCTCTGCCTTTGCTAGACCATTTCTGGAGTATTATGAATTTTCCTGAGTGACATATTTTAGAAAGGGTATTTAAAAGCTGGAATACTTTTTCCCAGAGGTGGCAAAAGAGAATGGATTCAAAATAATGTTACAGGAGGATTTGTAAAAGAAATATATCTTTGAGGAGAAAAGATTTAAGGAGATTATAACTGCTGTCATCAAATATTCCCAGGATTATGTTGGAGATTCAGGAATATATTTATTCTACCTCCCAGATTTACTGAGATTCCCTCTCAGACATCACATAGTACTTTGGTTTCCCTATTTTTAAATATATTTATAGTGTAATATTTGATATTATAGCTCTTGGAAATGTATCTTATCCCCCTACTAGAAAACAAACTCCCAGAGGAAAGGAGATTTGTCTTATGTATAGCTCATATCTGACCCAGGACTCAATACATTACTCTGCACATAATAGGAGGTTAATATTTATTTGACAAATTAATAACAGGATAAAAGAGCTCAAGAATGGAGGAATAACTTTTGTTTAGCATCAGTAGAGGAGTCATACAGGAGGTGGGCACCTGCCCTGGGCTTTTAAGGAGAGTTTCAATAGATGAAGACAGGGGAGAAATCTATTCTAAGCCACATGAATTTTATGTGCATGGGTTAGGTCTTGTTACTTTTAGAGCATTTGAGATATATACATACACACAAATGTGTATATATATATATATATATACTTTGACAATCCTTTCAGATTATTTGAACCCCAATAAGATCCAAAACCTAAACTAATCATCCAAACTGCTTTGCTCTACTCTAAAAATGCCCTTTTCTGTGTCAGCAACTTCAAAGACCAGGTAAGATTGACAAGGGGTATCTTTCATGTTGGTGACAGGATGTCTGCAACCAGAACAGTGGGATTTCTCTTATCTTGATATTCTAGGGACATTTGCATCTTGGGATCATAATCTCTAACTGACACTACCTTGTCATTTGTCTTGTTCAACTAAGAAACCTCCTTTATTAAGATATGGAGATCATAAACTGGAGTTTGGATTGTTATTTAAACCTTGTCCTTCTTCTTTCAGTCAATCAGAAGTTTGCTTCTGATTCCATGATCATATATCTGCTAGCTTTAAGGGAACAAACAATATGAATCATAGATCACCTAGCCTGTTTGAGTCCTTTAACCAAACTTTTAGGTTGACAACATATATGTACATATACATAAATCTTGTATATTAGTAATATATACACATAAAAAGCAATTTATGTGTAATTTAGTCCAACAATAATTTTCAAACATGATAATTAATATTTGTATAGTGCTTTACAGGTAGCAAAGAACTTTCGCATCTATTGTCTCATTTGATTGTCCCCATAACTTTCTAAAGGGGCTATACAACAATGATTATACTTCTTTTACTTATGAGAAAGGCTGAACTGCAAGATTTCAATAGCTCACCCAATTTACACAGGAAAGGCATGAGATTCAGGTCTCAAAACTAAGTCTTCTGATTCCAAGTTTAATGCATTTTCTCCCTTGCCCTATATCCTATCTGTTTGCAAATGGAACAAATCTTATAACAAAATTTGTTTTATTTCTGGCATTGTAGATATTAACATACTTTTTTTATTATTTACTTAACAAAATGGAGATGTTGTAGTGAAGAAAACAACAGTTATAAAGAAAGATTTATTAATTCATATCTCAATTACAATTCAATTTCAAGAATTCCCAAAATAATAAATTGTCAGTAAATGATATGCTAATAGATCTGAATATTTGACATACATAAATATAATATTATTTTAAAAGAATTTGTGAAATATTATATTTGGAAAAACATGTAAGTGTAGAGTCAAAATACAATTATTTGTCAGCTATAACTATATATGAAAAAATAAAAATAAATCATAAGAATAAGTTCAATTAAAAACCATACAACAAGCATTTACTATGTACAAGGCAATGGACTGGGGATTCTGATGCTGTTTTGTCAGAGGAGACATATTCCTCCATAGTCAGCATGGTCATCATGTAGTCAGTGGCAGTAAGATTAATGACAATTTTATAAGTAGAACTCCTTAGAAGCAAGGGAATTTTTACCAAACCCTTTGTGCATCCTTATCAAATTAACCCATGATTGGCATATTAAAAAATTGCCTAAGATTCCTGCTCAAGCCAGATCAGTGAATTTATAAATGTCTCCATCTTCTTTTGTTTTCCTGAGTATAAAATACTATTAGCTGTGGGATTTGGAGTCTATTCAGAGAGATGCTAAAATTCTAGGAAGGGCTGTTTTCTTGGACCATGTCACTTAGGAAGAGACATACGGTGAAATCCAGAGTTGATATTAGGATGATTAGTATATTCAATTAGGGAATGGCTGAACAAATTGTGACATATGATCATGATGGAATACTACCGCACTATAAAAAATGAGCACGATGATCTTAGACTGGCATGAAATAATGAAGAGAGAAAGGAGCAGAACCACGGGAACATTGCATACAATAACAGCAATATTGTATTAAGAACAACTTTGAGCAAATCAATCATTTTTGCTATTACAAGTACTCAGATTAACTACAAAGGACATATGAAGGAAGATGCTATCTGCACCCAGAGAAAGAACGGATGGAATGAATTTACATACACACATATAGACACATATGTATATACATATATATTTCACACTTATTTGTGTCTAGTGGTAACCATCTCTCAGGCGAGAGGGGGAAAGAAGAAAGAAAGGAGAAACAAGTTACATGACAAATTTGTTATATATTTAAAAGAAATAGAAAAAGTACATAATAGCTTTGCAGTTTCATGTGCAAACATCTTTCTTCTATTCTATATTATGCAAATATTTGTTCTATTCCTTAAGTTCAGAATAAAATAAAATGTAAAAGAAGATGATCAGTATGTGTATGTGAAACTTTGATCTAGCCTGATATTGATAAAGATAAGAAAAGCAGAATAACAGAATTACTACACTTCATATTTGGAAGAAACCTTTGAGTCCGTCTTGTTTTATCAGTAAGGAAATGTGAATGCTTGCTTCAACATTTTTGATAATTGTTTATATTCTCCCCTTGAAGACCTCACATCAGGTGGCTAAGTTCTCTTCTACACCTAACTCCAAAAAGTGTATAATCTATTTTTTGGTGGGGAGAGGAGGCAATCAGGGTTAAGTGACTTGCCCAGGGTCACATAGCTAGAATTCAGGTCCTCCTGGCTCCAGGGCTGGCATTTTATACATCTTACCACCTCGCTGCCCCAAGTGCATATTCTAATAGAGTGGAATATGTGTGCGTGTGTGTGCGCACACATATATACATACATACTTGTGTACACATACACACACATGTATATGTTATAAGGTAGAATATGAAAATATCAACGAGAGGTTTGCTTTTTTATCAATGTGGGCCAATCTCTATGCTATACTAGGTCACATGTACTAGATTCAGTTTATGGTAAAGGATAGTGTTTTTTATTTATTTTTTTCATTTATTTTTTATTTAATATTTTTAGTTTTCAAAATGAAATTTTGAGTTAGAAATTTTCTCTCCATTTCTCTCCTCCCCTGCCAAGATGGCAGAAATTCTGATTGCACCTTTCCCCAGTCTGCCTTCCCTCCTATCACCCAGCTTCCCCCTTCCCCCTTTATCCCCTTTCCCCTTACTTTCTTGTAGGGCAAGATAGATTTCTATACCCCATTGCTGTGTGTCTTATTTCCCAGTTGCTTGTGAAAACAACTTTTTAAAAAACATTTGTTTTTAGAACTTTGAGTTCCAAATTCTTTTCCTTCTTCCTTCCCCACCCAACCTCCTTGAGAAGGCAAGCAATTCAACATAGGCCACATGTGTATTGTTATGCCAAACACTTCCATAATAGGCATGTTGTGAAAGACTAACTGTATTTCTCTCCATCTTATCCTAACCCCCTTTATTCAGTTTCCCCCCTTGACCTTGTCCCTTTTCAAAAGTGTTTGTTTTTGATTACCTCCTCCTCCAATCTGCCCTCCCTTCTAGGATTCCCCCCTCTTATCCCCTTCCCCCTACTTTCCTGTAGGATAAGGTACTCAATTGAGTGTGTATGTTATTCCCTCCTTAAGCCAAATCTGGTGAGCACAAGATTCGCTCATTCCCTTTCACCTATCCCCTCTACCTTTCCATTACAACAGCTTTTTATTGCCATTTTTATGTGAGATAATTTACCCGATTCTATCTCTCCCTTTTTCCTTCTCCTCTCTCACCACTTAATTTTATTTTTTAGTTATCATCCTTTCATATTCAACTCACCCTGTGCCTTCTCTCTCTCTCTCTCTCTCTCTCTTTCTCTCTCTCTCTCTCTCTATATATATATATACATACACACATATATGTATGTATGTATATTCCCTTCATCTACTCTAATACTGAGAAAGGTTTTATGAGTTACAAATAGCATCTTTTCATGTAGCAATGTAAATAAAATGGTTCAACTTTAGTAAGTCCCTTACGATTTCTCTTTCCTGTTTATCTTTTTATGCTTCTCTTGATTCTTGTATTTGAAAGTCAAATTTTCCATTCAGTTTGGGTCTTTTCATTGAGAAAGCTTGAAAATCTTCTATTTTATTAAAAATCCATATTTTGCTTTGGAGCATTATACTCAGTTTTGCTGGGTAGGTAATTCTTGGTTTTAATCCTAGCTCCTTTGACCTCAGAATACCATATTCCAGGCCCTTCGATCCCTTAATTTAGAAGCTGCTAGTTCTTGTGTTATCTTGATTGTGTTTCCACAATACTCAAATTGTTTCTTTCTGGCTGCTTGCAGAATTTTCTCCTTGACTTGGCACCTCTGGAATTTGGCTACAATATTCCTATGAGTTTTCTTTTTGGGATATTTTTCAAGAGGCTATAAGTAGATTCTTTCAATTTCTATTTTACCCTCTAGTTCTACAAGGCAGTTTTCTTTGATTATTTCTTGAAAGATGATGTCTAGGCTCTTTTTTTTGATCATGGCTTTCAGGTACTCCATTAATGTTTAAGTTATCTCTCCTGGATCTATTCTCCAGGTCAGTGGTTTTTCCAATGAGATATTTCACATTGTCTTCCATTTTTTTCATTCTTTTGGTTCTGTTTTATAATATCTTGGTTTCTCATAAAGTCACTAAGCTTCCACTCGCTCAATTCTAATTGTTAAGATTGTATTTTCTTCAGTGGTCTTTTGGACCTCCTTTTCCATTTGGTTAATTCTGCCTTTTGAGGCATTTTTCTCCTCATTGGTTTTTTGAAGCTCTTTTGCCATTTGGGTTAGTCTATTTTTTAAAGTATTATTTCCTTTAGTATTTTTTGTGTCTCCTTTAGCAAGTCTTTGACTAGTTTTTCATGATCTTCTTGCATTACTCTCATTTCCCTTCTCAACTTTTCCTCCACTTCTCTTACTTGCTTTTCCAAATCCCTTTTGAGCTCTTCCATGACATGAGACCAAACTGTACTTTTCTTGGTGGATTTTGATGTGCAGGATCTTAGATTTTGTTGACTTCTTCTGCCTGTATATTTTGATCTTGTCACCAAAGAAAGATTCTGTATCCTGAGTCCTTTTATGCTGCTTGTTCATTTTTCCAGACAATTACTTGACTTTTGAGCTTTTTGTCAGAGTATGACTGCTTTTAGAGTCCCAAGCTTCAAGTGTTTTGTACTGCTGTTTTTAGAGCTACTTGTATTCTGAGGTGCTATGATGCTCCTTTCCTCTCCTGTGCTCTGATCTGTGAGTGGAGGAACTTCTTTCTACAGTGTAACCACCGGGAGGACTGCCTCTCCACAGCCACCAAAAAGCTTTGAGACACCAGTGCTACTCCTCCCCCAAGAACTGCCAACCAGGACCATGACCCAGATCCAAACAGGGCAAAGCATGAGAACCTTGCCTCAGTGCCAGCAAAGCAATCTGTGCACTCCTGCTCTGATCAGCTGCTTGATTCCTCCCATGTCGGACAGGGTCTGAAAGCAGCCACCACTGTTGCTGCTGTTTCTGCTGCCATTGCTACCACTACAGCTCCTGGGGCTGTGGCTGGACAGCACACTTCCCTCACCCAGATCCAGCAGTTTCCCCACCAACCTCCTCAATTGTCTTTGGTGTTCGTGGGTTTAGAAGTCTGGTAACTGCCACAGCTCAGTGATTTAGGGCCTTGTGGCTTGCTCTGGCCAATCTATTCTGGCCTGGTCTGTCCTGGAACAGCCCATGCTGGGTTGTGCTCTGCTCCCAGCACAGTAAAATAGACTCTTCCTAGTGAACTTCCAGGCTGTCTTGGGCTGGAGACTTGTTTCCCTCTGTTATTGCGTGGGTCCTGTAGCTCTAGAATTTGTTTAGAGATATTTTTAGGGGAGAGCTTAAGGGAGTCCCTGTTTTCCAGCAGCCATCTTGGCCTCACCCCTCAAGGATAGTGTTTTATACTTGTAAAGGTAACCACTTAAAAAAAATTCTGGTTCTTTGATTTGAACCTAATGAATTCTACACTCTAGCTAAAAGAGTTAAAGCCTTAACAGAGGTCAATATCTTGTGATTTAAATTATTTAAGTGGTGAAGAAGCTGTGCAGCACAATAGATAGAATGCTGAGCTCAGACTCAGGAAAACCTGATTTCAAATATGACCTTAAACAATAGATAGTTAAAGGCAACTCCCTTAACCTCTATTTGTTCCATTTCCCCAAACTATAAAATAGGGATAATAATAGCATCTACCTGGCAGGCCTGGTTATGAGGAATGAGAATATTTGTCAAGTACAGTGCATGGAACATAGTAGGCCCTACATAAATGTTCTTTCCTTCCTCCCTTCTTCCTTCTTTACCTCCTTTTCTTCCTTCCATCTTCCATCCCTCTGTTCTTTCTTCCCTCTTTATTTCCTTCCTCCCTTCCTCCCTTCTTTCCTTCCTTCCTTCCTTCCTTCCTTCTTTCTTTCTTTTCTTCCTTCCTTGTTTGCTTGCTTCCTTTCTTCCCATTATTTCCTTCTCCCTTTCCTTTCTTTCCTTCTCCTTCCTCCCCCTTTCTTCTTTTCTTTCCCTTCCTTCTTTCTTTTTCCTTCCACATGTCATACCATTATTGCCTTATATTAAGCTTGATGTCTATTAAAGCCAACATATTTTTGATGGATTGTTGTCATCTTACCACATCACTTTTTTAGATACGTGAAGCTTTGGGACCCATATTATTTTCAGAATCTAAATTTTATTTATACTTGTCAATTAATTTATCCCTTAAATTCAAATTTTAAATGATATTTTATTTCTCAAATTTATTTAATTTTTATGTTATTATATTCAGTTCAATGTTCTAGACAATTCAGATCTTTTCGAATCTAGAGTCTTTTCTAGTGTATTTGGCTATCTCCCTAACTTTCTTTTTTTGTCATTTGCAAATTTCATAAGCATGTCATCCTTGTCTTTATCTAAGTTACAGATAAAAAATGTTAAAAAGCACAGGGCAAAACACAATCCTGTTGTTTATTATCTTATTAATCTTGTTCAACATATAATGGCTTTCTGAAGAACAAGATCTACAAACACTAAGGAAGAACAGATAAGCTGAATGCCTCACTGCGGTCAAACTAACAATGGACTATCAATCTACAAAGCTTAGTAAAGAATATGGAATATAGAAATTCTAGTCTTGGGTACCTGCAAACTAGGCCTCATGAACTGTGACTACAATGTCAATGAATCTTTAGCTGTTTCCACTTTAGCCATGAAAATATTAACTTAGTGTCATGCTAGCAACATGTTTCTGAAAATCACATGAAAATTGAAAAGTTAAGAACTGAACATATGATTTATTTGGTACAGAAAACTCCCATGTGAAGAAACTTCTACAAACACAAGATAGCAACTTTTCTGAAACTAATGGAGGCAGTGAGGTGATGCTGTGGATAAAACCCTAGACCTGGAATCAGGAGGACCTGAGTTCAAAGCCTGTCTCATATGTTTAGTAGCTGCATGACCTTGGGCAAGTCATTTAACTTCTGTTTGTCTCAGTGTCCTCAAATGTACAAAGGTGATGATAATAATAATAGCACCTACCTCCTGTGGTTGTTGTGAGAATCAAATGAAATAATATTGGTCAAGTACTTAGCACAATGCCTGGCATATAGTAGGCATTTAATATGTGGTTGTAAAAAAGAGTCTTACACAGATATCGAGAGCACTCAGTGCTTAATTGGTTTGCCCAGGGTCACCTGGTCATTAAGTGCCCTAGATAAATCTTAAATCTAGGTCTCGTTGCATAAAGAAAATAATCCATAAGGTTTTTTAAATTTTTATTACAAATGATGAAAATAATCAATACATTAATTAGTTAATTTTATGGCTTTTTTCCTTTTGTAGATGTTTGGCTTTATATAAACATAGTCGTAGTATCAGAACAAGGGTGGAATGGTACAAAAGAGAACACAGGTATGTCACAATTTTCTCATTTTCATTTCTCAGTTAAATGTGCCCTTCACTTAGATTGAACCAAACAAAGCCAGAAATGTCACTTCCAAATTCAGAAATGATTTAGTTCTCCAAGCTAATAAGATCTGGGTCCAATCAAATCAGGGATGGTACATAAAAGAAGAACATGCTGCCAGTCATTCTGAAGAGGAGAATGAAAATGCATGAAACAGACAGGAAAACACATACTTTTTGCTATCACTTCCTTAAGCTTCCAAAGACTTTGTTATCATTCATAAAATGTGCCCTCAGTTGGCATAAGGACAAGAGGAAGGTCATACTTTTGAATACAAAATTCCCATGTAGTACCATAACTCCCATCCCTTTAGGATATCATACCTGCAGTTTAAAAGTGAACTAAAATGTTGTACAGACAAGGAAAAAATACAAACAAAATGTGGCAGTTTTCCTGAATGGATACATCTGCAGTCTTTATTGATAAACTTACTAAGGCTCTGTTAATAACAAATAAAGTTTTCCTAATAACTTTAGGATAGGAAATAGGAAAAAAAACCCACTAAAATAGCCACTTATTCCAGTAATCTGGGACTTTAGAATTAGGGGAACTTATCTTTTAGGTAAGGGATGGACCATTAGATGACCTAGGACATTGCTCTAGCTCTGAGAATCTAGTATTTTGTGACTAGTTTTTCAGTTTTCATCGGAATATTTAAGAGCTTTAAAAAAAAGCCTTGAAGTCCTAAACTGATTTAACCTGGGAGCTATCGTTCATCATGATGTTATTTTCTACTTTTATATAGATCACTTATTTCAGGTTTTCAATTAAATTCAACAAATTATTATCAATCACTTCCTTTTCTCAAGGCACTGTGGTAGGCACTAAAGACAAAAACATAATAATTTTTGCTCTTAGTTTAATTCTACTTGAATTGTGTAAGAGGCACACAAATAAATGAGTACAAGGGCATTTGAGGAGAAAAAGGGCACTAATGGGGATTAATGGGAAACTGCAAAGAGATGGTGATATCTGAAATGAAGAAAGATAGACCAAGTTAAGTTGGGAATGCATTCTTGACATATTGGGCTTGTGTGTACAAATATGTAGACAAGAGAGATAGACTACGTATGTGGAATGATTCATACCCCAGGTTGCCTGAAAAAGAGAATATGAGTTTCTGGGAGCCAAGATGGTATAATAAGCAGTAAATTGCTGTAGCTCTCCTATATTTATCTCTAATTAGCCACAAAATAATGCCCCAGAACTAATCCTGGAATACTGGAGGTAGAAGAAAGATAGGGTAGAGCAGTCTTTTAGCCTGGGAGACTTGGGGGATCAGCAAGAAAGGTACATCTTGCTCAGGTAAAAGGGGAGTGCATTCCAGGACAAGAAGCATCCCAGCAAGCCAGCAGAAAATCCTATCTCAGCAAACCAGTGGAAAATCCTTAGCCCCAGTGTGGTGAAGAAGGAAAATGCAAGCACCAGGACACCCACATGCATCAGAATAGCCAGGAGAACTGGTGGACTCCAGCTCTGAGAAGCAATATGTTTCAGCCAAGCTCTGGGGAATAAGCACATTCTAGTGCCAGCCCTCTACATGCTTCAGCACAGCTCAGGGAAAACAGGCACCCTCTGGTGGCCAGACCACCATGCACTGGCCTCAGCTCACACCAGATACCACCACTAGGACCCTAGGTAAGCACCAGGTAAGCTACCAGTGTTAAAAGGCTCCAGCAGCACCAGCTACCCCCCACAACACCCCATCAACACAGCACAAGACAAGGGTCTCTCATAGGCATCAGGGAAACATCAGTGCAGCACCAGGTAAACAGCCAGGGCCTACAGGTACTGGCACAAGAAGCCTGAGACAGAGCCCTTTTCACCCTGGGAGCAGAGATTAATTTTAAAAGAAAGTGGCAAAAATGAGCAAAAAAATAGAAAAAAGAACCTGACTACAAAAGGTTATTTTGGCAACAACAAAGACAAAGACAAACTCAGAAGAGGATAACAATGTCAAAATACATAAGGGCAAAACCTTAATGGAAAATAGGAAGTTGTCTCAAGCCCAGAAAGAACTTATGGAAGAGCTCAAAAAGGAGCTTAAAAATTATATAAAAGAGGTAGAAGAAAAATTGGGAAAAGAAATGATGGTGATGCAAGAAAATTATGAAAAAAGATTCAATAGCTTAGAAAACTGCTTAAAATATAGAACTGGCCAAATGGAAAAAGAAAGTACAAAAGCTGAAGTACAAAAGCTCACAAGTTAGAATTAGGAATGAGAAGCTAATGACTCTGAGATATAAAGAATCAATCAAACAAAATTTTAAAAATTGAAAAAAATGGAGAAATGTAAAATACCTCATAGGAAAAACAAAAACAAAAACCAATTATCTGGAAAATAGATCTAGAAGAGACAGTATGAGAATCAATGAATTACTTGAAAGCCATAATCAAAAAGAGCACCTAGACAACATTTTTCAAGAAATTATCATGGGAGACTGCCCTGATGCTCTGGAACTAGAGTGCAAAATAAGCCTTGAAAGAATCCACCAATCACCTCAGGAAAGAGATCAAAAACAACAACAACAAACTCCAAGGAACATTATAGCCAAATTTCAGGACTATCAGACCAAGGGAAAAAAATACTACAAGTGGCCAGAAAGAGATAATTCAAATATTGGGGAATCACACTCAGGATTACACAGGACTTGGCAGATGTAACATTAAAAAATCAGAGGTTGTGGAACATGATATTCCAGAAGGCAAAGGAGCTAGGACTACACCCAAGAATTACTTACCCAGCAAAATTGAGCATAATACATCATGGGGGGGGAAAGGGTCATCCTAAGAAATAGTGGGATTTCAAGCTTTCATAAGAAGACAAGAATTAAACCAAAAATTTGATCTCCAGTGTCAAGATCCAAGTGATGCACAAACAGGTAAAAAGGAAAGAAGAGCACATAAGGGATTCAGTAGAGCTAAACTATTTAAATCCCTACAGAGGAAGATGATACTTGTAATGCTTAAGAATTGTATCACTAACAGTACAGATAGAAGGAATATTCATAGACAAATGCTATATATACATAGACAGAGGGTACAAGTATAACATGAATTTGAGGGAATGACAAAAAAATAAGGGATGACAAAGGAGTGCAATGGATGCAGAAAGAAGAGAGAGGAAGAATGAGGTAAGTTGTTTCATATGAAAAGGAGCTAAATAGTTATTACAGTGGAGAGGAAAATGGGCAATGAGCAGTGCTTGAACCTTACTCTAATAAGTATTGGCTCAAAGAAGGAATAATATACACAGTCAGTTGAGTATAGAACTCTATCTTAACTGACAGGGAAGCAGGTAAGGAGAAGATCATGTAAATGGAGTGGAGTGGGAGTGAGGACTGAGAGAATTGAGGGCAGATCAAGGGAGGTGGTAGAAAGAAGCAAAATACCGGTGAAGAGGGAAAGGGTAAAAGGAGTGAGAGGACAAACAGGAGGAGGAATAGGATGGAGGGAAATATACAATTAGCCATCATTACTGTGAATGTGAAGGTGAGTGGGATGAACTCTCTCATAAAATAGAAGTGGATAGCAGAGTGGACCGAAATCAGAATCATATAATATGTTGTTTACAAGAATCTCACTTGAAGCAGAGAGATGCACACAGAGGGGATAGAGCAGAATTTATTATGCTTCAGCTGAAGTAAAAAACAAACAAAAAAAACCCCAAAACAAACAAAAACAAGAAACAAACAGGGTTAGGAATCCTGATCTTAAATAAAATAAAAGCAAAAATAGATCTAATTAAAGGAGATAAGGAAGGAAACTACATTTTGCTGAAGGTACCATATACAATGAAGCAAACATATGCACCAAATAACATAGCATCAAAACTCTTGAAGAAGTTAAGTGAGTTACAGGAAGAAATAGAAAGCAAAACTATACTAATGGGAAACCTCAACTGCCCTCTCTCAGAACTCAATAAATCCAACCAAAAAATAAACAAGAAAGAAATGAAAGAGGTAAGTAGAATATTAGAAAAGTTAGATATGACAAATCTTCAGAGAAAACTAAATGGGAACAGAAAGTAATATACCTTTTGCTGAGCTGACATGGCACCTAGATAAGCACTGACAATGCAATAAGGTATAAAACCTCAAAATCAAATGCAAAAAGGCAGAAATAGTTAATGTATTCTTTTCAGATCACAATGCAACAAAATTACATTCAACAAAAGGTAGTGGAAATCTAGATTAAAAATTAATTGAAAATTAAATAATATAATCCTAAAGAATAATTGGGTGAAAGAACAAATCATAGAAACAACCAACAATGTAATTACAGAGAATTATCCCAGTGACAAAACATACCAATATTTATGGGATGCAGCCAAAGCAGTACTTAGGGCAAAGTATATTTCTTTAAATTCTTACATTAACAAAGTAGAAAAAGAATAGATCAATGAAATGAATAAACAACTAGAAAAACTAGAAAAAGAACAAAAAAAAAAAACCCTCAATTGAGCACCAAATTGGAATTCCTGAAAATCAAGGGTGAGATTAATAAGATTGAAAATAAACCAAAAAGTATGGAGCTAGTAAATAAATCCGGGATCTGGTTTTATGGGAAAAAAAGAATATAATAGATAAGTGATTGATTAATTTGATTCAAAAAAAAAAGGAAAGAAAAAAAGTAAATATCCAGTACCCAAAATGAAAAGGGAGAAATCACCACCAATGAAGAACAAATTAAAACAATCATTAGGAAATATTTTGCCCAATTATATGCCAACAAATCTGACAATCTGAGTGAATCCGATAAGTATTTTCAAAACCATAAATTACTTATATTTACATATGAGAAAATAGAATACCTAAGTAACTCCATCTAGGAAGAAGCTATTAAACAAGCCATTAATGAATTACCTAGGAAAAATTCCTTAGTGCTAGATAGGTTCATGAGTGAATTGTACCAAACATTAAGAACAATTAATTCCGGGGGGTGGAGCCAAGATGGCCGCATGAAAACAGCATCTTGCTGGAGCTCTCTCACAAGTTCTGTTGGATTCCTATAAAAAAGTGAATCTGAGCAGATTTGAGAGAGTTAGAAATTGCGAGCAGTCTGAGTGGGGCAAATTTCCCAGCCGGGAGAATCTGAAAGGCTGAAGGAACAAATCTGTAGTCTAGGAGAGCGCTCAGCCTGCAGAGCTGCCCCAGACGGGACCAAAGCAGAAGCGGCTGGCCGGGAAAACCCACGTGGGAGACAGGCTAGGAGAAAGCCGGGTGCTGAAACCAGCGCAGATCCCCAGGCCTCCCAACACAGGATGGCACTCTGTAGAAGCGACGAGAGGCAGCTCAACGCCACCGACTGTGAGATACCAGCTCCTGAGGCTTGCAGACCAAAGGTTTCAAACGCTTCTTGAGCTTCTGGGAGACATAATGGCCAGGTAAA